>VXBR01001112.1:612749-683595 GCA_013400215.1 Cisticola juncidis
GCTGCCTGTGCGGCGCATCCCGGGGCCGCAGCGTCCCGGCCCGCAGCGCCAGGGAGCTCGGCCCCGGCGCCCTGAGGGAGCTCGGCCCCACGGGCGGGGGTGTGCCTCCAGCATCTCCAGTGTGCCTCCAGGAGCCATGCTGGCCGCCTGCCCTGGTGGCTGGGTGGGGATCAGCGGTCACAGCCCACGGTCACCTGGTGCTCCTTGGTGTCCGCTCACGAGCGCCCGGTGTGTCGTGGCCACAACCGGCGTGTCCCTGCCCTCGGCTCTGAACACGCTGTTCCTGTATTCCCCACTGTCGTTCTCAAGAGACAGGAGCGGGGATGGTATGGACCGTGTGCTCCATCAGGCACCAGGAGTGGTGTTTGTGCAGGTATTGAGGGACCTTAAACTGTTCACACATTCACAGACTCACTGAATCAGTTGGGTTGGAAAAGATCTCTGAGATCGTTAAGTCCAGTCATTGACTCAACACCACCAACCAGACCATGGCACTCAGTGCCATGCAGTCACGCCTTAAAAACCTTCAGGGATGGTGACTCCATCACCTTCCTGGGCAGCCCTTCCCAATATGTGATCACCCTTTCTGTGAAGGAATTCTTCCTAATGTCCATCTAAACCTCTTTTGGTGTAGCTCAGGACTGTGTCATCTTGTCCCATGGGACAAGCTGTCCCATCCAGCTTGTCCCATAGCTGGAGCCTGTTCCTGCTCCAAGAGAAACATGGGGGTCTGTGTCAAGGGCTGTATACTGACTTAAAATACCACAGTATCCTGGATACGTATTGATAAACTCATATTTTCTGTTCTGTCTGTGTGTAAAGTTGGAGTTGAAGTGAACACACTTCTGAAGAATTTCACTGCTCAGCCCGCTGCCTGGCAGGGAGCATGCTCTTCCCTCTCTGGCCATCCTTGCCTTATGCCACAGTCTCCTTGCTACAGGCACAACAAATAATTGTTGAGCTAGAAAGAAAATTGTGTTGTATTCTTAAATTAGTAAACTGACTGGAAAACAATGTCTCCTAAGCAGAGGGTATTGGTTAAAATTACAGTACACCCTCACCTTTTACCAGCAGGAAAGTAACTAAAAGAAAGACCCCAATCCCCTTTCTCTTTCTGACTGTTTCCTCCTTTTTCCCCCACCATCCTTCAGCTATCGATTCACAATTTTTTAGACAAGTAGAAACCAATAGGAGATGGTGAAAGAATCCAACTCTTCACTGTTGGTCAGGTCTCAGGATTATTATTTAAATGACATCTATCATTAGCTATTATGTCCGAGAAGAGAGCTAAGGAGTTGGACTTCTGTGTTGTGATCAGGACTTAAAAATTATGTAACTGAGTTCTCAGTTCCTCTGCCACCACTATTCTAAGCATGTGAGTCTAAGAGCTACACGTCCTCTGCCATCTAGGCTGCCAGTATTTACGTGTGGCATTGTACTGGCATTGTGGCAGACAAGACAAATGGCCAGTCTGTTTCACTATTGCCTCCACGTCCTGCTTGCTGTCATCTGCTCTCCTTGTGTTTCATTTTACACCAACCAGTTCCCACATCAGGAGGGCCTGACAGCATAGTAGGCATTCTCCATAAAAGAGAAATGGCAGAAGAAAGACTTCCTGATACACTGAAATTGCCAGAGATTTCACTGTGGTCAAATAGTCACTCTTAAGGTTGCCTGGAAAGACAATGGATCAGCATTTTGCCCATTTTGTGGATGGATATTACAGTGACTATGAGGCTGAATCCATGATTTCTATTCTCTTATATTTGAAACTTCCAATCTTTGTAGAGGAATATTCATCTTTCTGTGTGGTAACTGCAGCTGGAGTTAGGGGGTGAATTATGGAGGAACTATATTGTTTTAAGATGCTGACCCTCTGCACTCTGCAGTTTTCAGAGTGAAAATCAGACAATTCCTATGTTTTGTTCTGCACTGACAATATAAATAAAAAGCACTGAATACCTGTGAAAACTATAGGTGTTAATAAGCTGTGTAAGATCAGTCAGCAATTTAGTGACAAAATTATTTAAATAGAAAGGAATAAGGAATTTTAAGTTTGTTCCAGTTGGTGTGTTTTAACAAGTCAATCCTCTGGTCAAGAGGGCATATTTCTCTTCAAAATAAACAGAAAACAAGATTTTGGTTTTGAGTTGCAAGTTAGGAAAAAAAAAGGTGTTTTTCCTCCTAATAGTCTTAGGTTCTACTAACCACCCTTTAAAGGAGACTTGTGATAAGACCCTTTTTAGATTGCATATCACTGAAGAGTGATTTAGAAAACAGTCATGCTGCACAAGTAGGGTTATGGAGCCAGGTTTCATTACCTCTACCACTCCAAATACCACAGGTACATATTCAGATCTACATTAGTTACATTTAGTAATCTTCTTAAAATAGCTCTGCTTCTCTTCAATCCTCCTTTCTTATAAATATACTTCAAATTTTCTGTGTTTTTTCTAAAAGGCTGAGGAATTTTGCTGATTCAGTGAAATCTTTCACTGACCTTGTTTGTATGATTGAAGTACTAACTTTCTATCCCAAAAAATTCCAACCCAGACAATTGGTATCATTAACAGCAACTCAGCAACTTTGGTTCAAATCTATCTTTTGAAGGTTTTAAAGTATCTTCTTTCTTTGGCCTTAATTCCTGTACAATTTCAGATGTATCGATCTCTGTACACAAGGAGAGGTGTCTACAAAATTGTATGTCGGTTTACAGGTTGAAACATACAACGCTAAAAAAAATTTTAAGAAAGCATGGATTTTGCTAGATTTACAGTTCAATCTGCCTATTCTGGTGTTGTTCTAAAGATGATGTTTTTTAGAGATCAAATGCTGGCATAAAGAGTCACTGTTTACCTGCATATAAAATTGCTCTCCTCTGTGCAGAATGTATGGGGCGATGCTTGGAATTTGTGCAAATATTTAGCCTGGTAGCACTCTGATTCAGAAAGGAGTCAGACAGTCTGCTGGAATATTCAGCTGCAACATAATAGCAGTTCTTAAAATACTCCAGCTTAAAATGCCACCCAGAGAAAACTTATTTAGTCTTTTCTCAGTTGTCTGTTGAGTCAGCCACTTGTGAAAGGGCAATAAACAGGAAGAAATTCAGGAATTAGCATGGCAGTCTTCGATAACTCTCTTCATCAGTTCAGAAAAAATATAAAACACATGAGCAAAGCATTTGAGGGTTTTGCAATTTATTTAGGTTTACCTCTTGAAGAATCTAGAAGTTTTGAAAAGGAATAAGGCCAAATAAGAAAGTTGAATCTATTCAGAAATTGCTGTTTGCATATATTTTGGTATGTTGTGGAGAGTCTTGCAGGGAACTTTGCTGTTTTCTGTATCCAGATTCTACTTCATGATCCTTAATTTCATGCTGACCCATATCTAGTGATGTATGGAGCACTCTGGGAACAACTCTGAGTTGTAACAGTGTTATTGGCACAGGCTTTTTGTTATCCATCAAAATGAGGGATACTGTGGTTTTGCCCCACTTCTCATTGTGTACCTTCCTGTGCACAAAGTGCCCCATTGTTTGGGTGGTCAGAGCAGGTGGTACAGAACCTACTCACACATACAGCTCCAAAATTCTTCCCTTGTGTTGCTACCCTAAAGATACTTGTGAACTCCTCTTACTTCAATGTGATAGCTCTCACGTTTATTTTCACTCTCTTTAGCAGACTATCTTTAGCAGACTTTGGGAGTGTTAAACATTCTTTGCCTAGTCATGTGGCCCTTCTCCATTTGGCAAACACCCGTCTGTTTTCTGTCTTTTTAATGATTTCACTGCTTTCCTTAGTATTTTATTTTTTCAGAGTGGTGTGAGTTTGGGCTCATGGCAGAGCTACTTCTTCCAAGTCAGCAGGGAAGGCACACAGGATTGGTGGGGGAAGTGGTTGGCCTTTGAGATGCAGGTGGTTTTCACAGCCAGCTTAGAAATAAAATCCATGCCAGGTTGTCTTCTGATTCCAAATTTCTTCAGGGATTAATGGGACTGCGGCAAAGCACAGCTTCTCCTTCTGTACTGAGCAGTCATCATCATCTTTTGTAGATGCAGCAAAACTCAGTCCAAGTAGACACCTAAAGGAAACAAGGAAAAACCTGCCAAATGCCCTGAGACCCAAGAGGAAGCAGGTTGTCACAAATACAGGAGTTCAGACAACTGTATTGAATATGAAACATATCCATAAAGGTCTCATCTGAAGTGATTTCCTTTATTTGAAAAGGGTTCTTATTAAAACAAATAGACATTTTTGCTTAAAACAAAACAAGAGTTTCTTTTTCAAGGATCAAGCTCGGGATTCAGCTCATTGAATATTCTTTGTATAATGCCCAGCAATTCAAACATTCAAAGCAAATTTCCTTAAATATCTAGGTGTTGTTAGCACATGGTGGCTTTTCTATCAGTTTCTTATTTTATATCACAAACTCATTTGATATTAACAGAAATTCCATAGGTTCACGTGTTGTCATTTATAATTAATAAGGTATCATTGTTTAAACTGTGTTACTTCCCATCCAACATCCAACTTCCCATCCAACACAACAGAGCAGTTCCTGGATATGTTTGAGAAGCATAGAAAATCTGCTGCAAAAGTTTTTGTCAAGATGTGGGGATCCTTAAAATTCCTGTTGTAACTGTACAGCCAGAAAGGTCCTCAGCTCCTCAGAGACATTGTCTTTGCAGGCAGTGATTTTTCAGACTCATCACCTCCTAAAAGGATATATTTACAGCATTTCTCTAGCTCAAGCTGGGAACCATTAGGGGCAAATTGCAGTTCAAATATCTGACAGGGCTTCTGACAGTGAAAGCTCTTGTGAGCCTTGGGATGGTTCTTAAAATCAATTCAATAGTTAGATGAGATTTCATTAAAATAAAAAATCAGAGATGTCTGCAAATATTTGAGAAGGAAACAGTACTGTGTGCTTTGTACCATCACACTGATGACACTCATTGTTTAATCTGTCATAATTACCATTGTAAAGTATGTTTTTTCAGAGGTTTTTTTTTACACTACAGCTGTTTTGTTCACTGCACATTTTCAACCACTGATGTTTCCCTTTTTTCCTTTAAAAACAACTTAAAACCAATTTGACTGTTTTGAGAGCTCTCCTTTAGAGAGAGCAAAATAAAAACAGGCAGGCATGTTGCTGTGCAGAGCATGACCAGATCCTCCTCACTGGATGTGCAAGAGGCTGAGTTATATCCATGTGCCTGTGCCTGGTAGGAAGGGGGCTGAAAAATTCCGTCCCACTTAGTGAACTGGACTTATGAAGGTGCTTGTTGAGGTTGCAGAAAGAAGAACCAATAAGCCTTTATCTTGGTTTGGAAAGATATGTGTCTGCCAGGGAAAGCTAGGGTTTCCCCTGGAATGGAGAATATAAGCCCTCTCCCTCCAAATTACTATGATTTTGAAAAGAAGGGACTTTCAGGCAAAGATATGGAGAGGAATAACAGATCTTTACTGGGAATATTAAAAATAAAATGTAGTAGTACAGAAAAAACAAACGAACCAAAAAGATAACACTAACAGAGTCAGAGCTAATTATTTCCACAGCTCCTGAGAGGGCTGGTCTGGGCATGGCACTGACACAACTGCACTGTTGCTGCTTCCTCAGCTGACCCTGGCTGGGGATCCAAGTGGTGCACTCCGTTGCAGAGTGTAGCTGTGCCTCTAGGGACTTTTACAGATAGTCACAGTGCTGGAAAAGTATTTAATTCACTGCAATGCAAATAGCCCTGTGGGGTACAGCTAGGGAGGAAAATAGACTTGTTTCTCTTGTGCTACACTGTGTAGTCTGTGTGGCAGGATGACAGAGTGCAGTCTGTTGTAAGCCCCTGACACAAGGTCAGACAAAACCTGTGCCAGTGCAGGTCTTGGCAGGCCAAACTCCCTCTTTGCTAGTTCCACTGACCGTTTGTGAGCTAATCCAGGGATATCTTTGGTCCAGTAAGTTCAGCTAAAGCATCTGTATTGCCATAACACAAAACTTCCTGATTTTGCTGGGATGTATTTTAAGCTTATTGCTATTTTTGTGCAGTTTCTTGCATTTCCTATTTGAACAGTTCCTGTCGGAAGCATGTATTGTTTGGGAAGACGTGGCATTAATTACTGTGCGAATTATTTGTTGTGTGGGTACCATGGAAGAAATACTGGGAACTATTCCAAACAGTCTTTAATGAGTTCAGTCATCCAAGATCCTGATTTCCATCTCATAAATAATAAACTGTCCTCAATATGCTAATTTAAATCTGCCTTTAAATTGCTTATTTTAATTTTGCAGGGGAAATAACCAAGAAGAAGAAAAAGTTCTGAAAAACGCAGGCCTGCTCTGTTTCTGTACTGGGTCACTCAGGAGTGCAGTAATTTGTCCTCTTCTCCATGCTAAATCCTGAGACAATGAACATGTGACTAGGCTGGTAATGGTTTAATGTGAAGAGGGAAATTTGAAATGCAGTGGATGAAAATACATGGGAAATCCTTGCTCCATAGAATATAACCTTATGAAGCAAGCTCTTTGCCCTCTCCCTTTGATGGGATCTCCAGTCTCGATTTCTGCACTGATCATTTGCTGTTTGCGCCAGTGGAGGCCAAAAGTGTTGCTCTGACAATAGACCCAGCCTCTGGCAAGGTAATAGTGTGTGCTCAGCAGTCACCCTCTGCCTCATCAAAAGCAACGTCGACAGTCTTTTAGACAAGTCTCATCCAGTCGTGCAGTAGTGGCTGAAGGTTTTTCAAAAAGCCACCTTATATTTGCAGACACTTGTTTATGTCACGTATGTACTGGTAACTGGACTAATGATTTCTCACTGTGCTGACTATAAATAAAAATGTTTCTGCTCCAGGCAGGCAGATCATTACACTCAGAGGGTTTGGTACCAATATAACAGTTACCTGTGACATCTTTCTGTTCTAAAAGCATCCTCTTAATACCCCTTTTTTTTCTACTCAACATTTTAGCTTTAGTAAACACATATAATGATTTTACATGAACCTGTGTTCTCTGGGCTCTCTAAGTTAGTGCACAGCATGGCAAAAATACTTCAAGAAGGGAAAAATGAAAGTATTTTGCACATGTACTAGCTGATCATACATCATTCTGCTTTGTTAAGATTCAATACCAGATAAATAGACAGGGATAGGTTTGGATGGTCGTGCAGGAACATCTTAATAGAAACACAGACACCAAAATTTCATTTTAAGAGGCAAACCAGTGAAAAAAACCAAAGACGTTACACTCTTTCCTGCCCTGAAAGGAATAGCAGCTTTTAAATCATTAATATCCTCAGTCAGACTTCACAAATATTAGTTCTCAGTTTCTTCAAGGGGTATGAAAAGAGAAAAATTGAAGCCACTCTGAGACCTCACCGAGTCTGACAAATACATTCATTCATTTCCTTATAATGACATTTTTCATGAAGGCCTAAACACTGCAAATTCTCAGAGGAAGATTCCTTCCCCCTAATACCTTCTCATTTCTGTTGAAAGCTGTCTGTATCATTGCAAGTAGGCAGTGGGTAAAACACTTTCTGAAAACTCAGCTGTGCTTCTGTAGGCTGATATTAAACAAGAAAAAAGCTCATTCTGCTGAGCACACCAGGCAGGTGGTGCTGTGATCCGTAATAGCGTGGGAGTGCCTGGCTGTGGTGGGACAGCAAGAGAGGGGAGGGCTGTGTGTAATTCTTAGCATGAGGTGAACAGACTGAAACCCCTTCACCTCTAATCTGTGTGTGGAAAACTCTGCAAAAAACAGATGTCAACTTTGCAGTAGCTTTCATTTCACTCTCTGCTCTTCTCATTTGCATGTCTACCCCGTTTGTTCATCTCTGCTCTAAGGCCTGAATTCTTCCTACTTAGTGGAGGCAACCTGTCCACATTGGCCCTTCCAGAGGCTCTTCCAGAAGTGTCAGGTCTTCAGATTAGCAGACTGCCTCACTGAGTAGCCTCCTGCTGTGTGTTGGTTGTACAGGAACCAAGACGTGTTTAGCTGCCTTGGCTAAATATCTGCAGTTGAGTGGGGTGACTTTGAATGCTAAACTTTGATCTTTGGTGAGGTTGACAGACAGAGTAGTCAGTTGCTTTATTTTTCTAGCACTAGATATTAAGAGTATTTTTCACAACCAGATAGTAAAGCAAAGCCAAGCACATTGATGCTGGGAGTTAGAGATAGAGCCTGAAAGGGAACTGTTACTTCAGGTGGAACTTGCCTGACCAAATGCAGGCTGAACATAGAGATGAATAGAGATGAACCGCGAAAGATTCTGTTTCACTTGTTACACTATAAATGAACCCATAGCCAATAGCTCAGGGGTAGTTATGTGCATCTAGGATTGCAGTTCCCTGCAGAGGTCTCTCCATGGCAGCTTTTCCAGAGCAAGGGATCAGCCACAGAGATAAACTGAAGACATAGGACTGAATGGCACCACCCGCATTGTCCAGTCAGTGCCTCTCCAAATGCAGAAAGGCACACTGCAGATGCGCAGTCATGTGCTCTGTAGCTCATATCACCCCGGGATGCTGTACATTTCCAGGCTGCTCACAACAGACTCCAAGTCTGTGCTGGAAGACGAAATGCCACAATAATTGTGTCACAGGAGGAGAACAGGAGAGATCAAGGGCACTTCTAAGCCCTCCCGACTAGCAGGAGATTTGCTGGGTGACATTTGCAGATGCTTCTGGACCCCGAACTGTGCTGCAGAGAAAGATAAACAAAACCCAGCAGTCTCTGCTGAGCTAATCTGAAAGGGGGTTGCTTTGCAGTTCCAAATCTGGTGATTAGCTCAGCCCTTTGCATGCAAACAAGCACAGACAGCTGATGGATGCTGATACCTCAAGGAACAGTGATGAACCTTGCATCTCTCAGTGACCATGTTTACACCCTTAATTAACTGAACATGCAGTAAAATCCTCTGTCTTAAATTTCTGTGAAAAAAAAAAAAAGATAAAGGGGATCATGAAAAATATTGTTCAAGAAAAATGCCGGCCTTAATTATTAAACTATACTGCTCTAATTTTACTCCTATGGTTTCCTGTGTACAAAAGGTCTTCTGTAGGAGGTTATTTTTTCTTTAATAAACAAAGGCTTTGCTTTGCAATGTACTGCAGATTGGCACAGTCACTGTATAACATACAAAGGCAGATCTTTAAACAATGTGCTGTGATCTTATCTGATCTGTAAGCTGGATAATATATCATCAATACAATTTGTGGTAGGATATTTATGTAGGTGTGGTGAGGTGTGTTGGAAACTCCTCTGAAATCACACAGGCAAAAAGGAGACAATATTAGCTTAAATAAAAGATGCTATCAACTTAACAGCTCCATGAACATGTGTTATTACTAGAATAGGAAATCACAGTTTGCAGGTACTTAGAGCCAGATAAGAGAAAACATGTTGGCTATGATTTTATTCACTAACATTTTGGATCACACAGGGAACCAGTAATTACCTACAGAGATTTTCAGCTGTTGTTCACAGGTTTGTGTGTGGCTTTGTAGTTTCATCACTTGTATCCAAAGGCTTCTTTTGGCACCAGAGAAAGAAGGGCTTGAAAGGCTTGGCCCCAGAGAAGGGGGGGTGTGGTTGCTGAAGTCTTTAGTAGTTGAGAGGAGAGATGCCATTCTGCAGTCACTTCTACCACAAACAAAATGATTTGGTTCCTTTGCTAGTGTTCTTGAAAGGATGAATGAACATTGCCAGCACTGTTCAAGAGACCAAGCTAAATTATCATAATAGACCTTTCTGGATAAAAATTCTGTGCGTCACTGACAGGCGCTCCTTTTGTGTCAAGATACCAATAGTGTAATTTAGGTAGCAACAGCTGGTTATGGAGTCAGTGACTCTACTCATACTGTGGATGAAAATATACTTTAGCTTTTACAGCAATAATTTCATCCACTTGCATATACTCTGTGTTTGCTTAAAGAAAATCAGCTGTGCTGTATAGTTCATAATAAAGGGCTTCTCTTTCCTGAACAGTACCTAAAATTGTAACCTAGCAAGAATACTAGGGAGGCTGGAAACGTCAACTTTGCCCAGACAACCAAAACTTTTTATTGTGCCAGTGGTTGCACCTTCTAGAGCCCTGATGCTGTAATGGGATGTGTGAAGGCTAGAGACAGAGTAAAGCTCCAGATCTGGAGCTGAAACTTCCCCAGTGTGAGAAGTGTTGGTGTGGGTTGTGCTTCCTATTTAGCTGCTTTTTAAGTTGCCAAAGATTTCCACATCCAGTATAACACCCTGTAAAACAAGAGCATGCGCTGACTTCTCTTGTTAAAATTCCTTTCAGTGTCTTGGTTCTTTTTCCTCCCTTTATTAGTTAGGAATGGTAGAGGTCAGTGGAGCTTTGTAAAGGACCTTTTCATCAAGGGTGAAACATATTAATCATGCGGCAAATCCTGCCTGCTGGCTGATGGGGTGCTTCTTTGTGCTGGTGTACAGGCCCAGCAGAGCCCCAGGAGAGCTGTGTGCACATGTGTGCACCTGATATACGGGTTATCTTGCAGGGATGGAGAACAGATGAGATTTGAAGGAGTGAAAAGCCACAGTACTCTGCCAGATGCAAAAATTAACCGAGTAGAAGAAAATCCAAACCTACACATTTTCTTTGTCACTTTCTTTGTTACCTCTTTCCAAAATAGCCACATTTTGGTCTTTTTTTTTTTTTTCTTGTCCTTGACTGTATTAGTATCTTCGTATTTATTGTTAGGTTATCAGCTGTGTCATGTTATCAGCTTCTAAGAGTGGTACCCCAAATCAAACTTTTTTGCTCAAAGCAGTAAGCCTTCAAATGAGAAAAAAGAATTTGGTTTCTTCCTTAAAAATGTCATTGCTTGCTCTTAGGGTCTTCTTTGGACCGCTATTCTGGTTAAATTCAGGAGCTTAGTTCCGGAGTCCTTACTCCATGAGGGAGATCAGGCTTCTTCCTTTGAGAGTTTGCTCCTGACCTGAATAACAAAGGAACTGAAACAAGGGCAGGGTGAGGCTCGGGAAGGTTTGCTCACTGGTTTAGCTCGTTAGGGGATTTTGCTGCTTTGCTACTAAACCTTTTGGTTCTGCCAAGTTTCTTGACAAGAGCTGCAGGACTAACAGTGGAAAAGTAGGTCAGGAGTAGATCTTGTAAATCTACTCAAAGGACCAAGAGCACAGTTTGTGTAGGAAAAGAAGAAAAGAAAGGAGAAAAAAGAAAGATTTTAGGGTGAAAAGAAGGAAAGGAAGGCCAGAGGTTGGTAGGACTTCTTGAGTGAACCCTGATGTGTAATTATACATCTGATTACAGATTACTTTTTAATAGGGTCTGAAAAGTTCTTTGGTTTCTTCAGTGGGGCTTTCATTAGCACTTGGGAATCTTTTATTCTGCAATGTCTGTTAGCAGTAAGACCAGCCTGCCTGCCTGCCAGGATTTTGTCTCTACAGTGGGTGAGCAGTGTGCTGGCCTGCTGTGTACACATTCAAGTGTTTAGCTGCACCCCTACTGAGACCCAGGAAAAAGCAATAGCAGAAAACCAAGAGTTTTTGCAGGGTAGACCCTTTCTTTTGAAATGTGGTAGGTAAGTGATTTCTTTAAATGGAAGAAGAAAAACGATAGAAGGAGTTTCAAGGTTGGAAAAAACACCATCCCCAGTAATGTCTTTGGGAGTGAACTTCAAAGCACATCTCAGTTTGAGCAACGTGTTATCCAGCACACCCACAGCACACACCTCAACTTTTTATTCAGCTGAACTTCTTGCCACACTGGTAGAATTCCTAATGTATAGCTGGTGTCATGAGTTTTTTATATTTAGGCCTAAATTGTGAAGAGGTTTCTGTAACACACAACCCAAAACACACTGAACTATAATCTGATTTCAAGCAAAATCTGATGATGGGTTTTCCACCACATCCATAATTCCAGCTAGCTTCCAGCAAATATTTTATATATTTACATTGGATATGTATTTCTTCTGCTTTATAATATAACTCTTGTTAACTGTTAGAGTTTTTGCTGTTCTTTTTTTTTTTTTAATTGTTTTTAACTTTTTATTTGTGTTTTCCTAGCAGTTAGAATACAAGCTTTAAAAGCATGCTAATGTGATACATCATTTCAGCTGAAGTAAAAGCCCTTTAGCATACATACTTACTCAGAGAAAGTGGGAGTGAGAAAGTAGCAGGATTTATTCTTACAAGTATAATCTTTTCATGTAGAAATTTCCCCTTAAAATGATTTTGCATTTGGGACAGCTTCCTGTGAATCAGGCACTTTCTGCTTTTGGTGTTACAACCCAGGATATTTGCCTACCCTCAGTCGAACTGAGTGCAATGCTGCCTACTGGTTTTCCCCTATCAATAATTAATACATCAGTTGATGGGCAATGAACATTTTACAGAGGCCATTTTTACAAAACAGAACAATGCCTTCCTTGCAGCTATCAATGAGAGACATTTTCATCTGTCTTCTACAAATTCTCTCATTTCCCTTCTGAGTGTTGGATGCCTTTGCCAAGAAAACGCAAACAAGAGACACTTCCATTAGCATCGGAACACAGAGTTTTGAAGGAACACTCTCAACTTAAAAATCTGTGTTTCTGCCTGAAATATTTTGCCTCCTAGTGTTGCAAGGACATCATGGAACTCACTGAGAGTTCAGGGAGATAGATTTCTCTTTGTTTTCCACTATTACTTCCTCCTTCTGACAGCTTTCTCACTACCTAGCCTCAAGGTTTGCCCCCAGCTCATCACCAGGCTCCCTGTCCTTGTACAGTAAGGGTACAGGCCAGTTTTAATCATAGAGGTGCAGAGTTCCAGTGCATGTGCAGGCATCACAGGTGTACAGCACCAAAGCTGTTTGGACATTAGGGTTGGGATTTATTTTGTTTTAGTTTATCTGAAAATCTTGGTGGCTACTCTTGAAACAGATCTTTATTTATCTGGAAAATGGATTTGATGTGGTCAGGGATAGCTTTCATCCACAGATTCCCTCCTCCTGCAGCTGCATGCTACAGTGTAATTTGGGGGCTTCTGTAAAGGCACAGACACCAGGAGAGGATAAGGAAGTCATACACTGAGGAGTTAGTAATCTGCAGGAGTGGTAGGGATGGATAGGAGCTATTTATATTTTGGACAGTGACCACAGAATTCCACTGTGTAGAGGCTTGAGACCACTGGCTGTACTTGTTTCTGCACTGGAACAGTCCCCAGGGAGTAGCATGCTTTGAATGACCTCACACAGTTGGCAGAACCAACCAGCCTTGGGAAAATTTTCCTGCACATTATCACTCTCCCTGTTACAAGTGACAAAATGTACATTTACTTTTCTGACAAAATGTTCTCTGCTCAGGTGAAAATTTGAAACATAATTTTTTTTGCTTGGCCATCCTCTGAGCTTGGAGCATGGCCTCAATGGTGATGTATGCTCTTTTCAGATGGCCAGAGGTGTCTGTCCCTTCTGCCAGGTTCCTTTTGTACCTGCTCTGCATGCTCTTGGTGCAGGGCTGTTTATTTTTATGTATTGTTTGTTTATAACTCTTAGTGTTTCTGTGTGCAGTGCCAGTATTTGAGCTGAGTCACAGGTTTGTAACAACTCTTACTGGCTGAGGATCTGGACCATCATGTGCTGCAGTGTCCTGACAGAAAGAGTCCAATAAATTAATTACAGTATATAATCTGTGCTGTGCAATGAAGGGTTTAAGTAATTTATTTCTTGGTATTTCATGCTTGATTTTTGCATGCTTTTCAAATCAAATATAACAGTTTCTGGATGACATCAGACTCTTTTCCATTTTTTTGTTATGTTTCATGTCTTTTCCTCACACTATCTTTCAATGGCATTTCCCAAGTGTTTTCTATGAGAGCTGTAAAATCTGAGGTTTATAAAAGGTATATAAGAGCTGATGCAGTTTTACATAGCTTGCTATTTGTACTGTACATTAACTTAATGTTCCTTATGAGTTACAAGATTGTCATTAATAATGAGTTATATGCCTTACTGAATCAGTTTTCATTCCATGGAGCTCAATAGCAGGTTTTAGTTAAAGAAAACCTTGAGTGTCCATTGTCTTTCTCTCTTTTATAATTATTGTAATTATAAGTTCTAGGTGGGTTTCAACCAAAATTACGTGGCAGAGCAGTGAGGATTTAAGATTTAAATAAAGCAGAACTGATAAACTAATTACTATTTTGGGGATAGGCACAGAAATATTTGGGATGTTATCAAGAAGTTGTTATGCTCATTTAACACCTCTAAGCTGGGAGTTGCTTGGGAAGTGGGACAAAATTATTTTTCTCCCCATAAATGGTATGATGCATGTATACAGATAACTTACAGAGGTATGAGCAGAATAATAATGACCTTATTGTGTTCTCATAGAAGTATTTCTCAAAGATTTCCTATATACTGGTATTTTGTCACCCATCCCATTGCTCAGTGTTTTAATTAAATTTTACCCTGAATTAAATACATCTACATTTTCCCATGGGGCTGTAGATGTGAATTTGCTTTTCTTCTCCTGTCTCTAATGCTTGTTGTTTAAATCTTTTCTCTTAGTCTTCTCATTTTTTTTCTTAAGAAGATCTAGTGGTTGCAATTTGATCACCTGTTCACCATTTTACAAATTATGTGACCCTAACTGAGGCCTAGAAATAGAAGTCAAATAAATGGCTCTATTCATGAATGTTTGATTTTATATTATTCTATTCTGTTGATGTGAAAATTCCATGTTAGAGTAGGTGATTCTTCTTAAGCCACTGTAGAAAGCACTAAACTAAAAAAACTAAGGCAGAATACTTGCATTTTTTCAGTAGCTCTTCTTAGAGACTGCAAATGTGGACAGATATTGAGTTTATTGTCATTTTCAAATAAGACAACTTTATCTTGGTGAAAACCAGGACTTTTAAAAAAGATTTTCAAAACACCTCCTGAGGAGTTTAGAGGCATGAGTTTCACTCAAAGGCAGATTTACACCAATCAGAGATTCCTCTTACATGGAGGGGGAGGGAACGAAGGGAAGGATGTTATCAGAAGGATAGGCAAATTCACTATGTATGTCTCGGAGTGAATTTTGCTTGTGGGAAGATCTGGCTATCTGCAGCAGAAACTTGATATTCCTCAGTGCCCCATGCTGTCCCGATTTCTTATTTCAGCATTAACTTGTGCATGAACTCTTGTCTGGCTTGAAAGGTTTTTCTTCAAATATGCTTTCCCAACACAGTGGTCGCAGCAGCACCATCCCCAGAAACGTGTGTCCCACGTGTTTCAAGCAGAGGCATTTCATATTAACCGGGTGCTGTGAGACACCATGGAGCTGGCTGTTCCATGGCTGTTCACCTTTGCATCCGTGCTCCTCCGCCTTCTGACGTTCAGTGCAGAATTCATGTACTTTGCTGCAGCTTAACTGAATTACTCTTCTGTCACCCAGGCTCTGTAATGCTATAAAGGCTGGTTAACATATATATGAAAGCCATGGTTCACCACTGCACTTTCTGTGACACATGCTCTTGTCAAAGGCTTTCATCACAAAAAAACCATTAAAAAGTCGTGACCGCTACTGAAAAGATCCGGAAACAGGACTAATAAGTGAAGATGTCAAAAAGTGCCCTACTTCCTCCCTCCTTGAGTTTTGAATGGGAAGAGAAATCTCTTGTTTTAGTCACTTTTTATTTTCAGTGCCTTCTCAGCACACGGTGCTACAGAAGTGAATGCCTCACTTGGTCCACATGAAGGCCTCTTGCTGCCAAACGCCTGCAATCTGTAGCTCACCATTTGGCTGGGAAGTCAAAGGCGAGATGCCTGCGGTGCTGAAACCACATCGCTCCCTTCTCTGAATGCTGCGAAGCTGCAGGGGGGGCACCCAGCAGGGCCTTAGGGTTTGCAGTGAGCTGAAAAGTGTGTGTTGGTCTTTCGTGTGCTCAACAGTTATGTCCAGAGAGCCTCTTTGGAAAGCATGGCATCCCTCAGGGTCAGAGATCATGTGCTACCTGGGCAGGATGGTGACAACAACCTTGCTGAAGCACACAGAAGGCCAATTTGTTGTATGTTGCTCGAGCTGTTCACTCAAACAATTATTTTAATCCATGTGTATGTAAAACATGCTTTCTGTGGCTGTATCATTAACTGTAACAAGGTCAGTGTGCTCCCGATATGTGCTTTCATTATCCAGCTTGGCAGGATTAGAGCGCAGGACACAAAGGGGGAGGAATGTTCCAGCTCTGCTGGTGCCTGAGGAGAACAAGTCCTGTAGATGAAGCTGGGCTGTGGAGAGGCACTTGCTTTACTGCAAAGGGAAATGGGGACCCACTTAATCTGCTGCTGCCCAACTGCTGTGGGGGAAGGAGGATTTACTGCCAGTGGTGTGAGTCCTAGTAAAAGGCCACATCCCCAGGGAGTGATGGTGTCCAAAGGGCAGCTTGGGCAGAGCAGCTGCAGCAGTATTTGGGAGATACTTCTGTCTTCTTGTACTCAGCAGTGCTACTGCTAGTTAGTACCTGTGGAAGTGAGAGAGGAGACAAACTAGGTTTTCATGGGTTTGTGCTATGAATGCAAAGAGGTAGATTTGAGGCTGTTAGCCACTTACACATATAGCAGAAGTTTGAAAATGCAGACTTTAGACTGGGCTACAAAGGGTCTGCCTACAGGTGTCTGCATATAGTCTTTAGAATAATTTAAAATGTAACAGAAAGTATGATTTGTAAACATAATCTTTTCTTGCAGCTCAAAATGTTGCAATGTGTTTTTTTTACACAGGAGCAGGAAAAATCTAAATACTGGTGCTTTTACCTCCAGACAAGACCCCATCAAAACAGTTTCTATGTAAAGATAGTTTATGTAGAAAGACTATTTTCTGTATTCAAGATGTCTAAGCAGATTTAATATCTTACCTAAGGGGCAAGAGAATGCTGGGTCTTAAAATGAAATCTATGTGATGTAGAGGGATTTAAGACATTACTGAGCAAATGTCTCAGGCTAATAGAGTAAGAGCAGGGATTGAATTGATATCCAAAGTGCAGCAAGGCTGCTTTGCTCTCACTGTCTAGCTGATAATGGTAGAATATAGTGTCCTTTCCTCAGCTGTACTCCACCAGCCTTTGTTGAACTGCACAGAATCTCACACCTCTGGCTTGGGGCTTGTCTGCAAGTGCCTGCTGGGGGATGATGAGGGTACTTGCAGCTGCTTATTACACCATTGGTAGTAGGGATAGCCACTGGATATTTTGGGGCTTCCTTTATGATTCTGTGGCTTTTCTTCTTTACAGCACTGAATCAGACCTAGGAAAATTGATCTCAACCTGTCTTCCTTCCTTCCTATGTTTTGGAGAATGCCTGATCTCACTGTGGGGATCTGGACAGTGCAGCTCAGAGGCAAATGCCCAGCTTCATTCTCACAATGTGCTGATTTGGCCCTAATTGTTAGTGGTAGCTGATGTAGTAGTCACTGATGGTCTCTTAGGATAGAAGTACTGTGAGGATGGACTGTAGGCAGACTTCTGGGCACAACACTGCCCAGCTTCCTACTTTCACCTCTGCCCCAAGATGTTAATGATTTTCCTTAGACCAGCTACACAGTATTTCTGTTATGTGGGAGATATATTTGACTTCCTAAGAAGGGTTGCAGTAGATCACCCATTCTACATGGACTTTGTTGAGAATCACTAGCTAGAAGCAGACTAGTTACAGTTTTAGGGAGATTTACACTGGCCTGGGACAAGACACCAACATACTTCAAGCAAAAAACTCAGGATGTGGTGGAGATTTGTTCTAAGGCCACTATATTTCTGACACATGTGCTCTAGTGTCCTTGTGTTTGCTCCATCTGAGCTGTTACGGTCCCAGTCATCAGCCCCATTCCTCTGTCATAGGACATCACCAACAAATAAGTGGTGGTGGAGTAAACCAAGAGATTTGTGGCCACATCAGGTGCTAGTGTCTGTGTTTCAATGGGAACTGCCATTCTCTGCTGCTTTCCTGTGCAAGGTAGCAGGCCGGGTTCTCATCTACTCAGGTTCTCAGTGCCTACTGCCATGGGCTGGGATGAGGGGATTTATGGCAAAGGCTGGAGCAGTTTGTCCAGGTTTGGGGAAGACCCAGATGTTGACATTATCCTCAGCACAGTTTCAATCTACTGGTTCATTCTCTTCTACCCAAATACATGTGCAAAAATAAATGGAGAAGTGTTAATGGGCCTTTCAGAAGGCAGGTCACTTAGCAGTGTTGTCAGGCAGTTGACCATGGACATGTTTTCCAGTGACCCAAAGGAGGGAAGAGTCATGTTTCTCTCTCTCTCGTTTAGCCTCCTACAGACAGAGATGCTTCAGCTTTCCTGCATGGCTGCTTCAGGAACTGCACTTGAGTGCAGTTCCACCTGTGAGCAGGAGGACTCAGGGCCTGGGCAAGGGGCACATCTGCTTAAATCTGACCTGAGCAAGAACTGGAACAGTGGGTACCCCCTCCTGGGAAGTATTTAAGGACAGGATGGATAGAGCTCTGGGCAGCCTGGTCTAGTGGAAAGGTGTCCCTGGCCATGGCAGGAGTGTTGGAAGTAGGTGATCTTTAGGGTCATATCCAAGCCAAACCATTCTATGACTCTATGATACTCTTAACCCCATGCTGTGTCTCTTAGCGGCAACAAAGGGATTATTGATGAGATTCTCAAGGCTGAGCTGTAGAGCTGAAATCAGTGACAGTTGCATGCCTAAACCTGCCAGCTGGCTTTGGGAACACCAGCTTCCCTCTGCCTGTTTACTAGAGAGCCCTGCTGTAAGAAATTATAAAGTAACTGAGGATGCAGTAGTATTTAGTTGCTGCAGAAGCTACAGAGAATTAGGTGCTCTTTTGTTGCCAGATTCCCCAGCTGTTGTAAATGGGCTGCTCTCTGCCAAAGTCAAGAGAGCTACACCAATTTGCTTCATCTCAGGATTTGACTCTATAAGGCTGTATCAGAGCATGTGTCACTTCCCTTTGCAAGCAGGTGAAACAACCATGAATATAGAAAAAGGTCTTGCAGCTAGGGGAATTTAATAGATAAAAGTATACTAACAAAAATCAGGGCAGGGTTGTGCCTCTGTCAGCATTTGTTCTATGTGTGTCTATGTCTGTCCCACCCCATTCCTTCTTTGTTTGCTGTGATTCCATCTGCATCTCTACGGTAACTGGTGAATGACTGTTTAATTTACCAATCACTGTATGCAGAAGTTTAATGTTTAAAATATTCCAGTACTGTCTGTCATACACATATGCACAACCACATACAATCTGTCACACAGGAAATTTTATAGGTTCTTGATACTCGTATTTTTAAGCAAAATCTATTTACAAAATTTATTGTCTCTCCAAATGGGACATGAGAGCTTTATCTACTGTGATGATGGCCACAAGCTAAACAATAAATGCAGAGAATCATTGTTGTATTATTTCATGTTTGCTGTCTGTCAGCTGCCAGTCAGCACACCTGAAATAAAGGCAGCACCATTTACATCCCAGGGGATTTCTGCCCAACTCCTAGGTCTTAAGAGTTATTTGGAAGTTTTCAGAAGAAAAATGGTAGTTTGTGTTTTAGGGAGCCAGTCTAAAACTGTTATTTTGGAGGAATGAAAGGGGAAGGACAACTGTCACTAACTTTTCAAAGGGTTGGTGTGTGCCTTCAGCCATTTGAAGTCTTCAAGAAAAGGATAAGTAATTGCCAGAGGAATGCTAGGACAGCTACATGCTCCTCTGTGGGGCTGATGTAGGTGGGCACTGACTGGGAAAGATAAATTAGCATCTACTTTCATTGTTTTCTCTCAGCTCTGCCTATTTCAGTGCTGGGATAAGCTGGAGATTTTCAGGAGATACCTAGACACTCAGGTACATTTTTGCTTGAAGGGGACTTGGTACAGAATTGTGCAGCTGACTTTCAATCTGCAAAGGGAATACATCCTCAGTGGAATATACTCCTGCTACAGGTGAAGCAGATAGTTTTAATATAGTTTAAATAAAGTTACTGGTTTCTTTTCTTTTTTCTTTTTTTTTTCTTTTTTCTTTTTTCTTTTTTCTTTTTTCTTTTTTCTTTTTTTCTTTTTTTCTTTTTCTATCTTGGACTGCTTGAGAAAAGATGTAAAATGTGTAAAAGAGTGAAGGGAGAGGAGTGACAATATACATCCAGGCATGAAATGCCTTTATGCCTGCTGAGTGGTTGCTAGGGAAGTGACATTTCCCTCATGGAGATGATGGGACTTGATACTTGACCATAGGCTTGGTCCATTGACCATCTTGCTCAGGGCCTGGGGGGGAGACATTCACGTGGGCTTAAGGAGAAGGAGATTTCAGATAACCTGGGAAGAGTTGTGAGAAGTTTGATGCTTCACAGTCCTCCAGCTATGCTCTAGTTGGAAACCACAGCAAATTGGACTTATACCTGGTTGCCCATGAGCTGTGGAAGGTAACCTGCTTCTTTGCTGATCTCTTGAACTATCCTGGGATGCTCACAGGTAAAAATTCCAGGCTGCAGGCGGTTGTTCCCACATCACTTAGCTGGATGTGCACATCTGTTTGTGTGCAGACTGTATTTGCCATGGCACAACTCAGAAACAACTGGTTTGGGTACGTGAAGCTCGAATCTTTTGGGCAAGTGCCACTTTGCCCAAATCCTGGCCCTAAGAACAGCTTTTGACATGGTGGATATGCTTCATTACAGTTTCATATCTGAAGCAGCAGGACAAAGGACTCCTAAATCATGTCCTATTATTGATATATAAGTGTGCAGTGATCCAGTCAGGTAGTTTTACTGCAGGTTACATGAAACAATAACTGGTTGTATGATGGCCCCTAGTTAACCTGTGGTAAGGTGAAAGCAGGGGCACTGGACTAGAATGAACTGTTATATCCTAAGGTTGATTTAAAGCTAAAATGGGATCTAGATTCACCCCAACTGCAAAAATGTGTGCTTGCTCTACAATAAATGTTTCATTTCATTGCCCATATCCAAAGCAGGCTGCCTTAAAAACCTGCCTTGTTCCTGAATCTGGATCCTGGTTGCGCACGAAGCAGAAGAGCCCTGGTAAAAAGACTAAATACAAACCCTGCATCTTCTCAGCTCGTACAGCTCCCTCCCTGTGTCCATGTTAAAAGTGTATCTCTGTTCCCAAACTCCAAGGAGCTTCATTTAGTCTGGCCTTGATTTAGAAGCCCCTCCGGTTCAGGACATGTCCATTATGTGCTGCACTGCTGCTCACTTGGAAGCTATTGTGTGTTCCAGAAGAAAATTATGGCCATCTCACAGGAATGAGTCATCTCTGACAGCTGCGTGACAGAGGATTTTCTAGTTGTACACAACTTTGAAGTTCAAAAAATCCCCAAGCTTTTTTTTGTTCCATGTGGGGCTGAGACCAAGTTCCTTCTGCATGGAAAAAAAATGAAGAAAGAAACACCCTCACTTTTCACAGCCAACAGTTCATTAATCAGCTCACTTCAGGTGAAAAAGATTCAGCATCGCAGGCTTCCACATTCCAGAAATGTTCTCTGACCACAGAAATATTAAGGATATTCTTCAATTTTTTTTTTCTTTTTCTTTTTTCTTTTTTTTTTTTCCGATGCTAACTGGAATGGTGCCAACCTGTGAAAGTGAGAGGCTGACTTTGGTAGGTAGTTGATAGCTTGGTGATGTATAATACCTACCTAGTACACAGGGGTCCTAAGTTCAGGTCTGTGAGAGCCCAGGACTTTAGGCTATTGTTGATTCTAAGCCTCTTTGGGTTTTGACCATAAATCACACCCTAGAGATGAAAAATCTTTTCTCACAAAAGTTTTGGCAATGCTGCTATCTTTGCCTGCAGAATGCACACTTGTTTCAGTCACTTGCCAATTTTTCTGATGAAAAAACATTTAATTGAAAAACTTTATGAACTGAAGTTTTTGACAACATTGGGCTTTCAAATTTTTCAGAAAAATTAAATTAATTTTACTGTATTTTAGACTGAAAAGTCTTTTGGTAGATTTCCAAATACCCTTTTTTTCCAGGGTGGTCCATTTTATATTAGTAGTATTTGATATGCATTTTTGATATATAAGCTTTTCAGAGGACTTTGGAACACAAGACCCTGGTGCACTGTGTTGTAAAAAAAAATAAAATTTCTAGAGCATGAGAAATGTACACTTCTGTGTGGATGAAAAATGAGAGGAAATAGCTATTTTCTTCCCCTTTCAACAGAGTGAATTAAGAGAAATCTAATAGAGTATTTGATGCCATGGAAGCATTTGGGCTGGCTGATTACAAAGGGTAATTTTGTTGCCTTTACTGGGATTCATGTGGTTAGATGGAAAATTGCATCAACTGTAAATGCAGAGAGGCTGTTGTAGTGTCTGTGGTGACCGCTGGTACAGCACAGACTAGGAATTCTTCAGCTGACCTGGTTGGGAAAGGAGAAAATGCATGCCATCTGAAAAAGGGTAGCTCTTTTTGATCCTGAGCAAACTGGCCCACTTGTTTTCTGCCCCAAGAGCTCTCCTCTGCCTCAGAGGACTCCTTTATGGGATTTCCCAGCTCTTAAACAAATTAGAAAGGTTGATGAATCTTTAACAAATCCTTCCCTTCAACTCTTTGTCAGACCGAGGACATAAATAACACTGGCAGCCTCATCCCAAGTGCTTTGCCCAAGACAAATCGTATCTCAGTTACTGAGAAGTGGCATTTTTCATTTTGCCCAAGAGACTTACTTAACCCATTCTTGGCTATTGGCTGCAGCCTGTTATCAGGATTTGTATCTCTGATTTCGATACAAAGCTGGCTGAGGGCTGTAAGACGCTGCTTGAGTCTTACTTTTATGAATAAGCCTAGCAAGAGAAAGCATAGAGAGAATTTAATCTGCCTGTCTGCTTGTGGACACTGTACCAGTGTGGGGAAAATGAGTTTAAGTGGAACAGTGAGAATGTAGGCAAGCTGAATCAAGGAGCAAGAAGTGTGGTCTCAGCAGTGCTGACCAGAAGAATATTTCAGATGGACTGCCTTTGGAAAGGAGTGGATTCAAGGGGAGAGCGTTTCCTTCTCCCCACACTAAGGCTGTATCTGGACTGAATAGCAGCAAGGTGGTGCAGAGATGGCATGGTGCCTCAATCCTGCATCTGGGAGACATGCACTTGGCTTGTGTCAGCCAGGTGTTTTAGCAGATGCTGTGCTCCCTGTGCTTTTACTGGCTCTGAAGCTAGCTCAGGCATCTCTGCTCCATCCCTTGCATTTCCTTGGAGCTGAAGGAAAATCTTTGGGGGACTGCAGCTTGCATTGCTTAGGGGAATTGCCTGCATATGTTCATGGGTGTATGACTGGTCTGTGTGTAACTAAACTATTTTGTGCCTTGAGATCACACCTGAAGTATCATTTCTGTGCAGTTGGTTTCTTCTTAGGTTTGAGAAAAGCGTGAGCTCACTAGCTTATATGTTTTTCTCTTTATTTAAATATCTTTAAAATAAATCTTTTATTAGCTGTCTTTGCTCAAAACTGTAGTGGTCATGAGTAGAGTCAGCATTTTTAGTTAGTTTTCTACTTAGGAAGTGCTGATACAACATGAACAGGGGCATAAGGGTCCTTTCCCCTTCTGAGTACTAGCTAGCAGAGCTAGGCTTTGTTTGTGAGCATCTGAAGTAGCCAGGGACACAAGAGAGATGAGCACACTTTAATGCTGTTCTTCTCAAGTGTCACCTTGGGGTGACTTCTTGCTTATAAAACTGCTTGGGGTTCTCTCAAGCTAAGATTGCTCCAAGGCAACACTTTTGATCAAGCATGACAGTGGAGTACATCCACCAAGGCAAAATGTTTTATGTGTCCTGCACAATAAATAGCAGCTGGGTAGAGGGACAGTCCCTGGCAAATCACTGTGGCTAGCATACATCACTCCTCTCTGTCCCGCAGGCATCCCACAGCAGTCAGGCTGTGCTAGTGGTCTTCCCCTGCACCAGTTGCCAAAGTGGGTCCAAGTTTCAAAGGCAAAAGTAGCAATATCCTGAAATGCTGGTTACATTTGTCTGTCTCTTGGACTTTCATTTTTCCTTAGCACTTCAGCAAGAAACAGCTTTGCTTTTCTCTTCCCTGCCCATCTCTTGCTGTCTGTTATTGCCTGGTGTGAGTATTTTCAGTACTCTTTCCTTCTTCTTGCCAAATGCAGTAACAGGGAAGGAGGAACAGGCTTAGGTTGGTAGCAGTCTCTCTGTGCCTCTACTTTTTTGCATGGGGAATGGGGAAATGATGCTTCTTTCTTTTGCCATTTTTGCCATGTCATGTTGAATTGCTGCTCTATGCTGAAAAAAACAGATTAGTAATCTTCCCTTTTTGCTACTGCTGGGCTGTAATACAAAAGTGTAAAGTCAATCTGTTTCCAAGTTGATATGAAAAGGAATGCACTATTCATCCAGGATGGTATGTACTGAGCGCAAATAAGGGTTAATGTACACTTTAAACAGTATATTAAAATGTGAGTTTCTGTTAGGACACACTTTTTAATGTGAGAGCACTGGCACAGGTTGCCCAGGGAGGTAGTGGAGTCTCCATGCTTGAAGATATTCGAAAGATATCTGGACATGGTCCTAGGCAAGCAGTTCAAGGTGGCCCTCCCTGAGCAGGAGGTTTGAACTAGGTGGCACCCAGAGGTCCCTTACAGCCTCAACCCTTCTGTGATCCTGTGTTTATGGACTTCAGGTTGTTATAGCCATAATTGTTTCAGATCAGAAGGGAGAAAAGGTTTGTGAGTAGAGGAGTTCTATTTTTTATTAGACCAATAATGTAGTTAGAAAAAAAAAAGTGGCCAGAGCTTTGAACAGACACTTTTATCACATTCTGTGCATCTAAAATCTTAGGTATTTTTAGAAATATGGTAGATATTTTTATAAAATACTGAGGATAACTGACTTTATCCACACAATTTTTTTGGTTTAATATAAATACATATCTACAATGCAGATCCTGATAACCCTCAGAATTATGGAGAAAGGTGAATTCCTTTATAATTTAGGAATTTGAACCATGTGCACAGTTAAGAGTGACCTCCCCTTGATACCAATAGCTCCTTTTTCCAAGGGAAAGCTTTCAATATTCAGATGTGGAAATGGGAAGCCTTCAGGAAATAAGCTAAAAGGGGATGCTATTGCTGATCTGAGTCAGTTTATCAGACAGTTGCTTTGGGTTAATATAGTCCATTATGATGAGATATAAATGGTCTGAAGGAGTAGGGAAATTTTTAGCAGAATTGTTGGATTAGGCTTTTTGAATCAGCAAAGTAGATCCTAAGGATGTACACGTGATCAGAAGGATACTCCAGTGAACAACATGAATTGCAAACATGAGGACCTTGCAAATTCTAAGTGAGAGGCTCAGGCACGAACTCCACAAAATGCACAGCAAAGCAGGGGCTACATTGTACTTTCCAGATCAGTGCTGCTGGAAACTGCCTCACTGCAGCCAGCCAGTGATTGTAGTCTCCTCTTCCTTGGCCTTGCTGTTCAGTCCCATACCTACCTGGTGTGTTTCTGACACATTTCCATAATGTTTAGATAGCACCTCCTCTCAAATATGACCAGTTTGCCAGAAAGGGGTGTCTCTCTCCAGGGAAAGCTGTAACTTGGTGCTAAAGAAGATTGACTTGAGTGAAATGTACCCAGAGACGCAGAAGTGTGGAAGACAGGAAAAGAGAAAAGGTAAATAGGCCGTTTTGTGACTTGCAGATTGACTTATTTAATGACATTTTCATTAACAGTTTTTGCTGGTAAATGCCATGGATTTCTCTCTTTAGAGCTGTCTGCGGTAATAATGAGTGACTCCAGGGGGAAGTGATTTACATAAAACATGCTTCACTTGTTGCCGACAGGAGCTGTGTGCTGGGCTAGAGAGGGGAGGAGAAGAAATGTAAGTGAACTCTGTAAATGAGGGGCAGCTTCATCAATAAGTTGAGTTGTGAGCAGTTGTGAAAAATCGCCTTCTTCTCCACCGCCACCTCGGCCCGAAATGTCTCCCAGCTGAGTCACCGCACCGAGGTGAATGTTTTTACGCAGGTGTGACACAGACTGCTGTGGAGAAAAGGTCAGGATGAGCTGATGTGGATTAACCATGCAGAGGAGCTGTAGGCAGGAGCAAAATCAGCCTTTCCTGAAGGGCTTCTTCTGCACTTTTTGTATCACTTCTGTGCAAAGCCTCTGATCACAGCCTTTTGCATTTCTCCAAATTTAAGTGTCAGAGAAATAGATCCATATTTTGTGGTCTGTCAAGTTCCAGACAGACACCAATGTTAAAACATGACAAATAGAAAACAGAAAATGAAATACTGATTTTTTTTTTTTGTACTTCATGAAAATTTATTTATTTAGTTTCTTCTTTAAGAGACTTTATGGCTTTTTCCTGGAGTTGGATACACTGCAGTCTGGGCCATTTGTTACTAAGTCATCCCCCATGTGTTTTTTCTTGTGGATGAAATAGTTTATGTTGACTCATAAACAGAGATATATAGCTTCTTAGCTCCTTCTCCTAAAATTGCAGTAAATTAATAGAAAACATATTGCTGAGACTGTGTTCTGAAAGTGGATTCTAGTTAAAGAAGATAACAAGTGACATCTCATTTAAGTTGAGCTTTCTAGGAGTTACTCATCTGAGCTGTCCAGTGCATACTTGCCTAGAGGGCAAACTCCAAAATGGCTTAGCTCCTTTATCTAAGACTCCTATTTTAAGATAAAATTTGTATTCTGAGAGTTCTTATCTCTCTCCATTGACTATGGAGAAAGCTTAGTGATTTGGATCTGAAGAATTTCAAAGACTATTTCTGTAGCTCGAGACATGTTTTTTTAAGAGATGACAGAATAGTTTTGAAATGGCAGTACAGCTGCCATGAGTCTAGTTTAATTTTATATGTTAATTTATATATATATTTATAAACTATATGCAAATACAATTTATACACTTAGCATGCTTTCAAATTTTTTACCACAAAATGTCCTTGAAAAGGAAAAAATTATCATCTCTTGCCTGTGGTAAACATTTATGACATTGAAAGGAAGTTTTAGATACAGTCAAACATTTTGATTTCTGAGAAAATTAACATCTCAGACCAGTGGAAAGTTACTTACAGGAAAATAAGGCATAATTAAGTAAACACTTTCTGTTTCTCACATCTCCATGGAAATAGGCTTGTTGTTCAGATCATTAGAAATAAACATTTTGCTGGTACTTCAACCAGGAGGACTAGCCTGACGATGCTAGTAACAATCAGAGAAGAAATCAAAGACTGGAAGGTAAGAACTTTTACTTCATGAACCCTTGTTAATTTGATAGTTGGGACTTAAGGACTTTTAATGAAAACTTGCACTGGCACTTGTATTCATCTCACATAAATTGCAAATAAAAATTTTGTTCATGCTTTTTAATGATAGATTTTGTTTGGGAGTACTTAGGAGGGCAGTCTTGTGTTCCCAGTCATGATGTCTTCTATGAAACTTCATGCAGACCAAAATAATTTGTCCTCATAAGTTTATTTGCTATGTTTGGGCTTGTACTAAATCCAAAATGTTCTTTCAGCAGAACAAATTATAAGAGATGCAATTCAAATATTTTCATATTTTGCCTTCCTTTTCTTTACCTAATTATTATGTCAGTTAAGAATCTTAAAATCTAAAAGATAAAATATCCCCAATTTTCCTGGGAGATTATGCTGATCAAAATTTCTGGGAAGCTGACTGAAATGTAATGTAAGCTTTTGTTTCTTTAAATGGCCTCATTGAAATGTTCACAGTTTTTCTGTATTGTATCTGTAAAAAGTGGGAAGATTAGAGGTGAGGTTTATCTTGAGAAAATCATATTGTTGCCTTTTAAATTAGTTCTGCTGTGGGCATGGTGCCTGTAATTTTCTTAATCTGTTAAACCTTTTTTATAAATTAATATTTTGGACAATGATGAATAAAAATAATTTACATCAACAGCTTTCATGTTGTATGTTCATTGAGCTGGATTTACAAAGGCATCAAGCCAGGATGTAATTCCTGGCTTTATTAGGTTATGAAATAGAATCTAGCTAGAAGAAATAATGTCCTTAAGCTGTAACATCAGCAGCAACAGACAGACCTTAATGCTACTGGACCTAATGGAATTAAATTTCATGTATGCTTAATGAATGCAAATGCTGCTTAATTTTTACAGCCTGAGTTGTAATACATTGCGTGTAACGCATCTACTCCTGAAAAAATTATTCAAATATGTGATTCTTACACCCAGTATCCAATTTCACCACTGTAAAATGTATGCTCTTAGGGAAGAGACAGTGGAGAAACATGCCAGCAATATTACTGCATAATTTAAAGCAGCCACCAAAGAGAAATGTTAAAATATTCACCAGGCAATTACAATTGTTGTGTATGTTTTTATTCTCCTTTCCTGCTTTTCAACAAGCAGCAGTAAAAAGATTTAGAGCAAGTGGCAACCATAGCAACAAAGAATTTTTGGTTCAACCTGGTGCTGTATAACTTCTGGCTGAGAAACACATTTCTGGATACTCTGGCTAGTGTTGATTCTTCCAAAAGATACGTGCAGTGCTTCAGGTCTGATTCTCAGGCCCAAGTCCTATGGA
Organism: Cisticola juncidis; assembly: GCA_013400215.1. Classification (NCBI taxonomy): domain Eukaryota; kingdom Metazoa; phylum Chordata; class Aves; order Passeriformes; family Cisticolidae; genus Cisticola; species Cisticola juncidis. Next base: position 641,292 of record VXBR01001112.1, read on the forward strand.
CATACCTGAGAGGCTGTTTTGGTGCAAGCCTGAGCTGAAGCAATTAGCAGTGGGTTACACCAGAGCTAGGTGTGATACTTGTTCAGTGATACTTTGGGCTTGTTAGTTACCAATAGAGATAACAATTCCCATTCTGCTCCCCATGACAGAGAAGGGAAATAGAGGTGATGTGGGAGAAGGTTTCTGTCCCTTACTAGTTCCCTGCTCCATCCATCTATGGCTTAGAAGTCCCAAGCAGAGCTTTGCCCCTCTGACCTGATCAATCACACCAACTAGCCTATTCTGAGGGGTGCAAAGACCCCACTCAAACACAGCTCCTCAGGAGTCACTGTGTCCTTAGGCTTCTGCATTTCCTTGCAGATAGCCAGGTGGGCAATGACCTTGAAAACAAGTAAGCAAAAAATTCAAGGGACATATGAGTGGGGTGCAGATTTCAGTCATGTATGCAGAAAGCCCAGAAAATGTATTCAGTTGATGAGGGTCTGGGAGGTTTTAAAATATAGCCAGTGGTCAGTCATTGTGCCTTTTACAAAATAAAGTGGGTATCATAATACTGAAGATTATAGCAGACATAGTAGTTACAAAGAAGTCCAGCTACTGATAACAAACTTAGCTGTGCAAGGTCAAAAGGATCTGTGGCCCTCACTTATGTGAAAATCTTGACCTTCACAGCCATACACCAAAATTAAACATCCATCGCTTCTTGTGACAAAGAGTAAGTTTGCACAGTTAATTCTGAAATGAAAACAGGAGCAAGATGACAGTAAAATGAATGGTATGCAAAGTGAAAGATGAGATCAATGTTATTCCAGAGAATGTGTTAGAAACAACTGTAATTAAATGTCTTTTTTTTTCTAATTCTTTTAGAGGCAATCCTTCTACTTTACTGTATAAGATAGAAGTGTTCTGCACACTGACTTAGAGTAGGCTGAGGGCTCTTAACTCTGGTTTTATGGCCCAGACACATCCTCCAGTAGATGTACTGAGGTACATAAGCCTCTTTTGTGAATAGCCTTGTTTACCTTAACCTTTTCTCATGGTCACCTTTGGAAGATACTTTGCATGTCCCATGTCTGCAGACCCCAGGCTGCAAGCCACTATATGAAGAGGTGCCCTTTGAAAGCCCCTTAGCCAGACATTCATTTCTGCCATTGAATAAGTTTTACAAGTAATTCGCCCATTGCTTTCTTCCACACATGGAGAGTTAGGGATAGATCCCAGAGACAATGCAAGTAAGGTACAAACCTGACCATTTTATCTAACATTCCTTTGAAGGCTATTTATCACAAAAAGCTGTGATAGCACATAGATCTCCTCCACCTCATTACACCTCAATTTGGGAACCTGAGACTATAAAATAGTTTCGTAAATTATCTGGAAATAACTATGTCTGACTTTGGATCCCAGAGGGGGAAACCTATTGCCCTTTAGAAAGATATATGAAGTTACCTATGATCAAGGCAGTACATTTTTAAATAACTAATCTCTGTATTTGCAATCACTTTATCAAGTTGCAACAGTAGGAATTAGAATTATAATTGCTACTTAAGAATATAGATGTTTAGAAAGGAATGAATTGAGGCAGAAATCCAGGATCTGCTACTTGCATTTTTTTTTTCAGTAGCATAATTTCTTTGACAGCCTGGGTTAAAAAAAGCAGAAGGTGGGTAGCATTATTTGAACAAAGTTCCCAGCAACTGTTGCATATGGATCATCTTTGTACTGTGCAGATTGTTTTCCTCCACACACGTTTTGTTTCTTGCATTGGAGCACTTAAAGCATATCCAGCAGAGTTATAAATCTGCATAAATATTTGATAACTCTAATTGGGCAGCCTGCACCATACTTTCACCCTTGGGCATGTAGTGCAAGTAAATGTGCATGGCACCTGTATATGAAATGTTAAGGTGATCAGGCAGTGTGTGAGACTGCCTGAAGCATCAATTTAAAGCAACATCTCTAGTTGTGCTGTTTTGAAATCAAAGGAATAATATGTTCTTATTTTATAATTAAAGAGAATTCCTGTTAATGGATTTTACATTATTTGTTAAATTAACATGAATATCATCAACTTCTCATTGTGACTTCAATTCAATGACGTGTCCTCCAAGGAATCTTTCACATGTGAAAGAGTCTCATCTTTAGAAATGTACACAACATAAGAAAAAGGGTTGCAGCATAGGATGGTCTAAATACCATTTTGGTTCTTAGCAAAAACATTGTTAGTCATGGATTTAATTTATTTTGAAAAGAGATTAATTATAGCTCCTAGAAATACATACTGCAGGGATATCTCTGTTTTATTTTCTGCTAAATATAATCTTTAATCTAAAAAAAGAGTTGGCTATTTTTATTTTGTAAAAGCTGCCTCTGAATGTCTGTCAGTTGAATCTGTTCTTCCTGAACCATTGACAAATTGAACTGCTAATACTGAGAAAGGAAAACTTCCTCTTTTCACTTCCTATCCACATCTATCTTAAATGCAGAAAACCTGAGGTCATTCTTGTGAGTGGCCATAAGACAATTTCTCATCCTATGAAAAACTCTGATACTTCTAATTTTTCTCCATGACTTGAAAAGTTGAGACTGTTTAGGGAAGTCCCAAACTTTCCAATCTTACATTTAGTTGTAGCACGTGTTTAACTGAAATAAAATACTTCTTTTAGTCTTTTGTTTGGTTGGCTTTTTTGCCTTCAGTGTGTCCAGAAGGCTGAGAATATGAGTCTTGTGGGACTTTTCCTTTCAGCTCTTCTGCTTTCAACTTTTCTCCCCAGTCTGAGGTTTTGATTGAATTGAACCTACTTGACCACACCACAGCCATGCACTGCCCATCACTGGTAATGTTTTGGCCAAAGGGGCAGCATGAGAAAGTTCCCCAAGAGAATGCTTTTGTTGTGCTGCAGTCTTGTGTGCAGCACTGCAGCAATTCAAGTGGACAGAGCTTAGTGTTGAACTGACACTCCACAAATTCATCTGAGACATTTCTATCAAGGCTGACATGATTCAAAGGCATTTCATTTCTGTGTCTAATGAAAAAGTGAAAAATTACTTGTACCCACAGAAATTTTGACTTTACAAAGAGCAGTATTTCTAGTAATAAAGACAAAGGCATTTCTCCTGAACAGCATAAATCAAAGTTGTTTTCCTGTTTACAAACATCCCAGCCTTGCCTATGGGATGTGTTCCTGTATTTCAGTGTAGCTGCTCACCTTCGGCTGTCCTCGTCAGCGTGGTTGAGTGTAGTGGGAAAGGACTTACATTTAAAAAGTAATGATACACACTTTCTCCTTTTCAAAAAGAGGAAAATGTACGTGAAGAGTGGTGCTTCTTTAACATGTCTCAAATAATCTAGGCCAAGCCCTTGGCCTTCTGCTTGTGTATCTTCCCTTTCAATCTGTCGTAGCACCTGCAGGCACTCCCAGTGGGAGACTTCTTGCTGCATATGAAAGTCTCCAGTCTCTGTGAGCTAGGCCAATTGCCCTGCTCACCTGTTATTGTTGAGGGAAGAAGTAGTCTTTTGTATGGCTCTTTGCCAGGTTCTTTGCCCTATCCTGGCACCAATATCAGGACAGGAACATCATGCCCTGCAAGTGTTCCTTTGCTCTGCTGTCTATGCAGACTCAGGCCAGCTCTAGTGAGGTCTGTGTTTTGTTAAATTAGTCAAGGAGCCTGAAAAGATACCTCCTAACTCCAGACATAAGGAAGTATGGTAAGTATTTTAAAACTGGTAACAATCCATCATTATAAATGCTTCACTGAAATTGATTTGTTAGTTGTTACACATTGTTACTTTGACATTTTTGTAGTCTCAGTAATATACCCTTAGTTGAGAAATGTTAATTACTGTGAATAAGTGAGTTTAAGATTCAGAAGCCATCAGCTTATGGAAGTTAAACATTTGCCCTCAGCTTCAACAGAGCTTTTTTAATAATAAAAATAGCTAGATATATGAGGCTACTGCTCAATATACTGGAACACCATTAAGTAGTTTTGGCAAATGTCTAATTTCTAAGTGGCCTGGTCTGTTTCACAGTGAGGCATCCAAAACTCATCAGAGCTCTTTCAAATGCATCATAAATCTGAGAAGGTACATTTATAATCAATTATCTATTTAAGGTTGCTAAAATTTTTAATTTTCTTCTGAAGGTGAAGACCTCAGTGGCAGTTCAGAACTAAATCATATGAACTGAGGAGTTTCCAGGTTTTTGAACACACAAATAAGCTTAGCAGCTCAGGAAATGTTCTTCTGTCCCTAGTGTAAAATTGGCTTTAAAATGAAGCAGAGGGAGACAGGGGTTGGATGTGGAATCTCCTGGGATATTTAGCAGAGGTTTTTACAGCTAGGAGAATGCCTGCTTTTCTTCACTGGAAGAAAGATGATTTGTGAAACAAGCCAGCAATTTGCAATCATCTAGCATAATTTGAGATGCTCTAATGGTATCCTACTGAACCTCTTACTCCCTCTCCACTGAGCATTGGTGTCCTAGAAGCCCTGCATCAGATATGTCTTGGATGTCCTAGGATGTCTGAAATGGTGCTAGATTTGTCCACAATACATTATATCTCACCCCTACAGAAAAAATCCAAAACTGGCTGCTTGGGCCAAAGAACTGACATTGTAGCACCTGTGGAATGTTCTTTTTAACCATTTGCCATCCTGCCTAATAGCAGTAATTTTTTCTTTTACTAAAAAATGCAATAAAAGCAAATGGTGTTTCAGTTAATTTTTATACATATGAACTCTAAATCAAATATTCTGAGATCACCAAATGTGAATTTTTGCTTGAGAATTACAAATATATGGGGAAATGTTAGGTTTTCTGTGGAAGAGGAGGATGGCAGACAAACCTCTGAAGTAAAACAAATGTTTAAAGACTTTTATGCCATAGCACCTTGTTTGGCTTCCTGTAAAAATTAACTGTGAGGAGTGCAGATGATAAGTAGGATGTTTCTAAAAGCATTTGCTGATGTATTGAGGCCTAATTTGCTGGGATAGAGTTGCAATTCAGCACCGTGCTGCACTCTGCGGTGCACTGGGGTGGTGTTTGCAGGCCAGACTGCCTGCCACTGGCTTGGTGGGGAGGGTGAAGCCAAGGAAGGTGGTCAGTCCTAGCTGCCTCACGACTGGGTTTGTAATTGGAGCCAACCAGGATGCACTTAGTGTCAACTACCTAGGAAACATTTGAAAGAAATCAGCAATTTGGGTAATTGAAATGTTTTTAATGAATTTCAACCATTGCTTCCTTGAGCACATACAGCTTAATTTTAGCTAAGCATTCCTAGGAACTGTCACTGTAAAAGAAGGAATTGTAGGACATATATTGGAGCAGGGGTTGTGATACATTCCTGGAATGTAAGCGATCAATCTGAGTGCTGTGAGTTAAGACCAGCAGGCACATATGGAAGTACCTGATATTAACCCCAGTAAAGTAATATTTAGGCTGCTTTGTATATCTGACACTAAACCTAGTTGTCTCCAAATGCAGCTGTGGTGCAACCATCCTGCCTTCATAAGTGCTTATTAAGGACAGAAAGTGCTGCAATGCCTATGTGTTTGTTGCCGTTCATCTCCAGAATTTGGACAGCTTGCTCAGATCAGCAGAAGTAAAGGCTAAAGTTTTGCCCACTTAGGCTACCCTGGCACCAAGAGCAGTGGCTGCTACTCTGGTTAAAGATCTCCAGGGAATCTGGCAGGCAAAAGTGGATGTTTGCCCTGCCAGAGGTGCCATGTGCTGACTACGGGGAGTGGACTATAGCTTGTTCCCAGGTTTGCTTATCCCAGTGCCATAGATAGCAAAGGAAGTGGCAAAAACTGACACCATGCAGTCATAGAAGCATTAAGGCTGGACAAGGCCTGAAGAGGTTGTATTTTCCTCAGATACAGAGGTTTTAGTTTTGGAAAGGGGTCTTGGACAGGGTCTAAGATTTTTATATGATTTGCATATGTGCCTTTGTGATTTGGATGAGTTCTAGTGGCACACATTTAAAAGGAGGGGTCCTGATACCGGAGCCTAGGACTTAGTTCCTAACTTGAGCTGCCACTGTGTCTTTATCTGGTTCACCAACATTCCTGCTCTTCTAATCTTGGGTTTTCCCTCAGGTGTGTTGCAGGTTGATGAATTTATGGTGGCTTAAATGCTGATGAATGACTGATTGCCAACATCAAACAGATGCTGTTTGTGATATTATGCTGGAATTGAGCCCTGCTGTTGAAAACAGAATGAATGGATTAAGACCTTTCATTACTTTTGCCCTCTTGAGAGACGTCTGCTTGTCTTCTGGAAGACTGGCCAGAATGTGTGATTGCTTGTGACACATTACTCTGATTTTGCTCACTGCTGCAATCTCACATCACTTTGCAGAGTTTTAGGTACGTGTTGTTCTATGCTGAAAATCTATTTGATTTGGGCAGGCTGCAACAGAGGTTTACCACTGTTCTGTACTTTATTAGATAATCATTCTGGAAGGTTGCCATAGCTGCAGGTGCCCTATAATCAGAGTTTTTCATTTTCCATGAAGACTTCAACTTCTTTGTCAAAAGACAGGAAAGATTTTTTTTTCTGTCATTTACAACAGTAGTTTACATCATCATTACTTAAAAAGCATGTAGCAAGAGTGCAGGAAGTGATTCACCAGTGTGCAATACAAGAGATAGAAAGACAGTTAAAAAACTGTTGAAATTACATGGACCAATGGAGAGGTCTGATTTTATACTGTCCTATTTTTATTCTCTATTATTTTCAGGAAACAGTTGTGTAAAGATACAAGCCCTTCTATTCTGTTGTCTTTTCTTCATATAGTGTTTTTCTCCTGTTCTATGTAGCGCCAGTTTAAAGACTAGTTCAGGTTTCTGAGGCTCATTTTGTTCTGTGGACAGTGACAGAGCCATAACGATAACAACCTTCTTGAAATCATCACTCTGTCACAGTTGCCTTGAGGGAAACACTTTGAATCAGTGACTGGAGAGCGAGTTTCACCATCACATTAACCAGAAAGTCACAACAAGTTTGAATTTCCACTAATGTAAATCAGAATTGAATCAGCTCTACACCAGTATGATTCCAGTGCCAAACACATTGTTAGTCTATGTTTCTCACATTGACTGCTCTAATAATGCTCACTTATTTTCCTCCTGTAGTAAAATAAGTCCACATTTCTGTAGGAAATCCTTTTGTATATAGTTACCATGCATTTTATATTAACTTATAGCCTGGATAAAGTTAGCATCTAGTCTTTTGCAGTTTGTTTTCCCTAAGACAGGATGTATTTTTACCAGTACTTTCAAGATGTGTTGAAGTAAGCATTGTTGAGTAGATAGATATAAGTCAAGTCTGTGCTCCAAACCAATTCAAGAGATGAGTTTTTAATCCTTGATATGGTGTAGTTTATGTAAAAGCAGACATAGAGATGGGTTTTATGAGGATAGCTTTTGCTATAGTAAGAAATAATGGGGAAAATAACTATTCAGTCTCTCCAGGGTTTGTAGAAGAAACAATGGTAGAAGTACAGATATTTTATTTTCCTTTGTTCTCTTTCACTAGACAGCTGACTTAGATCAAGCCATCCTTTGTTAATTTTTCGGAAACAACACAATAAAGCTAGACTTCCCTTGTAAAGTCAACTTTACTTCTTGTAGACCAGCAAAGCCAACAGAATCTTAGCATAGATGGTGATATAATAATCTGGCCCTGCAGAGATTATAAAGATAGAACAACCCAAAACAAACAAGCAAAATAACACAATCAAAATTCAAGTTCTTACCACACTGAAATAAGGTATAAAAGCTATCCATGAGCTGAAAGGGAAAATAATTTGCAATAACAAAGCAATTTCCCTTTCAAAGTGTTTGTTTATTTCGAATGAATGTTCTCATTTCTGTTTAGTTTTGGGGATTGTATTGGTGAGTTTTACCTAAGTATTTTGAGTCCTACAATGTATTTCAGATGGGAAGCTGAGTAATATATTATATTGCTTGTGTCTGAGGTGTGAATTTTCTGGGGTTTTTTTTAATGTGTGTGTGTGTCTGTGTTTTTAGTTTGTTGTTGTTGATGATGTTGTTGTTTTTAATTGGCAAATGTTAAACACTAGCTTAACATAAATGAGTTTCAGACTGGAGAAACCAGACCCATCAGTCCCGTACTAATCAGGCATTGTCCCTGTGCCCTTGGCTCTCACAGAACCCAAGTGTTGCTTGCTTAGGAGTGAGTGCAGAAGCCAAGCTTTGCATGGGGTCTTCACATTCTGTAGGCAGCTGCTCAGGGACTCACTCATAGAAGAGCTGAGCCCTGATTTTGGCTTGAAATTCACTAGGTTGCTGTACTTCTGTAAATCTGGCCATGGTGGAGCTTGCTACTTTTCAACTTTGGCTTCACTGGTTTTTTTTCTGCCTCCTTCTGAGTCTTGTGTTTTGGCTCAGGGATACCAACCTTTTCCAACTGCTTACTCCCTGCATTGCTTCTCAGAGTATCTGGTCACCAAGACACTCCTTTCCCATTGCCTGAACTCTAGCCTTCTCAGTGACCTGGCTACAAGTGTCCTGGTCCTCGTTCAGCTGCCATCTTCTCCAATTTCTGCCTCTTACAGTTGTCTAAAGCTTCCTTTTTCAGAGGACTGAAATGGCACATTTTCTCCACAAACCATCTCATTGGTGCCAAATGCCCCTGTCTGCACACCCTAGTTGTAAGTGCCGCAGGCCTGTCAAGTCTTGCACATCTGAAGCTTTGCACCTTGAGAGCTCTGAAGTGGAAAGAAACAAGTCTGTTATTAATGGGCTCTGCTTTCCCCTCCAGAGCAAATTCTTCTGGATGACCTACTGCAGCATTTCTCTAATCTTCCAGCTCACCCTCATCACTGGTTTTCAAACATACGAGTCTGGTTTGACTGGTACATGTTTGAGAAACTGTGGCTATTTCTCATCAAGTCTGGAAAGGAAGGCAAGGAGGCAATTAGCTTCAAGGGTATAGAAGCAGGAATTAAGAAGATAGATTAATTACTTATATTGATTAAAATGAGGGCAGGTTGTACTGTATGAATATACCTGGTATTGTTCACAGTCTGTGTTACGAGATACAGAAATTTACATGACAAATGTCTGCCCTGAGGTCACAGGTGACAGCCACATCCTGGTGATCCCCTTTTGCTGTATGCATTTGTTGATAAGTCCTGCTGGTAAAGGTAAAAATGTAAAGACTCAAATGCAGAGGGGAATGACTGCATAGCAACACGAACAGAGCTTCATAAATCAATCTTTTCCTCAGGAAAAAAAATCCCTGCAGACTCCAGCCTGCTACAGAGGGAGCATAAATAATTTTAAACACAGGAAGCAGATCACGTTTCTGGAAGAAGCTTTACTCTCCAGAGTTTATATGTTACAGATCTTCTTTCACATAAGTTAATGTAAAGCTGGGCTAAAATTGTTGTAAGTGAGATCAGGCCCTTTGTCAGAAGCTGAGATATTTATAAACAGCTTTGTCTTCAAACAATGTGGGCCATCCATCATATATTTCAGCCTTAGAAAGTAGTGCATGGTTCTGAGGAGAAGGACTGGAGTTTAGTTTGCTTTGAAGGAGGCAATATTCGAAGAAAAGTGTCTTCTTTGCTCAGCAAAATCGTTCTGATTTCCATGGTGCCACACTGAGCACGTTCGAAGGGGATTGTTGTTCCCCATCAACCTTAGCCACGGCTGCTGCTTCATCAGCTGTGTGAGGACTCTTATTACCTCAAATATATTAAGCTACATATTTCTCCCTGGCAAGCCCAAGTCAGCTAAGAAAACAAAAGGAACTCAATAAGTGAAATTTTGGAAGGAAGAGTGTCATAGCCATAAAAAAGAACTCCCTACAGAAATATACTTCCAGCAATAAACTGTGAGTGAGCTGTAGGAATTATTTATTAAATGAACAAAAACCCCAGTGAGAATTAGGTAGTGACATGAGGCAGTTTGGCAAAAATTGGTTAGAAAGTAGAAATTCAAGTATTGGAAAACTTACACTCTAAATGGGAATCAAAGTTTTAAAAGTATTTAAAAGGAAAACTCTGATTTAAAAATAATTTGAAAATATTTAATAATCTCATTCTGGTTATATTTCAATTGTTTAATATCAATTATTAAATGTAATACTTTTGTATTTTAAGTAGAAAGCCAAAATAATCAGGTAAATGTAAACACTTCAGCATCACAAGAACATTTTCACCTTAACTGGATGGAATAGCCAATGTCAATGCTGTGGAAATTTAAGCTTTCAGTTATATTAAACTTCTCCCAAAACACTGGCTTCCCTTTCAGAATTTCACTTTTGGAGAAACTTTAAAGGAACATTTGGCCACCAAATATTTTTTGACCAGCACTAGGGTAATAACTATGTCCCACCAGTGGGGTGTTCTTACCAGCAATCTGGCTCACGATTACTCTGTGAAATGGTGTTTCTTACAAAAGGACAAGTGTTAAGGCACCCTCTCACCAGTTTGAGATTCAGCATTACAGCTGCCCCTCCAGAGAAATAAATGTCTGACCAAAATCATTCTACTTTCTGCAGCCTTTTCAGGTCTTGAAAAATGTGCATGCTTGCAATAACTAGATGTCTGGCTTGACTTGATTCTATGTGTTAGAGAAAAACACAAGCAAACCAGCTTCCTTTCTGTCAGTTAGATTTTACTGTTTCCTAGAAGTGTGACAATTAACAGCACTCATAGTAAGAAATCCTGCAGGTCACTGGGACTTTAAATAGTAAATGTGATAATCCTCTTATATTTATACTTCTCTTTCTAAAAGGAAATCCTTGAACCTGTGGTATTATTCTCATTTTCCATACAGAAAGTGCAAACAGTCGACTAACCTTAGAAGCCAGGTTCACAGAAATGACCAAAATAGAATTTTGGGGAAAGAATGGGGTAAAAAACAGTTTGCAACTCTCTCCTCACATTTATAAATTAGAAAACTGAAGCCCTGGGATAGATCTCTGTTCTTTTCTTTATGTGAATAAATCATATAAGATGTAAAATGAGCAGATATAATGCCACTATATGTGCCGTTGAATATTAATATGTATCTTTTTACATGGATAATTTACTCTAAGATTCTATGCAATATGCTCTCTCTTTTTCCTTTTTTTTCCTATTTTAGCATGCCATAGAAATTAATTTTAAGAACTTATTGCTTTAATAGATTTTATAGTAGCTTCTATAGTAGAAATATTATTTCTTCTGTTGCATCATACAGTAATGCTTTAGCATATTTTTATTTTTTGCATTTCAGCTTTATTGCCTACAAAATTAAAATAGCAAGTTACCTCCTATGAAAGGCAGTATACATGGAGCAGTATAACAGATCAAGATAGTAGTGCTCTTCCTGTTTTTATCCTTTCTGACGCAAGCGTTCAGCTAAATATAAAGTGTCTTGATAGATTGTTCCCATAGCCAGAGAAAATGGTGATAGAATCAAGGATTTCTTTTCATTTCTTCTTCCGTGCCAAGCCAGAGTCTTGGTTTTCTGGTAGCAGAGGGATTCCAGCTGGTTGGCACCCTTGCCTGTGGTATTCAGCACCTTTCTGCTCAGCACACAGGTGGAGAAGTTTCTTTGTTTTAGTTTTCTTTAGGGCTGTGCACCTTGTGTTATCCTGATTCTGATCTGGTGTTTCTTGGCAACCTTGTCCCTCAGCTTCTCTATTTCTTTTCATGTTTGTAATTGATACTCAAGCAAATAAAGAAAGCATTCTGCACACGTGTCTTTGTTTTGGGAGACCTGGCCTTGCTCTTGGGACAGGGGATGCCTTGGACCCACTCATTGGCTCCATGAGTGTCCTGGAACTCTCTGAATTCTGTGGTAAATGACAAGCAGCAATTACACCCAACCTTTACCATCGTTTTAAGAGGATAATAACTATTGTGAAAAAAATTATCAGTGACACCACTGCAGCATCTGATCACCTAATTGCATATTTCATCTTCTGCTTGTATAAATAGCAGCCATGAAAGAAATATAATTAATATTGCAGCAAGGAAAATGTTCTAGCGGCTGTAATTAGGGCTGGATAAATCGTTAACTGTGAATAAATAATCCAAAGCATTCTTGATCCTTTTGGTTTGTGAATCAATTAGGGAGTTCTAATTTCTCTCTCTTATCCTCTTTCCCTTTCTTTTTCCCACTAAATGCAGCTCTTACAAACATGGCAGAAAATATCAAGTTTCCATGGTGTTCAAATTGTCTATTTCATGGGGTAGAATTGCTTAACCCAACTTCATGGTGCTGGTGGGTAAAACTTTCTGAAGAGCATAACAAATCAAAAAACACCAGTAATGGGAAGGGAGGAATGCAAATCCTGACCAGGTGTGATTTTTGAAGGTAGGTGAAGACAACTTGAGATGACATTGGTGTCTTTGCCAGCATGCAGTAGTGACCACTGGTCAATGTTCTCAGGGTTTCCCAAGCTTTGAGGTGAATGGACTCCCTTGTGAGTCAATAGCAATTAATAGAAGAGATGTGTGTGGTCAAGGTGAGCTATGTTTGGAGTTCAGATGAATGGCCATCACGGTGATTTGTCTGGATTGCTACTGCTCTGTATTTTATGTCAGTATTTCTACTAGCACAGAAGGGATCCTGTATGATGTTACAAAGTAAGAAAATAATTTTTACAAATTTTCCTTGGCATGAATATCTCTGTAAGGTCCGTGACACTGAAGAGTTCCGCTTTGGCACAACAAACTTTGCTTTAGGTCTGGGGTGTATCCAGCTTGCACACAGACAGTGCACTGTGCTGGAATTTTAGACTCAGCTCACTCTTTTTCTCAGAGAATCAGAATCACAGAATATTCTGAGTTGCAAGGGACTCACAAGGATCATTGAGTCCAACACTTAAGTAAATGGCCCATACAGGGATCAAATTCACAACCTTGGTGTTATTAAAACCAAGCTTTAACAAACTGAGCTAAGAAAAAAGGCACAGAAGGGTATTCCAAATTTACTGAAATGTACTGAAGATTTTTCCAAAATTGTTATTGTTTTGCTACAGTGAACCCATCCCTCTGGTGGCTGCTCCAAATGGGTGATGGGAACCACTTAAGAGCAAATGTTGCTTCAGAAAAAAATTTAGTCTGAGAATACTCAGTAAGTTGTGAGTTTCTCATTTTTCCCAATTTCCCACAAAGGTGAGATTTCATGCAACCTGTGCACAGCGTTGTCAGAAAAATCACAGAAGGCAGTTCACAAGCTCTTACTGTCAGTCAGGAGGACTGGCTTGTCAGCAGTGAACCTTGAATTTTACTGTTGTTAAGTACCAATTGGTCCAGAAAGATGCAGAAGGCGTGCTGAAGCATTCTGTTTGTTGTTGCAATTGCTGATATAAATCGGCTAAACCTCTAATTACCCAAATCTTGGGACTAATAATTTACATACTCTATTTTTCAGTCAGTAAAATTTATTTGAGACCCAGAGGAGCACAGATTTTAGCTACTTAAATGCCAATTTTGAAAGCCAGAGGCCAACTATGTGTACATTCAACATATGTGCAGGAGTGTCAGAAGCTTTTGGGCTCAGCCTTGAGCTGACTATGCTGACTTTGCAATTCAGCCTAGAGCTTATCTCCTGGTTTTGGCAGAAGTGATGAAATTTATGATCTGTCTTGGTGACATTGGAAACAGCCTCATGAACATGTCTTAGTTGTTTTGTTAGCTTTGCAAATTCATGGCTGAAAATATCAGGTCTCACCTTGAATAAAGACCTGAACGTATCCCATTTCAAGGTTCTGTAAAAATACCAAGAGAGTAATCATGTTTATTTTTTTATTATAAGAGACTTTAGGCAAGCTATTCTGCTGAGATAGGTAGGATTTTTTTCACGTGGTGGGACAGGTGATGAGATGCTAGTTGTATTGATCAAAGACCCTGTGACAGAGAAAACCAATAGAGCGGTCTCTTTGCCTGACCTGTGTTCCTCCCTCCTTAATCTAAACCACCAGCACTGCTACATTTGGTATTCAGATATGAATGCTTATTGACTCTGACATGACTGTGAGCAAGGGAATGGTTTAAGACGTGACCTTTGCTACAGAGGCTGCTGGGTAGTTCAGTCTGAGAGATCCATCATTTGTGCTTTTAAGTCTCAGCCACCCTGCAACTCACAGTGAGGCAACTCCATGAAACAAATGGAAACAAAGTCAAAGCAAGAGCGGAGATGATCATTAATATCATCTTGGTTTCCTTTACATGGACATGATTAACATTTTTACATAAACATGCATTTGTTGACATTCTGCATAGCATCTGAAAAATATCTCCTGTGTGGGTGGGTAGCTGTACTGTGCAAAGAGAGGGGTGGCAAGATATGATACCTGCATGTCATTCATTTGATACCCACATGTCCTTCTGAGGTCTGTTGGCTTTACCCTTACTTGCTGTGGGGGAATTCTTTCATGTACCATCTTGCATATCAGCAAGGAACAAATTAAAAATCCCACCATAGCTGACAGTTTTTACTGCTGTGGGAATATCTAATGTGCTTTCCTGGGAGGTTTGGGGGTGTGATGCCTCATATACAAAAGTTGAGTGTGTTGCACATAAAACTGTGCTGGTAATCTGATGGGATTTTTGTTTCAATGGTTCCTGGACTGCTATAGTGTTACAGTCTAGGCTCCTATTTATTCCTTCTGCCCCAAAAGCCAGACATTTCATGAATCCATCTCATGTCTTCCCAGATTAAAATTTCTTCAGCACTTTGTAAAGAATACATATCAGACAGTACATGTGGTTTTCTGCAGAGGGACTTTGCAATGATTTTTTTTTTTTTTGCTGAGTCTATGATACTGGTTTTCCTTCCTCGCTTCCAGTTTCCAAACTGAAGCAAGAGAAAATTTGATATGGTTGAATATTTATGACTTTCCTATATTAAAAAGTTCTTGAGCTGACATGAAAAAAGCACTCCTCAGTTATGGACAGGAAGAGGCAATCTGTAAAACTGAAGGTGAAGGAAAGGTCTTTTCCCCACTGTTAAATTCCAGCCTATGCATACGGTAGCTATATTGGAAATCAATAGCAAAACCCCCATAGACTTTGATAGGAGAACAATTAGGTCACTGTTGATTGTCTTTGAATTCCCACAAGGGATGTCTATTGTTTGCTTGGCTGGCATTGTCTTGAGAGACCAACTGGCTTTTTTTCCTTTGTTTTAGGTTGCTTATATACATTCACTGCAGCAATTCCTATGTTGAACCTACTTGTACTGGCCAGAAATAGACCAAATTTTAAATTGTAGGGGACTTGTTTCCTTACCCTTTTGTGGTTTGAAAGGCAGCCAGCATGGCAAAATGTTCATGTAATACCTTATACAGAGTTAATAGGCACAGTTATTTGAACCTTGCTTTGCATTTCTGTATGATTATTGTGAAAAGAAGAAGGATAATAGCAGTTTGCCATGAAAATATGACCCTCCTTTGAGGCATTCTTACCACTATCTGGTGGTGGTTTGCACCCATTTATGGTATTCTCACAGGTTCCTCAAGTGTGACTAAGAACTGAACCAAGTGTTGGTGGATTTGCTTATCTGCTGCAAAGCGAGGGTGTGGTGACCAAGGCTGTGCTGTGTCAGCATAAGTACCCCTGCCCTGTGCGTTGGCTTGGGGAAGAAAGAGGTGACAACATTTTAGTTTAGTTTAGTTTAGTTTATGCTGGATCTGTCTGTCCCCTGGGTTGCCCTGCAGCCAGACAATCACTAACAGCAGAGAGGAGGAGCTAGTCAGGTGTTTGTTGAGGTGGGAAGGGAGATGGGCTCACCCCCTTTCACAGCAGTCCTGAAGCTCAAGTTTTTTCAGGGACATAGGAGCCCGTGCATCTCATGAGGGGGTGCAGGAGGACCATGGTCCCCAGTGGAGTGGCTCCAGCTGAAGATAGGGCACTGCTGGGCGGGGCAGAAGCTGCACCATGGCAGCTTGGGGTGAGGAGACCCTTGCTTGTTTGGACTTCTGCCTAGGTGGTGGGTGAGAGCTGAGACATGATATCCTCAGCTGGCCTAACCTGGGACAAAGTCACTAAGTCCAGGAGTTGCTCTGTCTCAGTGAGCTGAAGATGTGCCCCTTGATGGCTGTGTAAGACTCGGCACTGCTGAACACCAGGGAGAAGTGTGAGAGGGAGAGGTGGCGGCCACTCTTGCATAGGTGGAAGGCACATTTTTGCTCATTGGGTTCCCCCTTTTAGTAGTGATCTGATCTAATGGGATCCGCTAAGCAGGGGTAAACTGCAACACCTTCATGTTTTGTCAAGGCAAGGCTTTTTGGTTGGCCTGTGGGTGCAGTTCCATGAGGATGAGACTGTGTGGGTAGGCTGCTGGGTTCTCGTCTCCCTAACGAGCATGTAGTTATTGTTTTCCTTTGTGCCTCAGGTTTTTCTTGTGTCCTGTCTTTTTTTAAAGCTTACACAAAGCCTTGTTCTTGCATTCCCCTGGAATTAGGAAAGAAGATAAGAGAGCTTCCTGTTCGAAGATACAGATATTGATAAATGTGTCTTAGTGGGTTTCTGCACAACATCCTATTTCTATGTAGATATTTAGAGAAGCTCTTTTTCATTTATCTTCTAAAACACTTCTGTGCAGCATTGCTGATACAGAATGGTTGCCACGTCCCCTGCAGAGGGGACTGATTGATCCCCATATGTACATGCATATAATCTATTGAGTGATTCTTCACAATAAGAGGCACTTTGCAGGAGTAAATTATCATTACTATTGTACCATTACTTTACTCCTTTGCAATAGGGCCATTTTTCCCCTTCAAACTATCAGCATTCCCTGCTAGACAAATAGTAGTGCAGACACTCTCAGTATGAGTCACTGGACTGCAGCTCTTCCTCCGATAAGAAGCACATCACCAGTGCAATGCCTCCAGTCACACCTGACTCAGAAACTGGAATCCCAAGGCTGCTTTTGAATCCACACTGGTATGATAGTGACTGCTCTGCCTTAGCTTGCCTGAGATTGTCACTTACCATGATGTCAAAGCAGCACCTGTGTGTCTCCAGTAGATTCTGACTGACTACTCTAACCCATTATCCTAGTGAAAATAATTCCAAGGTAAGCACTTCCAAAGCTGTGTTTATACAGAGCCACCCCATGGGTGAAATGGCAAGCTGAAAGTCATGCTAAGAAAATTAATCTTGAAAGTCATACTTTTACATTTGGTTATATAAACAAGTGTTTGTCCTGAAGCTGCCAGTCCTGGTAATGGGATGCCCTGGCAGCAGCTTGGTGTTCTCACTCCCAGATATCTCCCTGAGGAGTTACCTGCAGACTCATCATCTGTTATCCCATTTTCTCAAGGATAGGTACAGATCAAAACTATTGCAAAAGCTTCACTGAAGAAAAGTTCAGGATGGTTTGGAGATTTGTTCCTTAACCAATCCAGTAGCAGTAATGAGTGCTTTAATGTATAGTGAGGAAGTTCTTTAGATCTTCACTTCCTCCTGACTTTCAATGACCAGAGCTTTGGCTATTGGCAATTTTTGATACTTTTTGTCCTTGGGAAGACTGTGGATTGAGCTAAACTGGGAGAGCAAAGATACTTGTCTGAAGGATGCCTACCTTTTTCATTGTACTGTCTGTGGTCACTGTGGTGTATGGGGTAGTGCACTTTGTCTTGTTGATGCCTTAAGTTTTAGCTTTCATGTTTTTAAGGTTCTGTGCTGCCTAGGTGTGTAGTTCTGAACCTCAAATTAAGCGTCAATAAGCTCTCTTCTCAGAGTAGGTAGAAAAAATAAACACTTTTCCAGATGGAAACCAAAGACAGCTGCTGCAATTTTCAGGCCCAAAAGCACAAACAATGGTGGACTGAAGAGAGAAGACAAGGATGGGACTTCATGACCTGAAGCTGTAATTGGACAATTAACTCCAATATACAAATGGACCAAAACTCATAAAAATGTGAGATCTCATGGCCAATCATCCATTTTGTGACCATTTTGGGTCCCCCTTGGGTGCAGCCCTAGCCAGGCTCTTGTACTGCCTAAGATGTATCCTTACAGGCCTTTTAATAAATACCTACTTTATTCTCTAAGCACTGTCCAGTCTCTGTTCCAAGTCAGCCTTCCCAAGGCATCTCTGTAGTGGCAGAAGTCAGTGCAGTTCAGTGTGCTGTGGTGCCTGAACTGTGGGTAGCAGTCATTGATCTCTGCCCAAAGGCAGACAGTGGTTTGAAGACTGGGTATCAGTATCTGCATGTTTGCCTCCTCTGGCATGTGATAAAGGACCATATCTCTACATCCAGACCATTGTACAAGTGTTTAATGAAAATTACCACAATGTACAGAACAAGCCTATTCTGAGGAGTAAGACACAGGGATTCCTCCCAACCAAACTGCCAGAAGGTTTGAAAATAAGGTTAAAACCATATTCAGAAACCAGTGATAAATATGAAACCTGCTTGCCCTTAGAAATTTGGCTGATTTTCACTACTTTGATTTAAGAATCAGCAATAAAAGAGAAAAGGCCAGACCTGCAAGATGGCACAAGTCAGTGCAATTTCACTGAACTAAATGGAGCTGTGGTATATCACTGAGTCATACAGTTCAAGGCCTTAAAAGCTTGAAGTTGATGGATATTCCCTGCTGATGGCTGATTATTATTGGTACACTTTGGTACATTACCTCTGAAGTGCAGTACTCTACCAATTCAGCACATTACATGAGCCTCAGGCTTGCTTCACTTTTGTTCAACTTTTTTTTAGGGACCAGAATTGGCTCTAATTTTATGGTGATGTAAGTTTGGAATTAAAGCCACGAAGCACTGGCAGCACTCCTTCGTGTACGCATTTGTGCGAACAAGAAGTATGTTTGCCCCAGTCTGAAAGTCCTTGCTTGATAAGTTGGATGTTTTTCAGGTTATTTTCCTTTCTTTCTTTTCTTTTTCTTATTCCTCACTCACTAGAGCAAAAGGGCCAGCTGCGCTTAGAGTATATAGAGATATACATGCCTTGGTCTCGAATTCCCTGCAGGCAAATGATGATAAATGTGGAGGAAAAAAAAGATGGCTTTTAGAGTATGACCTTAGAAAACAGAATCTGCAAAAATAGTTGCTGTGCCTCGTGTTTTGTATGTGAATATCCAGGGAAATTTATTGAAATGCAAATGGGAAATGCATCCATAGCTTTGCATAGAAGAAATTGATATTTTTTGCACAGCAACTGGTTCTTTGGGGCCAGTCTTCTGGATGTATCCATGGGTCCCTCCAATGAAATGTGCAGAAACTGTTTTATTGCCCAGTTATTGATTATTTCTTATCACCTATCAAGTCGTCCCCTGGCTTCAGAAGCAAGAGTCTTCTGAGGTCTGTCTTCACCGCACAGGAGTGGGGTTGTTTGTTTTATTAACTATTTTCATGACTTACATTTTCTTTTTCTTTCTGTGAAACACATTTACCGTGTATTTGGTCTGACTGCCTTTGGCAGTAATTCTGAGTGGTATGTGACCCAGCAGGATGGTTGCATCATTGGACATTCTTATATAAGGAATTGACGTTTGTTTCATTAGTTCCACAACCAACGGTGGGATCCTGCAGTAAACCTATTGTTGCCTTTGGGAGTTTCTTCCAGAATGCTTTTATGCATACAATTTCTGACATTCTCCTTGTCAAAAAAGAGAAATAAAAAAGTCAAATAGCTACTGACAAAAAGCCCAGGACATTTAGTTTGAAATCTCACTTTTCTTTAGGAGCATAGTTGTTCAATGAAGGTTAGCTATGCACACAGGGAGATAGTTCTGCCTTGCTCTTTAGCAGTGGAGGCAGAAACTCTTTCCTGTGCTCATTTTGATTTCTGGTGTCACCTGAATATTTCTAACTTCTGCAAGTGCTGCCATTTTCTGACTAATATTTCTTGCTAAGGGCTATTTGGGAAATAGCCAATTTCGAACCTTATGGAAATTTCAGCTTTTTCAGAAGGTAAAGAAGCAGGGACTGAAAGTCATGTCAAGGGACCTTAAAAGTAGGAGAGAAATAGTAGGCAGCAAAATGAAAGCCTTTTGTGACCTTTTTCTTTTTTTGTTACTTTGACTGGATATATTGTTGTTTGCCATTGGCTATATAGACTGGATGCTCGTCATCTTTAAATCTTTGTCACTTTAATGTGTCTGTAGGAAAGTAAATTCCATATTCTAGGGAATCAATCTCAGCTTGAGCTGGGCTATGAGAAATCAATAGATGTAGTTCATAAATTATGCTAGAGAAGAGCTACTCTGAGTAGGCATCTCTGAGTTAGTAACCTCAACTTCTCTTTAAGGTCAAAGAAGTGTTTTCCTTTCATGTATCCAAAACTGCTTGAATGACTCATTCCCTAAAACTATCGATTTCTCTCTAAAGCTTATGAAGAGATCCTAGCTTAGCTTAGCTCAGTTGTAAATGTATGTTGACAGATGCCTTAAGGTCTGGTAAATCCCACTCTTGATAGTTCTAAGAATGCAAAGGGGAGCTGAGGATACTTGGCAGTAGGCAGTGCCAGCTCAAGATTTAGAATGAGGGAATAGCTGTTGAAATTAGATACAACTGACAAATCAGCCCAAATTCACCAAATTGCTAGTAACATCACACTCAGCACTAAAAGAACATGATGTTTCCTGCTCTCTGTAGGCTTTTTTAGACATGGGAAAAAATTCTGATATAGCATAAAATTGTCACAGAAGACTGCATATGGTTGATGCCTTATATAGTTTTAAAGGAAATTCCCATGACCGCATTTGACCTCTTTTTTTTTAAATACAATCACCATCTGTAAAGTTGTGCACCTGTGTATTATCATGTGTTTTGCACATGATGAAGCTGCTGAGTTATGTCAAAATTGGCAGGATGCAAGTTAATACTCTCAGCAAAGCAGGAGAAAAATAAGTTGTCTGTAAAAAAGCCTTCACTTTAACAAAGTTGGTTTAACTATGGCATAAAACACTGATCAGACTACTGAATAAAATGCTAAATTCAGTTGATACAGAAAGAATACCAGGGTGTGTTTTTTGAAATACACACTCTTCGTGCAATTCCCTTGCTTGGTACTTTCTTCTGGGAAAACAAAACATTGTTGTACATTGTTCATTTTGCTAGCAACTCATCTCATTTATTCACTTGAGTTTCATACAGTTCAGTTTTAATTCTGTAGGAGGAAA
Organism: Cisticola juncidis; assembly: GCA_013400215.1. Lineage (NCBI taxonomy): Eukaryota > Metazoa > Chordata > Aves > Passeriformes > Cisticolidae > Cisticola > Cisticola juncidis. Next base: position 662,415 of record VXBR01001112.1, read on the forward strand.
ATTAACCATATAAAGGATGGGCTATAAGCTACACATTTGTATTGTAGTGTTGTGTAAAACATTATGTAGTGTTTGACTACACAGCATGTCATATTACACCTTGAGTAACAGATTTTTTTTTAACTTATTGGTTCTTTATACTTTAGTGAAAAGAGTAGATGACATGAATAGTTCTCTTGATTTTAGACTAAGGCTAGAATGCCCAGAACCTTGTGGGGTTAAGTATCTAAGAATTAATCTGCCAAGATTCATACCCCTAGTTAGCATCAGACACTGTGCACAATCCTATTGACATCTCTGGACACAGATGCCCAGCTTACAGTTAGGAAGTCTTTGGCCAGCCAAAGTTTTAGCTGTTAGTTTAGCTGTTTAGTTTATCAACCTGGAGTTTTAGCTTCCAGGTTGATAATTATGTATTTTAAAAGCAGCATTGAACCCCACAAAGGCTGGGTTTTAGTTTCCTTTCAGCTCTAGTGTTATTTCACCTGGGATGTGACTCATATCTCAGAAAGAAAGTGTGCTGTTTGAGCAAATTGAGCAAATTGAATGCCCAGGATACAATTTTGTACTCAAAATACAATAGACACTTCTATAAATGCTTTGAATTTCAGTAGGAAGAAGTCACACATAGGAGTTGATTGGCCATTTATTTGTTTATTTACTTATTGACAGAGTTGTATTTTTGCTACTGAAGAGTAAAGGTCCAGACAAGTGATGCTGCACTTCAGTGGATTTGACAGACATTTTATTTCTAAATGTTTTACCAAGTTTTCTTGCAGCTGAAGAATTTCTGACTGAAGCCTGAGGACACATCTGATCTCAGCTGTTGCAGTTTGTAGTGTCACTGTCATAAAAGAAAGCATGGGCAAGTACACACTGCCAGTGTCATGCTCACATTTTGGAATCTTTAATGACATAGGATCAGGAAGGAGGATCGTAAATAGGAGGGATGACTAGAGGCAAAAGTAGGATCTGAAACTATTTCAAGGAAAATACAAATGTGATTCCAGCCCTTTGTGTAAGAGTTTTCTTCTGGGAGAAAAAGAGGATCTAATCTCACCCAATGCTAGACAGCGGCAGTGTAGGTGGCTGCCTTTGGGATAAGCTCCTTTATAAGTGGAGGGAAAGAGGGGAGCTAAGGGTCATCATTATTTTCTCTGTCCTACCTTCTGTCTTAGGATGAGACTGATCACAGCTGCACTTAAAAAAGCCTGCTTGTCCATTAACTGGGAGAGACCTTGGAGGATAGTTGGGATGTACATGTGTACACTGCAATGCTCTACAGTTAAAGGAGTTGAATGTTACCCCTGCACCTCTTGTCCCAAGACCCTTCTCTATCCCTGCAACTGAGTAAGGTAGCAATGTTCATCTGCTATGAAGTACTCCCCTAAAACTTTCCCAGTCCTTCTGCCGAGTTTCCTCTAGCCAGCAGGTGACAGGAGAAATGCTTTCAAGAGGCCCCAGTTAAAATCAGGTACATAACTTAAAGCTAGGCATATACTGAAATTACCTGATGAACCTCTGTCTCATCGATTTAGACATGACTTACTCACCTTTAAGCAGACTGTGGAACAAAGCACTCAGACCCCAAACCTGTCAAACACTCATTTGTATAAAATGCTGCATCATAGGTAGAGTAATTTCAGATTGTTGCAAGCAGTAAGTAGAAGGTAATTTTGTCTAGTGTTATGAACTATTGAAACAAACTGTGCAAAGCCTTTGTAACCAGACTGCACTATTGTTTTCCCTGAAGGTGATAATGAGGTTACAATAATGCAAATCCCTTTGAAAATGAAAAATAACACATAAATCATTTATTCTGTTTCCTTTGGTTGCAAAGGTTAAAATAAAGATCTAAGCCTTTTTCCTCTTCTTTTCAGTAGCCTTTCTCTTTGCACCCTTAGTTTTATTTTATCCTCAAGTTTGTAAATCTCATGAAAGTGGTAAGGATTGTAAGGAGAAGCAAACCACTCTGTTAGGTGAGTTTACATCATCCCTCCTTGTTGCCCTTGTGCTCAATTATTCTTATTCTTTATGTGCTTGTTTTCCCTGTATATAAATCAAGCTATATATATGTATAAACTGAAGTATAAGAAAGTCAGCTGCTTGCTTTATTCATTAAAGCAAGTCATAAGGACATGCTACAGAGATCTGAGATCTGCTACAGAGATCTGCTTCTAGATCCAGGGAGAAGTACCTGAAAAAGAATTACCATTTTGTGCAAGATTTTCTCGATACTGTCTGCACCTCCTAACTTATATCTTTAAAAAGAGGGTCAGTGTGTACTGGCCTATATGTCAGTGGGTACTTTGACCATGCCAGGGGAAGCTGACAGACTTCAAGTTCTTCAAGTTAAGACCAAGTTAACTTCAAGTTAAGGCCAAGTTTCTTAACCTCTGTGTTTGTTTCTCATCCAAATACTTGCCTTTTAGAAGTTTCTCATGTTTCACACCAGTAAGACTTTCTATCTGGAGCTACAGCTGTTTTGCTGTAGCATTTTTTCATAAGAAACTTAATGGACAATTCTAGGGAAAACAAAGATCCTAATTTATCTTTTTTACACATGAGTTTTCCACTCAGTAAATTGAGATATAAAGTTCTACTTTTTGGGTAAATGCATATGATTCCTTAAAAGAGCTGGCAGGTTTTCCTACTCCACTCCATTTTACCAACTGGAATGGTGCTTCAAACTTAGCATGAACTGTTGGTAAGCTTCCCAGTTCCTTTGAACAAGCCCAATGGTGTTGCCCACTCATTTGATTGCAAGCTTTTCCTGACCCATTTCCTTTTCTTGTACATTTTAAAATACTAAAAAGAGTAGGATCCCGATTCTGATAGAGGCCCTTGGGCATTGCTGTATGCAAATCACAGTAAATATTCAACTGCTGCAATCCTCCAGGCCACGACAGAGTAGAGCAAATATTTGAGCTGAGGTAAGAAATGTCAAATGACGCATTGATTTGGAAACTATTTGATAGTCTAGAAACAAGACTGCATTTTAACTGGTATAAGTCATAACTTTTCTGTGGTCAATGAGTCTCATCCTGATTGAACTATTACTAAACATTTGGAATAGTTTGAAATGAATGAGACAGCTAAAGATTTTTCTGCTGTAGATGATGCCTCTTCTACATGATTTGAAAAAGGCCAAAGCTTAGAAGGAAGGAAAGACAGAGACCATAAAATAGCATGGGCATGAGAAATCAAAGCGTGCATCTCAGAGGGAAAAGAGGTTGAAGCTGGAGGGCTCAAGACTTGTGCTCACGTTTGGGACAGTCTACTTAGAGGAAGACAAAATGGTGACTACTTAGCTGTGTGCAAATCAATGTAGTATTTTCTATACAGAAATCTTGGCAGCAGAACTCTGTGAGACAAAGGATATTTGTTTACTAATGATTTTTAAGAAATTAATGGGGTTTTTTGCATTGTTTGTGCCTAACTATCATTGCATGCAGTTGTCTTGGGAAGCTCACTCAGCTTTGTCACTCACTGGCTTTGAATTGCTTTCTTTGGTTTGTTTATTTTAATTGTTCAATTTTCCTTCTGCTGATGTGAACTTCATGCTTGTGCTTCCTAGTCTAGGATAGGGATCTTTTATTTATGCACAGAAAGCTGGGATGCTGGCCACATAGGTGCAGGCTTCTATGGTCCATCCTGGTACTTTGGTTTTGGTCTCCACTTCCCAATTATCTACACACCCCTGTCCTCTTAAGTGATCATTTGAGAGTAACAGGGAGCACTAGTTGTGACAGCAGTTTCTGCATCTTGACCACTTATCTACTTTGTATTGGATTGACAGTAGCAGTTTATTTAGGGCAGAGCTTTGTGTAGGCATGCAGCAGTAAAAATACATTGAGTTTTATTGCTTTGGGGCTGTGACACTGAATAAAAGAATCTGTAAGCCTGTATGGTCATCTGTACCATTTTCCTTTCACTGAGAGGTGCTGGTACAGTCAGCACTAGGGAGGCTGACTTAAGCTATTCTCTCTCCACACTTTGCTGCTGCACTGTTTACTGGGGTAGCAAGGTTTTGTGGATAAAACATAAGATCCAAGAGAGACTCTTGGAATCTCAAAAGTTACTCAAAAGTAACTCTTTCCTTGGCCACAGATGGTCCCTCTGATTTGAAGCTGTCAGTGTCTCTGTGACTGTTTATAAGAGCTCTGCTCTGTCTCACAGGAGTGTTGTCAGAGGATTAACTTGTTTGTAGCAGTTAGAACCTGCTGAAACTGTGCCTTGGCTAAGGTGCAGAAAACAACAAATGAGAAGGAAGGCAGAAACTGCTGTAAGGGATAATCTGAGCACACAGGCCCAAGGCAACCAGGCTACATCACTTGGTTTAGTAAAGAAAAATTGATTAATCCTTATAAAGTGCTGAGATATGTAAAATCCGTAGACAATCCCAAATATAAATACACTGAATAACAGAATATCTGCTTGCATTCCTATGAAAATCCCCGCCAGTTGTGGTTTTTCTTTTCTTTTTTTGAAACTGAACCTACTGTTTGCAGTGGATTTTTTTTTTTAATCTGCAGAATTATGTGGTGCAATATTCAGAGCTGGGGAAAAATGTCAAATTCAAATAAACCTCAGGATTGATTTTTTGCTATAAAACAGATTGAGCTGAAATTTAATTGCATCCTCGGAAGCTAATCTAGTGGCCATTTGCAGCATGGGGGCACATTAGGGAGATTTTCCATTCACAGCTTTCTTTTCTAATATATATTCAAATGTAAGAGCAACTTCTTATTTTAGAAATACATCCAGAAATAAATCTTATTTCACCAGTGCAGTAACAGAGCCAGGTCAGGGGAGTGAGGAGTTTGACTTGCAGTTCTCCATTTGCTGCTTTTGAAGGTGTTACCTTCACACAGAGCATCAATCTGTTCCCTGCTGCAGAGGCCAGAATGGCCTTTGCTACCTGCAAAACACACCACACTGCTGCTGATCCCCCATTTCTGCCCTAATCAAAGTTCTATGCACTGAGTTCTTTATTTGCACAGGTAAAATTTTAATTAAAATTGATGTCTCAGTTCCAATCCCACTGAATTCACCTATAACAGGCTTCCCTTGATTTTTGAAAGTGCTCAAAGTCTTTTAGACTCTTAAATGAGAGGACTATTTTTCCACAGGCACTCTTCAACTAGGAAGAGCAATGATGGCGTGAGGGTTTGGCTACATTTTTCTGAACATCCAGCTAGAGACATAGATGAAAAAAAGTCATCTGCCTGACTAATGAGGATGGCAACCCCCCTCAGATATTCAGTTTATACTTTTGATAGAGTTTCTGGGAGGTGATGTACATAGAGTGGCACACTAATGACTTGCATTAGTGACTTGGTGGCTTTGCAAATGTGCTGGAGTTTTTGTAGCATAAACAGACTTTGTAGATGGACACCTGGCTGCAAAAAACTTTTCAGAAGTGCTCTGAAGGCAAGAATTTCTTCATGCTGGCATACCACAAGTCAGCGCTTTTACACTAAGTAAGAACTTGGGTCTGTAACTGCTGTGTTCCTTCAGCCTTCATAACTCAAGCAACCAAGGGTGGAATGAAAGGCCATTAAGGAAGAGGCCCTTAGTCACCCAGCAGCTGCAGGGGGAAGCAAAGGCAGGCAGGGGTCGTGGCCATGTGGATGTTGAAGCAATGCCAGGGACCCCCTGAGACCATTATGCTCTACTGTGCTGAGAAGTAAATGGGCCCTGTTCAACCTTTCTCTCCCACCTTCCCCCTTTATTTCCCTCTTTTTCCCACCCTCTTTTTCCTTGCTCTCACAAGTGGCATCTTCATCTCCTAAAAACCTGCTTGCCTCATCATGACATCTCTTGGCAACTCTGTGTGAACAGCACAGTTACCAGAGCACAGATACAAAATTTGCCTTTACAAGGTGCTCCCTGGGCTTGTACTCCATGCCCACAAACTCTTGTAATGCCATCACAGCTTGCCACCCCAGAGAGCAGAATTAAGCACGGAATGTAAAGATAATCCCTCTATTCTCATCAGCTGTGTTTGCAGAGAGTTAGAACATGTCCACTTTTTTATCTTTTACTCATAAATGATAATCCCATCTTCCCCATGATTTATTTCTCTATATTGAAGAAAATTCAATGTTTATGAATTCCAGTTTGCAGAGGCCAAAGAGCTGAATCCGAAAGACTTGCATAAAGAAATCAGTGTTTGCATCAAAGGTCAAGGGAAATAATCGGACAAATCATCTATCTTAGTCCATCATGTCCATTTTGCCTTGAGAAGATCAGATGATCACACATACTTACTTTTGACTTCAAACTGGGCTAAGATCCTAATTTCTACCTACTTATTCCAGGTAGAGAGTAATTAACTTCTTTGCTGTTACAAAAAATAAACTTGAGCTTTGTGAAAGACTTACTAAAGGCAGACATAAGTCCTAAGTCCTTCTAGTCAATTTTGATCAGAGGAAAGAGAGCAACACAGGTTAAAAAAGGGAAACAAATAAACAAAAAAGGAAGCAATCAAAGAGCCTCTGTTTAGAGTTACAGATACCATTTTGATAAGATTGCATTTTACATAGATATGTGAATGTTTCTCTTTTGCATCCACTGATATATTTATTTTACCTTTTTTACTAAAAAAAAAAGTTGGTCTCTGGGTAACTCCACCTGAAACATTGGAAATATCTTTGTCCCATAGTGAAACAGAGCCTAACCTCCATTGGAACTGGTGTCTCACAGCCCACATGAGCACCTCTCACCTGGAACAGATAAGCTACTGCACTTACACCCTTTATTTGTGTCCTATCAAGAATGACATGACAATTCCATGCATTGTTTTTTCAGTGAAAAGAGGTCAGTTTTAATTGTCATCTTAAATGTAGTTGCAAATTCCAGCTGAACATTTAAATACCTGTTTTAGAACCTTTCTCGTGAGTGAAGAAAATTTCACAGCCCCGATTTTTACTGTTTTGACACTATCTTTTATGAAAGTGTCAGTCTCTGACTTGTAGTGCAATTATTGCAGTGACACTGACACCTGTACATTGGTGCTATTAACACTTCCATTTCATATTGTCTAGATAAGAGCTGGCTCTTGGAAATCCTTCGGTTGAGTTATTTGCCTCAGGATGTGCCTGCAATGCCAAGATAAACAAACCATAGGATTTCAGCCTCTTTAAAGCTGAAATTAAAATCTTAGTTGTCTTTAAATGTGACACATTCAGTGCACGCTAATTTTCAGTTGAAACTGCATTTCTTATAGGTGTTATTTAATGTGTGGTATTGATTGAGAGACACGGAGGACTAGAATCATTCATATTAAATTCCTGCAGGAAATTCCTTTATACAATACAAGAGTCAGCTCAGATTTTTGCAATAGGTATAGAATTTGGCACTTTCTGGCTGACTAGCTCTATGAATTTGTACATTTTATTGCTGCTCAATACAAGCAGCTGTCGTGGAGTGGAGAGGAAGAAATGCCCTTGCCGTGGAACTTCCAAAGGCCAGAATTTCTCATTGTCTCTAGGACACTAGTAAAACTGTAGCCACAAACATTCTCTCAAAAGTTAATTAGGAAAAAAAAAACAACACAAAACCCCACAAAAAGTTGCATTTCACTAAGCATTGCTTTAAATGGTTGCTTCAATCTGAAATAAAATGTGCTGCCATTTGTGCTGCCATTTGTGATGCTATGGGGTCATGTTCCATCTCATAACCCTAACTAACCACCTGTGCCTGCTGCTGCCTCTTTGGTGGTGACATGAACATTGATATGATTTATGATGAGTCAGATGGGAGAACAGATGGAACTGAAAAGTGCCTCACCTGAAAATACAATCTGCTGGGTCACTTGCACAGGCTTGCCCAACACTGGTGTTGGTACAAGGGAAACACTGAGAGCAAGGAGACAGATGAAGAAACTGACTGGCCTTGGCCTTGGTTATGCACCACAGAAAATAAATAAAATGTACTTCTATCACAAATGTTCTCAGAAAGGGTTCAGCTGCTCCTGCTGCAGAGAGCAGTTTGAGTACAGGTTTGGTTTGTGTAGTCAGAAGAGTGGGTGAGGAGGAGTCAAGGATCCTCAAGTCCAGATTCTCATGCCAGCTCATGACTCAGATACGCAGAGATGTACCAAGCTCAGCATCAAGCTCAGACTTTCTCATGGTTCTCATCATGATTCCCACTCAGCTTAGTTCAGTCTGAATCAGAAGCAACTCTTTCATAGTCAGCAGAGTTATGCTGTCATAGTACCAGTATGACAGGACAATCAAGCCTTATGTCAATAATTACCCAATTTCTTCACTTTGAGCGTTCCCAACCATTTTAGCAATGCTTTCCACATCTTCCCCTTCTGTTTTTATCTTGTCTGGCAGACTAGTGTTGCTTGATTTTCCCCTGATGCCAGCCATTGGCTTCAACATGGCTTTTGTGGCTTTGTTTGAGGAGCAGAAGGCTGCCAGTGCTGTGTGGTGGGTTGGCATCCTCCCCCTTGTGCAGTCTGGGAGAGTGGATAGATGATGCCTTAACCACGATGCAGACACGGAATCCTGGTGCTCACTCCCCTGCTCTGACAGGCACTCCAACAAAAGGCTTTTAATGTTCTCTCATCTGAGTTGTCCTTTTGAACTCCAATTTCACTAGTTTTGAAATGGTTTCTGCATTAATTAATAGGTCTCTGCACTTGAAATTTTCCAATCAAACAATTGACAACACACACAAACAAATACATCCATGTTTATTGCTGTAATATTTAAAAAAATATTCTGGGTAAACTGCAGTATATGAACCTGCATAAGTTACCATAAAAAGAGGGTAAATTAGTAGTCCTGGTATAAATCTCTTTTGTATTCCTTCATGCTGAGAGTTGCTAAAATAACAAGTTCTGATAAGCTTGCATACACAATTTTTTAAAAATACATATTCCTCTTTCCACAGTGCTGGTTGTGAGGCTTTTTAAACAAAATGTAGCATGTACACATTATTCTGAACTTCTTGCAGCCTCCTGGCAAAAGAGCCGATGTTCATCTCAGGAAATTCAGAGGTGCATAATCAGAGTTGCTAAAGGGTTTGAGTCAACTTTTTTGAGTTCATGGAACAAATATTTTACTTACCTGGGGGAACCATCAGATGCAACATAACAGATGGCTAGATATTAGTGCATTGCCTATGAATATTTTAGAGACAAAATACAGTGCATAATTTTTTCTGAACTTTTCTTTCCCTTTTTTGGGCAGCTTAAACTAAATGAGAGGATTGTACCCACTGTGGCTTCCCATTGCTGCCAAATGACTGAAAAAGAAAACGCGAAGCTAAATTTGGGTGTGCTCTCTCTTTTGGAATACATTTAATATGCAGTTCCCTTTTCTTTCTCAATACAAGCATAGCTTCTAAAGCATATCTGTGAATCACTCTTAAAAGCATCAACCACAGTCATTTCAAGGCATTGCTGCTTAACAAATTCAAAGCAGGTTAACCTGTTTGCCTATGCTAAAGCAGTTTAACCGACTGTTAATTTTAGGTGATGTTTCCAGACAGTAGCTTTCTTACTTCTAGAACCTGATGGATGTGATTTGGATGCCCTCAAGTCAGTAATAATTCACCCTACACAAACTAACATAGCATTAAGTGTGAAGAAGTGTGTCACCATCAAGCCTTATGTAAACTTGTTTCAGGCTCACTCAGTATATTTAATTCTGTTCTCTCCCCATTCTTATTTCTCTATTCCCCTTTGATTTTCTGATAGTCTTGTCTGTTGTTTCAACAGCATATTCTATTCACTAGAAGAACCCTATCACTGCTCCTTGCCTTTCCAAATCATTCTATATGGGATCTTATAGTAGTGAAACCTGTTGTCAGTCAGGTGTAAAATTTAGGTTCTATTAGAGAAGCAACACATGTCAGTTTTATGTCATCTTGAGGCTGCTCAGTGCTGACTGATCTTCCAGAGCCTACAGATGTGAGGCTGGCAGAGAGTTGTGGGAGGTTGCTTATACAGATGTGCAATGATAGAAATAGAAATTGCCAAGAAACTATTTCAAGTACTGGAAACAACAACAACAACAGGAAAAAAAAAAAATGCAGCACAGAGCTGGTCTGCTGATTAGACCCATAGGAAAGTTCACTGGGTAGAGCATCGTGGTTCTGCAGCTTTCTGGTCCCAGCCCTGGCCCCTGCACAGCCCCTTCAGCCCCTGAATCCGAGCACTGCAGCCTTAGAGGGAGAGGAAGCAGGGTGAGGCACTGGAGACCTGTGTTCAGTTCTCAGCTGTGTCAGGCATTTACTCTCACCTTGAATTTGTCCTTATCTTCTGTTACTATTTCCATCTGTATAATAGGGAGAACACGTTCCAACTTCTCAGAGACAAATAAATCCAAGAAAACATTAAAATAACATTATAATAAATAATAATGCTGGTAATACTATTTATGAATGGAGTGGAACTGAAGTTCCTATTTTTACACAGGACAAAGCTTATTCCAATTTCCTTTTATAGTACTCTTTACTTTTCTAGAAGCATTTCTGTATTCCTAATTAAATAATTTCATATAGAGAAGCCTTTGCCTTTGCTAGTGCATTGCCCCAACAGTAGAGCACTCTCAACACGTGTGAGGCCCCTGGATATCATCTATTGGTCATGGATCTCTTGTGTTTCAACTTCAGGAAAGTTATGTGAGTAGCCATTTAAAAGAAGACCCTAACATGTAAATAAAAAGTTGCATTTTGGGATCATTGAAGATTCAAAACATTACCTCTGTCTTGTGCTTGATCCTGTTCCCGCCAGAGTTGATAGGAACTTTGCTGCTAATTTCCCCACAGGAAAGGGGTCTGGGGTGGGTTGTCTGTGATATTTAAAGAGAAACATTGACAGCTAAGTAATAACTTCCAGAGCACTGGGGAAGGCAAGCATGTTTTGTATGCTTCTGTCTGAAAACACAGGACTCTGACTAGTCCACACAGCCAGGGACAGATTGCAGAATTAACATCTCCCATGCTGGGGTTTGCTAAGCCATTCTGCAAGAGGGCTTCATTCCCCTAAAGGTGCTTTTGTCTTTTCTCCACACTCCTGTCTTTCCTTCAGTATAAGGCAGGTTGGCACCTGAGCTGCCACATTGCAGCGAGTGAAAGGAACTGTGCTCATGGAGGTAGCCAGAGATGGCAGAACTAAACCTGGTTTGCTATATTTAGCACTTAACCAGAGTGAGCCTCAGTTTGCATGAGAGAAGATGGATCTGCTCGGGACAGATTTAGGAGTATGCACAGAAGCATTATCTCATGTTACTATGTCTTCATTATTTCAACAGTGGCCTGTTTCAACTGGCTGTAAGACAGCACTTCATGAGGCATTAGGCATAATTAAGATTAGCTTTTGGTTGCCAAAATAAATAACAAGACTAAATGCATTTTCCTTTCCTTTTTTTTTTTTTTTCCTTTCTTTATTTTGAGTTGTCTTTGTTCCTTTACTCAGTGGTACAGTGGTTGTTCAGAACTGTTTTCCCACCCCTTCTCAAGTTAGAGTAATCTGATGCAGGGAGCGGGTGATCACCTGCAGTATCTGGGCTTGGTTCCATCCACAGTAAGAGCAGATGCAAAATGAGGTGGGAGTTCCTGTTTGGGGAAAAGTGAAAAGCACAGTGCAAAAACAAAAGCCAATTTACAGCTTTTCTGTAAGTCACCATGGAGTGACATTGTTTTGACAGGTGAGAGGCAGTACAGCTCACTGTACTGAGGGGCATATTCTGAGTAGCCAGAATATCCCTTTGTAATGTGTGTGTGAAAAGGAAAGTAGGCCAGAGGAAGTCTCCTAATACAGTCATTCTTGCTTAACAAAATTTAGAAGATAGTATCTCCCCAAATACCAGCCTTTCAAAGCAACAATAATTAGGAGATTACCTGAGTATTACTACTTCATTTACCAAATCTGCAAAAAACTGGGAACTCAATCCACATACCTGCTCATTATTATGCTGAGAGTAATTACATTATCAACCAACCAGTCAAACAGGCAAAAACCCATGGTGAATACTACCATTTCACAGATCTATTTAAATGGATGAATGACTGTTTCATTTCATCAGCATCAGACTTGTAAAATGGAGTCAAAGCAGAAAAAAACATAAAAAAAAAAGGGATGGAGATGTTTGCTTCTGTTTGTTTTGCAAAGAGGAGAAGAAAGGGAAAAGACCTATTATGTCTGATATTTGAAAGCTGTGTACCTTACCTCTCTTTCCTTTTCTGTCTATCGGACTCTTGGCATAAGTCTCCAGTAGAAAACGCACAGAGGAAAACAGAAAGATTTCTACAACATCAGCGAGCTTTCAATCATGCCAAAAGAGCAAGGTTATGTGGTTGTCTGTCTGTTCTAGTTCTCCACAGTGGCAGGCTGTCAAATCCAGTAATACACATTAAATAAGGTTCTAGCAAACAATGGAAAAGGCAACAGTAACAAATGATAAAACTGAAGGAAAAAAGAAAAAAACCCAAACCAGTTGATTTGTTCTTAAATTTCTCAACTACCCAAGTAGTTAACAATCAAGTAGCTATACTTGACTATATGATATCAAGTAGCTGTATCGTAACTCAGCTAGGGCCTTCTGTGTCTATTGTCACTCCCCTGTGGTACCTCACTGGTGGGATCAACCAGCCCAGAGAACCTCTTTTCCAGGCCTGGCAGGGGGTGTGTGTCTCCTAGTGGCTGGATCATTTTGCACACTGTAGCCACCTGGGTACCTGTGGGTAGCAGGGCTGCTCAAACTGACACAGCAGATTGAGCAATAAAGCTCTGCTGTAATGTCCCCTCTTGGGCTGACTACCCCAAACTTTTACTGCTCAAGCCTGTTGTTGCCCTTGCAAAGAGAGTCTGCCCAGAATAGACACACATCTGAGCAAAGCTGACATTGCCCTGCCTTTCCTAGGGTGCCAAGCTGCCAGAGTAATGTAAATAACTTATTGGTGCAGAAGAAAATCAGCTCTGAATCACATCTTAAACACAGAGAAGCTAGAGGACATTAGCAATGTTTCTTCTGTGGCCTGTTCATTTCTGAGCAGAGTACTCAATGAATTCACAAGTTTTAATGCAGTGTCAGAAGAAACACAGAGGTAATGTTATACTACTCCAAGTGCCAGGTGCAGAGTCATAGCAGAAAAACAAACCTCACCAAACTGTTAGATGACTCATGATAGATGAGTCAGAAACTTTTCTTTCCTGCTACACTGTTACCAATGTAGCAGGCTGCAAAACGAGAAAATGGAGCTGTGGATGACAAAGAAGAGGTAATTTGTGAGAAATGCCCACAGCTTGTGGGGTAGATGAAAGACAAGATACAGCAATTAAAAAATACCTGAGACACACTATGTGGGTACAGGGTGTGTCCCAGTTCTTCAAGCATTTGAGCAATTAAATCCAAGTTATCATTCTTTCCAGGTGTTTTCAGTGAGCAGAAGCAGGTGCCTTCTCCAAAGACCACTAGTAGGTACATTAGATACCAGTAGTGTCTGGCACCAAATTAAAAGCGAACATGGATTCTCTTGTGATCCTCAGGTTGCATCCTTTGTGAATTTTAGGGGCAGAAATTGTTTTCTGCTAGAAAAATGTAGAAAACAGTGCTATCAGTAGGTGTCATAGCACTGAACTAAAGTAGAAATTTGGAGGTTATTTGGAGGCCCAGATTAAAGAACAGTCATCTTTGCTTCTCCTGTGGGCCAGGTTAACCAGTGAAATGTGTTTTATGTGTACGTGATCCAAGAAAGACTGCATTGCCTGCCACATAACACCAGAGATAAAGACTTAAATACAGCTTTGGGCCATGTGAGAACCATGAAAAGTAGGTGAATTTGCATTTTGATTACACTGAAAATAGTTTGGTGAACTAAAAGAAATTACTTCTCTGAGATTTGTGATTCCTTCTGTCATTTAAAATATTCTGTATTTCCACTCCAAAAGGTGGTGAGCAGAACAATGGCCAACAAAATAACTCATAATTGTTTCCTGTCATTCTGCTGTTTCAAATGGAATACTTTAAAATGGGAACTGGGAGATGTGAGATAGGAACTTAGATTCTAATGGCACAATTTGAAAGTAACAGAAATGGTTCAATAGCAACTTAACAAAGATCCTTGCTTGCAGAAGGCAAGAATCCCATCTCCCTGGGGTTCCTGACAGTATGGCATCTACATTCTCCTACATTTCAGGAATTTAGAACAAGCTCAGAGGGAAAACAATTCAGAGAAAAGCCACGAAACTTATTATTGGAAATGAAAACCAGATCATAGCAGAAAATTTTCATTGCTGTATCTATTTCCTTTATGAAAGAACGGACTGAGGAGTAACACAGTTACAGTCAGTAAGTACCAGCACTGAGCACACAGCGTGAATGAACTTTTCAGTATAGTGGACAAAAGTATAACAAGATACATTAACTGAAAGGTAGACAGTTCAAACTAGGAATAAGGCACACATTTTTAACAGTGAAAGTAATTGAAACAATGTATCAAGGACTTCAGTGAGTTTTCCTTTAGTGAGGACATGTATAGAACGACTGGAAACTTTTCTAGAAGACACATAATTGAAACAAAAATTAATTCATAGAAGTTCAATGACATGTCATATACAGGAGGTCAGAGTAGATTATCAAAAATGGGCCTTTGGAGCTTTAAAGTCTAGGACTTTATGGAACATTGAAAAAGTATTAACTAATTTTCTTCTAGTAGAATGTCCTTAACAAAGATCAATTTCCCTATCTATCAATGGATTTTCCATACTTCTCAACACTGTCTTAAGTCTTTCCCAAATAAATTAGTTTGGTGTAGTGAGATGAATAGTGATTTCATAGCGCCTTCTCTTCTTCACCCTACCTCAGTTATTGAAAGAACTATCTATTCTAAATATATACAACCTTTTATTCCATTTGAGAAACAACCCACCCAATTATATCTCATTACAGTGTCTTAAAATGAAAATTTAACATAGTAAAACTGCCAACTAAGAAATGCCAAAACCTTCAGACTTCTTAAAAAATTACCCCTGAACATTTTTCTATTCAGAAGCAAGTTTTTTTTTTTTGTTAATAATTTTGTTTAGTTTCTAATTTCAGATTTTTTGGAGTTATGTCAAGTGCAAAAGTATTGGTCAGGCCATGTTGAAAATAATCTTTATGTGCTTTAATTGCTCTGCTGATTTTCTTTCATCTTTCAAAACTTGTCATGTGCTAATATCAAGTCTGGAAAATGTCAGTCCCAGAAAACATGTATGTCAAATTAAGAGCAACCAAAAAAAAAAAAAAAAAAAAAAAAAACCAAAAAAAAAAAAAAAAAAAAAACAAAAAAAAAAAAANGTGGTTATGTCAAGAACTGAACTCAGTGATAATTATAATGGAATTTTAGTGCATATTATCAGTTTGCCTGGCCTAAGATGCAGACATTAAGAGAGCTGCCAGCAGAAGTTGCCCTGGAGATGTGCTGAAGCAGCCTGTCTTTTGATGCCTAGACTGTCTTTTCTCCCTGGCTGACTTCATTCACATGCCTTGTCATGCCAATTTACTCCAGTTCTTTCCCCTCCCTCCTCAGCAGTTGGATGTTGCAACCTATTTACAGTGAGGAGATTCCCTTACTGGGTGAACTTTCTGTTACCTGGCAGGAGAAATTCCTTGGGAATTAATGCAGTCTCAGTATCTGTGAAACAGCCAAGGGATTAGAGATGTCTTTTCAAGACACTGAAGGTTTCTGATAAAGACCACAGCAGCATTCTGCCAGAACTGCAGAACAGTACTGATCTCATAAAAAGCTGTGGGAGATTTTGCAAGTAGAAACTGACCATCCATGTTAGCTATTTGTTAATACTGCTGCAGTCTCAGTGAAAAGAGATGTATACAATGGCTGCAAATGCCACAGGCTTTATGCAACTCTAATCCCTGCTGCTGCAGGGAGTTTTTATATAACCCAGCATGAGAAGGCATAAAGAATTCCGACTGGGAATATCCAAGGTACGGTGAGATCAGCATGGTGCAAGAAAAAAACACCTTTTTTCCTGCCTCTGTCTGCCCCCCCCCCCCCCCCCTTTTTTTTTTTTTTTTTTTTTTTTTTTTTCCTCATCTGCACTCCTGAGGTTTTGCGTCCATTGAAAGACCCTCAGGGGAAAGCTGAGGTAGAAATGGATAGAGCCAGGCACACTCTTGCCCCACTGCCACTTGGAAGAAGCCACTTGGTGACTTTCCAAGAGCTCCTCAGCAGAGCAGTGCCCACAGCTATGTTGCTCAAAAACAGTCTTACCTTAGAGGTACATCCACTTCCAGGAAACCCTGCTTCTGCTTCCTATTACATTCAACTAGAGTGAACTTGGATTACTGTGTGAAGTGCATTTCAGTGAAAAATAAAATAAATTAAATAAAATGGCCTGTCACAAGTGAAATAGTTCAGGAATTAGTGAAATATTATGGACTTAGAAGAATGGTTTCTTTCCACAGAGAATGGAAGCCAAAATGGCTGTGAATCTCATTTCAGCATATAGCAAAAAAAGCTGTCAGACTGGTTATAGTAAGGATGATAATATTATGTTGTTTAATCTTATCCGGATATATCCCCTCCAGTGGTTTCCTGCTGGTAAACCACAGAGAAGAGAGGCAGTAGTAAGTAAACTAGAGGAAGTGAGTTGAAATATAGTATGCTCTTTTGGTTAATAGGGAATTCATGTGAAGGATATTGCTAATTAAAACCAATGGTATTTTCTGTCATTTGGGCTTTCAAAACTAGTTTCAGAGGATACAGAGGATGTTTTGTTTCAGCAAATTGCTCGTATCTTAGGGAAGCCACTGGGATGAAATACTAGTACTGTGGTAAACTCTGCTTGCACTTTAACGGCAACATGTAAACTAAGCACTTTATAGAGTGTGAATACATGGTTTCACCCACATAATGTCCAAATGAAAGGGCAGCTTGGGGTTAGAAGAACTAAATCCACTCAGCCTGCTCTGAGGTACAAGAAACTGCCAAATCGTAGTGGTTACTGGAATAGGAGCTCTTGTGTTCACTAGGCTGTACAAGTGTGGCTCCAGGGCTCCTGGATCTGTGGAAACATGGAGTCTGGGGATTTGCCTGCAGTGCTAACCTTCGGACCAGCCTGCACATGCTGCACATGCACAGCCTGCAGATGGCACGGTGATTCACTGGGAGCGTGTGAAGCCAGAGGCTGCCTTGCTGCTACCGCTCACAGCTTTCCTATGGTTGACCAGAGGGAGTTGAAGTTGCTCCAAAGACCTAGCCAGAATTCCCAAGTAGAGCACCTTACCTCATTAACTGCATCAGGAAATACTGAGCAACCTCAGCAAAGATTTGTGAGTGAGATGACATCTTTATGCATCAGTGAAATCTTGTGCTCAGCACGCGCTTACTTCATCTGGATTCTAGGCTTGTGCCCAAGGCTGAAGAAACAAACCTAAACTTTCTTCAGCTTGCCTATTCCTGAGTGCCTTGTGTCAGCAGAACGAGCCTCATCATGTGGCTACCGGATGCCTTCTCCACCTCCCACACCACTTCCAAGGATCCCAGTCAGACCCTTTTCCCTAAGAACAAATGAAAAAGTCCACTTTTGTTGTTAGACTTGTGTTTGTGTCACTGGAAACAAACAGGTAGTAGGCAATGTTGGAACAATTCTTTGTGTGTTAACAGTGTCTGAAGACTAGCTTCACATGCGGCTGAGCTGGGTACTTTGAAGTTAAATATGAACAGGAGAAATGAAGAAAAGGTACTGCGGGAAAAAGATGGCAGCTTAATCGGAGCTGCCCACCCTGTAGCCTGTGGACGTCTCCTGTCTGATTTCTGCTTGCATGTTATTTGTGTGGCTGAGCTGTTATAATACCTTCTGGGTTTGTATTGGCAAAGGCTGAACCATCCTGCTGTGATTTATCCCAAATCTGCGGTGAGTGTCCTTCACTAGGCACTTCAAATAAATATATGCATCCTGCCAGAATTAGAACCTGAATGGAAAGTCAGTGTCCTCTTTTTTTTCCACCCATTTCAGTTGTATGTTTATCAGTCTTCAGTTTGGGCAAGAGATTCCCCATTTGCCCCATTTGCTCTTGTGCTGTTAAGGCTTGAACATTCCTTTATTATTGCAAGAAGCTTCTGTTTACCTCTTTTCACCTGTGTTCTGGTTTCTGGCCCTTGTTCTTCTCTTGTTGACTCCCTGAGGGCACACAGATGGTAGCCTGGAAGCCAAAAGGAATGATTCTGGAGGAGTGAGAGAGTGAGGAGGAAAAGGAGTAGGAGAGAGGGAAGGATTACAAAAAAAAAAAAAAAAAAAAAAAAAAAAAAAAAAAAAAAAAAAAAAAGCTAGCAAAGCAGTGATCACAGCAAGATTTCAGACTGTCCTAACAGCAAAACCCTAATGTGTATCAGTGTGCTGGATCTTGTCAAGACACAGGTAATGATTATTTTTGGGAATGCAACCTAAACACCATTTAGTGTGTTGGTTGTAAATGTTTGGACCTGTTATGTAAGTCAGTTATCACAGTTCCATCACAAAGTACATTCTTGTCAGCTGAAGATACTTTTTTTTTTTTTTAAATTTACAGGCATTACCACAGTTTGTTCTTTAATGGTGGACGTCAGCCTCAGAGGCACCACATAGCAGAACGCCTAAGCATTTCTCACATCCAGATTAAGCCTCTATGGGCAGGACAGTATGCAGAGGAGTGAATGCACCCTATGTGCAGGAAGGAGTTAATCTCACCACTGCAGTCCGTAGGGACTGAGTAGCATTTTTTTAGAGGATAAGGAAATGCCGTGACTTACAGATAAGATGTCAGGGTTTTTTTTTTTAAGCGTAGTGTTTTTAGGATAGTAGGTGAAACATCGAAATGTTCTTGGAGGGAGCTGATTTGCATCCAAAGCGTTTTATAAGACAAGCCTTTAAAAGAAAACAAAGTAAGTATATGCAAATATTGTTCTTAGCATACAAAATATTGTACTTGTTCTACAAACCGCCTTCCTAAGTTTGCACATGAAACGTAGCCAAGCTTATAAAAGAACCATTTAGCTGCACTGAGGGTTCAGGCGGGAGAGAAGCAGCCGCAGCCGAGGTGGGTCAGGCATTTCGCGGGCGAGTTCAGCAGAGCGGAGCGAGAGCGCGGCCCGGCGCGGCTGCCAGAGGACACCTGGCGGCGGCGGGCGGCGCTCCCGGGGCCTCGCACCGCCCGCACGGGGGATGGGAGCGACGGCGCGTCTCTCCCAGCACCCAGCACCCAGCACCCAGCACCCAGCACCCAGCACCCAGCACCCAGCACCCAGCACCCAGCTTCCTCCGTGCTCTGCTCACCCTGCTCCCTCCGTGCTCTGCTCACCCTGCTTCTTTCGTGCTCTGCTCACCCTGCTCCCTTCGGCGCAAAAGATGCGCCGTGCGAGAGGAATGGCAGCAAGGAGAGAAAATTCAGCAGTTGCTGCAGTCTGTCCTCGGAGAGAGACGCACTCTCTCTCGGAACAATCAGCCAGAGCCCTCTAGCACTGAGGACTTGGTCAGCACGGAAATCAGAGACAAGCACTGCCTGCCATACTCTGTGCACACTCATAGCTCTCCTGATCCCTTCTATTTCCATTTATATTTTCTGTCATTTAGTCATTTCAGTCCTTTTTAAAGGAATGGACCTTCCAGGAAGGACACTGCCTATAACAGGACAAAGTGAAAAATACACTGTCCCTTTCACTTGTGGTGCATTTTTCTGAGGCTTTTTGTTAGGACAATAATAATGTTATTTCTGTGGTTGTGTCAGTACAGAGACAGTCTGCTGCCTAACTGGACTAGTGATTTTGGGTAGAAATGATAACATTCTAAAATAACATTTTAACCAAAACAATAACACTCCAAACCCTAACTCATGAATGTAATGCTTGCCAGTGCTTTTAATCTTGACACCTCAAAGCTTGTTCCAATAAGTCTGCATGAACCTGTGCTTGGATTTATGAATGTGGACTATATTTCTTGTTGTAAAATGTGCATTAAAAAACCAGTTAAGTGCAATAACCCCAAATTTGGCCTTTGGATCTTCAGCACACATGTGACAGTTCCTTTCCACTTCTGCTCTGTTTCCAGCAAAAGGTAGTCAATGAGGAGCAAAAGGTAGTCAATGAGGAGAAGTTTACTAGGCAGTGGAATACTTATAAATGTCAACATTCAGCCTGCTTGCCAGGGCTGAGTGAACTGGTACAACCAGAAAGTTACTTACCCATGAGAGGTGGGTATGGGTGGAGGGGAAAGAAAACAAGAGAGGACTGGAATAACATAAAAGAATCCTGGACTGTTTCTGTAGAGTTCTGTAGGAGTAGACTTTATTCCAATGGTATTGCAGGGGTAGCATTTGGGGAGTGGCCACATCAGTCCTGATAACATCTCTATTTTGCAACCTCTATGTAGAAGTGGGTCCTATGATTACAGATACGGTTCTTTGCAGAACTAGCCCACAGAGTAGAAATAGGGAAATTCAAATTTGGTTTGCTTACCAGAACGTGTGGGGGAGGTGGAGGAGGAAATATGGATACCTAGCCATGGCTTATTTGGCAGGCAAACTAACCTGTTCAGGGCTGCACAAGACAGAGGGGAAACTCCATGCTCCTGACCCACGTGAAACTTCAGAGTGGTATGCAGGAGACAGAGCACACGGGGCAATTCCGAGAACTCCACTGCCATGTGTTGCTGCTCTATAGGTATGCCCGGTTTCAAGACGTGGGTGAGAGCACGCCCTAAAGGGGTGCGGACACAGCATCCCTGCCGCAAGCCCAGAGGCTCCCAGACCGACTTTCGCTCAGGCAGTGCAGAGCCTGTGGGATGACAGAGTCTCAGACACCCCGCTGCTCGCCACTCCGGGAGCTCCCGCAGGAAGGAGCCGAGGGTCTCAGAAGCCCGAGGGCTTCTCAGGAGGGCAAGGGCGGGGGCTGAGAGCGGCCGGCCCGGGCGGCGTTGTCCAGAGTCTTGAAAGCGGAGTGTCCGTGCGGAGCAGGGGCAAGTACCGGGCCGCTCTGCCGCACTTGGCTGCGCACGGCAGCACCTTGGGGCCCGGACCGGCTGAAGGACAGGGCGCTCACCGGCTCGCTGCCGGGGAGGGCCCTTCCCGGGACTCCCCATGCTCTGCCTCTCTGATTCCCTCACCCCACCTGTTGCTCGCTTCCTATCCCGAACTGGCCGCGTGTCCCCAGGGCGCCCCGGGCATCCCCTCCCGCGCCCCCG
>VXBR01001112.1:695601-929699 GCA_013400215.1 Cisticola juncidis
ATTTAAAGTAGCTTTCAACAAAATTGTAACTAATTGCCAGTAGCCCAGCTGATTTATAGCAACAATATAAAAATTCTCATAGTCAAGCTGACCACAATAAAACCTTCCAGTTATGAGATATTATGAAAATCTGAGCTTCTAATAAAATGTTTATGGCCTTCAACCTTTTTGGCAATAAATTAAGAAAAGAAATCTGTTTAGAATGCATTTTTTTCTTAAACTCTAATGACATATTTTCTGCTCTAATACTTTCCTCCTCCCACATAGAGTCTTTCATTCTGCAGTAAAAGTTTTCATGCCCTTCACTTGTGCTCTATTCTGTCTCCCACACCCGTCTACTGACTTGCCATTACCCACTTGTGGAAAAAAAAAAAGACTTTTCTTTGTTTAAACAGCGTAGGCCTGTGGTCCAGCTGCACAACTCACTGCAGCCCTGGGTGGGTTACTGTGCCCAAAGGGGCCCAGGGTGTGGTTTATCTCTTTGGAGGCTGGAGGCAGAGCACACCTCCTGGTTAAAGACAGATGGCTGTCAGCTCCTGGGCACCTTCTGGCTGGGAAGTGTGTGCTCAGATTTGCATCCTACCCTTAAGGTTTCACATTTGTTGCTGCAGAAGGATGTGCTCTCAGCCCCTGAGTAGTTCGACACCACAGATTGCCCCTTGACCACTGGCAAATTGATGAAATTCCTTTTCCAGCTGTGCATTTTAAAGGAACAGCGTATGGAGTAGAGGAGTGTGTTTTTTAGACATAGTGTTCTGTCCTTTCAAACAACTGGGACTTCAAACGATTTTCTACCTCAGCAGTTAGAGGAAATATAAACATTGCAGGAGGTTCCAAAGAGCAGAAAGTTTCTATAAGGTTCACAAAGATGGTGGTGGAGGAGGGGGCTGGGGAGGAGTTGTTTGTTTAATGGACTCAAATGCCTAAATACTTTTCAGGATACAAATCTTGTCCTTTTTAATACCCCCCTCCCCATTTAATACCTATAGGACTAGCACCTTTTATCATACAGAGGAAATAATAAAAATGAATCAACTATCTGCTGTTTGGCCATGGTGGCAGTGGAAGCCTCCTGAGCCTCTATGCTATGAATATATTGAATACTTTGATAGAACGATTTTGTCTCATGTAGAATCAGGGGGTTTTTCTTATTTTAACATCTTGCCTGAAACATACAATTAGTATGTATACTCTGGAAATTGTTCATAAATTAATTGATAATTCTGCTATCCTTGACAGAAATAACTTCACTTTTCTTTTTCTTCTCTTCTGTTGACTGTGATGGCCACTGGTATGTTTTAATATTATCTTAGTTATCAAAGATGAACAACTTTTAGAACTTCCACACTATGAGTACATGGGAAAACTAAAGATGCCCTTGTCTTATTAGAAGAATTGATAACGCTCATGTTAAAGGGTAAGAAGGTGTAAGGCAATGTTTTCTGGGAAGTTAATATATTAACAACAGTTTCTCTCCACAGACTGATGGGCTGTAGCACAGATAAATATTTTTACTTTCAAGGTGCTCGAGGGAGAGTGAGAAGATCAAGTGAATGAAAACACATGGGAAATATGAAAATATTCATTATGAATACCTCAAGTCATACAAATGCTCCCAATTTTTGTTAGATTAAAAGAATTGTTCATTTCAAAGAAAATAAATCACTTCAAGCTTCATTGTTATACATTAAGCACTAGATTAGATTAATTTAGGTGGTTGGATTGTTTTATTTTTTTTGTATCAAAAGAATGCCATTCAATTCTTTCTTGACTGCTCTTTGATAATTACAGGTGGGAGTGCAGCTCTGTATTTTATGATCATTGATATTTTGAGTGGAATATTTGAAAATTCGGGATTTATATTATGCAAACCTCAAGCTTGCTTTGTATATCTTTTCCCAAGACTAATTTTCCATTATTATATTGTGAGCAGTTTATAACAAAATGATGGCCTGTTTGTGTAGTACTCCACAAGTGAGTAACTAGTCTGAATGCCTTAACCCCATGGCCTTCACAGAACAAAAAAATGTGTCTGAAACTTAACACTGGCTTTTGTGACAGAGGGATATACGAGCAAAAATGAAAAACTTGCAAAGTGAGTCTCTCTTTGTACAAAACTGTCACTGCCCTGCTTGGCTGATAGAGATTCTTTTCAGCTGTCACTTTCAGTACAAAGGGGACAAAGCCTGTGCCTGGACTTACTCCCACTGTCTTAGTCTGATTTTTATCTAAAGCAGAGTCTGAAGCCTGCAAGATTATTGACCATTTGTTCCATCAGACTGCCAAGGTCTAGAATCCTGACCTCTCTGTGTTTTCTAAGTTCATGGTCAGTTTTTAAAGTATGTTTGTTTCAATAATAAACACTAGATACTATTTTTCTCTTGCAGTAGGGGATAAAAGTTTGTCAAGCAAAAATATTCTGCTCTCTTAATATCCAAAGTATATTAGATGGTCTTTTATGTTTTTTGTTTGTTTGTTTCTCTTTGTCTATAGTTCTTGAATGTAGGTTAACTTGAAAATACTTTGGTTTTCTGCAAAAAGCATCTGTGTACCTGATTTTTCCTAAAAGCGTGAGCCGCCTAAAAATCTTAGACCTGATAATTATGATTGAAACAAGAAATACTAACCCTTCATGGGAAGGGGGAAGAAGTGCTAGGTGATATTTAGGATATTTGTGATAGAGGCAAAGTGTGTGTACTGCAATTGAACAGTTGCCTTGAGCATGAAAAGGAGTAAAACAACAGTAATGATGTTGGGTTGTGGAGCAGGGAAATCTCTGCCACATGTGAGAGGGGCGAGTGGCTTGGGCATGTATGTTTGGGTGCCTGCGCACACATCTGAAATGTAGAAAGAGAAATAAGACATAACTATGGGTGACTCTTTCATTGGCTGTTTCAGTGGGCAAAAGAAGCAGAACCCTCAGGTCTGAAACACAGCACTGGTGAGATTTTTGTTGATGATCTTGGGTTTATAAGTCAGCAGAAGGAGACAGTTTATCCTTGGTCTGTGATGTTTATGATTTAGAAGTTTGGTTTTTTTGATTGCTAGATGTCTACTCCTGGTAGAAATGTTACACTGTTTGGCTCCAGGTTTTTATTACTCTTTCATTTTATTGCAGTTTTTGGCATGAAATAAATAATCCAGCCTTAATGGGCATAAATAGTTATATATATATATAATTTTTATTGAGATAAAATGGTGTGGTGGCAAACACAGTTTGGAAATATTTGTAAATCAATATTTTACTCCAGTCTTCTTCCTAGGAGCAATTGAAGCCTCATAATAACAAGCTTTGTCTTGGTTTAGTTTTGTTTCAATGGCTGAGATAAAGGCCATGTTTCCAGAACTTCAAAAGCCTTGAAAGTTTGTTTCAAGTTAGGTTAAATTCCTCTGATTTACTGAATTTTTTACAGGACCAAAAGTCTGTGCCTACAACAACGTGGCAGACCAAGGTGCTGGATGAGTGAGGGAGCTGTGGTGTTGAGGCAGAAGATGTGACATGGCCTGGTGCCAAAGCTGTGATCTTTCTTTTCTAGGCAGCGAATGCACAAAGGTGCAAAGCTTTTCTGTCTTTCTCAAGTAAGATACCTGTTCATCTGGGTATAAAAGGAAGCAAGAAACTTCATGTCTTTTTAGTTCCCAGTCAAGGTACACAGCATTGATTATTTTAATTTGCGTTATCTCCTATGCATGGACATGGGGTGTGAACCTCATATGAGAATGTTTGGGGAAAAAAATTAAAATTTGTGGCTTAAAAAACACACATGAGAGAGTGGGTTGCTCTCTTTGTATAAATATGATTAATTTTTTACAGAAAAATTAATTAATTTTTTTACAGAAAACTTATTTGAATATATTGAACCATATTATCTTAATGCAGGCTCCTATCTTTATATCTTCATTTATTTTGATTTTCTTAAATTAAAATGTCCAAAATCTGCTTACTGTTGTTTTATTGAGAATTAGATGAGATCTAATCAGTTTTTCAAATACTGAATATCTGTACCCACTCCACAGTTAAGGGCATTTTTGAAAGTTTGGGAGCAGATGGTCTTTTTAAATACACAAACCCAGGGTCCGTCCTACTGAAGAAGGAAAAAAAGACTGTATGTGGCACATGGAGAAGTGAAAACGTTATCCCTGCTAATTATTCAACAATTTAGCTGCGTTACATTTTTATTTTCCCCAGGCAGTAAAATCTAAAAAAAATCCCTGAAAAACACTTTTTTCACATATTTCTGGTACAGCAAACAAACCTGATTCTTAGCATTTTTTGTTTTACAGGAGGCATGCTATTATCTGTGCCTCTCCTCATCTCTCTTCTTGTGCAGTAGTGCCTTTGGAGGCTTCCAGTTTGATTGGCAGGCTGGCATATTTAGACGTGTCTGAAACACAAACTGGGGTTTTTGTTCAGAACCATACGAACAGTGCCGTATTTGAAATAAGTTACTGAAGTTTCATCTGCAAGAACAATGACCTTAAGAATTTAAACTGGAAAGTTTGTACAGTCACAAGTCTCTGGTGGTTTTTTTTTTTTTTTTTTTTTAAATAGAAGAGAAAAGGTATCTGTCAAACATAAATGGAAAAGAAATCAAAATGAGGTAATCCTGACCAGAGACTAAGGTTTCGTTTTAAGCTAGCTTTGGTTTTTCCATTCAGTAAAGAGCAAAGGTCTGGGAAAGCAGTAGAGGTGGTAATTTTAATTGCCCACATTCAGAATGCTTTGTGAAGGAGACTTCTCTGCAGCTGTATCAGGGAGATGAGGATGGAGAAGAAGAGAAATAAAACAAAATACCCTAACCAAAACCAACAACTTCCCCTGCCCCGCAACAGGTTATATCAATTATTTATTTACTAACAGTTCAGGAACTTTGGATGAGTGGAAGGGTGGTGAACAAAATGTTTTTTCTTTTTTTGGTCAGGAGAACAGAGTATACTCTACCTAGGCTGTAATGTGAGTATATTGGGTTCTAGTTGCAATGGGAATCCAAAATGTAGTAAAAATGTTTCCATAGTCAAAAGTAATCAAAGAAGAATTAATTTATATATTTTTAGAGCATATAACGATCTATGGTTCCATTCCAACTTCCCAAAAATATTTATTCAAATCAAAGTTATTATATAAAATTTGCACTTTATTTGGCTTCAATTTTTTAAATTTAATATAAGGCAGCTACCATATCCTGAGACACCTGGTGTTACAACCTTAAAAAAAAAGGTGTTTTTTCTAGTTTGCTTAATAGGTGAAATGACTTTACTCTATAGCAAACTTTCTTTGTCTTCTGTGAGATTAGAACAAACATGTGCCCAAAAATCTGTCACCAAATCCTGCTCATCTGTGGATATAGACAAATGTTATTTGGGATGCTGAAAGTTTTGGGCTGCTTCCAAATTAGCCCCTCTTGACCTCAGCGGGATAATGTTCTTGTTACAGTATGTTATAGTGTACGTACCAGCTCAGGTCTTGGAACAGCTTGAAAGGATCTCTGTTAATTCTTTCTCTTCTGTTTTGTATTTGCCTTGTATATTCCTCTTCATTTTGCATTGTGTGTGTTTAATCTGGCCTTAAACACCATGTAATGAGTGTTGACTATAAAAAGCAATGGTAGTAAACTACAAGACTCATATTCTTGGAACGAACTTGATGACCAACTATGCTATTTTTGCCTCTGATAATCTGAGGGAAATGGGAGACATTCAAATGCAGTTCTGGGCATTGTCAATCTTTTCAGTGTTGTTTCAGAGTTAAGGTTGAAGGAGGAATCCAGAATTTTGAACAGGATTTTCAATCAAATGCGTAAGTTCAGTGTGTAAGGAAAGCACTATGAGGCTATAATTGAATAGAGAATTAATTTCAAAATTCTGCAAACTTCTTTGTTTTCATTACTGGATATTTCAGTAGGAGAGCTGGATGAAATGTTAAAGACCTTGATTTATGTTAAATATCTAATTTTGTTCCCTGCATTTCAAAGAGGGATGTTGAGAAACTGGAGAGCACCAAGAAGGGTGGAAGGCCCTTGCTTGGAGCAAACGAGATGGCAGGAGAAGCTGACAGAGCTTGGCTTGCTCACTCTGACAGAGAAGCAGCTACTGAGTGACCAAAGGCTGTCCCATGGCTGCTTGAGGGTAACTCCAAAAAACAATGGAGGTGAATTTTTTCCACTGTTGCCAGATGGGCCACAGACTCTGGTATGGTGTGTTCAGGTCAGACATGAGGAAGAACCTGCCACGAGGCCAGCACAGGCCCAGAACAGACTGCCTGGAGATGCAGCTGAATTTTCCATTCCTGGAGATCCTAAAGACTCAGCAAGACCCAGCCGTGCCTGACCCTTTTGATTTAGTTACGGGGTTTTTCACACCCATTTTATTACTAGTATATCTTTTTTGTATCTTTCCTGCTTTTGAGCTGTTGTTGTGAGTCAGTTGCCAGGTTCCACTTACGTTTAATTGAAATAGTCAGGTACTACCTCATCATCCAGCTGATTTTTTTTTTCTGCTTTTCTGTGGGTGAAGTCAATAATTTCTGCCTTTTTTAGTAACTTCCGTTCTAGACTGATAATTCTCTTTTATTGTTAGTATTTTCAGCATATTTATTTTCATGAGGTTTCTAATTTTTTGTGTTCAGGTGGTTTCAAAAGCACTGCAAATGTGAGGTGTGGTACTCAACTTTGCTGTGGTTAAACCAGACTACTCAAATTTAAGCCCTTTATCTCTTCTGTGATGAGGTCTGGCATAATTCAAAGTTAAAAATAAACAAAACAAACAAGAAAAAAAAAAAGACTATTAGGGCTAAATGTTGAGCTATTTCTGAAAATAGCTATACTATTTAATCTCTCTCATCTGTTGTATTTTCTGTAATTTGTGGTCCAAACATGATATCTGGTAGTGCCAGAATTGATATGGTTTTGGGCTCTCTGTGATCTTGCTTATTACATGCTTTTGCTGTGCTGTCAAAATGAGGTATTGCAAAAGGAGAAAATGATGCCTGGAGCTGAACATTGTTTCATAGGAGAAAAATAAAGGAGGGAATGAAGATGATGTTCACATTATGTATGTGGATAGCAGTGTGTAGAGTGTCATGTTGAAAATAAAAATGATAAGGATTAAGCTCTATGTTTATTACCTTTTATTAAAGATACTTGGTTCCATATTAATTGCAGATTTATTGCAACTGAAAAGACATCTATGGAAATGGTGGGCATTGTGCTGTATTCTGCTCATTTCTGACAAAATAATTTTGATGTAAAGCACAGATCCTTTCCCAATTAAAAAGACAGTTCAAAAGGTAAAGCTATCGCAAGCTTACCTTTTCTGTTCTCACAATAAAGAATGTTCTTTACTTGGGATTATATTCTAAATGTGGTAGAACTCTTTCAGGTTAGTTGATTCTTTGTTATATTCAGGATGAAGCTATAGTTGCATTTGAGTGTATGTAAGAAAATTCTGATGGCCTAAAGATAGATCTATTTATACTGCTACTTATATTAGAGAATGTGGCAGTAATGCACATTTACTGTTCACCTTAGGTGTTTCTTAGCAAGTGCTCTTTGTTATCTTTCTCAGGGAAAGGATCATCTGAAATTGCAGGTTCTATAAACAGTTCTTCTCAGCAGTCAATCTGAGACTTAAGCAGATGAAAGATGAATGGATATTGCTTTTCAAATTAGTGCTGCTGTGTAATTAATTGTGCTTAATTAGCAAATCTTTCTTTAAGTATCCACAGTGCAGTGATGTAATTTGTTTTCCCAGGTAACTGATCACAAAGCATGGAAAGCTGCTTTTAACAAACTCCAAGTAATTGCATATTTCACTGGAAGTGCTTTGATTGAAACAATGGTGATTTATCTGATGACCTTCAATCTGTCTTGGGCCCATCCAAGCCTTCCAGCTGGCTTGCTGTTGCTTTAAGATATGAAATGGGTGTTTGGGCAGTGTTCTCCCTGATAAATTAATGTTGTTCCCTGTGCTACTCAGCTAGGACAGTTTGGAAGTGCATCCACTGGGACCATGTCCCTCCTTTGCTGCCTGTACAGCACTGGTGTGCAGAACTAGGAACAGCTTTTAGTGTGACGGGGAAATATCTGTAATCTGACCTGTGGCTGGTGAGGTTCAGCCAGCCTGCATCAAATAAGGTGTCCCTTCCACAGAGAGGCAAATATAACCTTGTGATAACATTTTTATATTATATATGATTTTATACTGTGACAGAATTTGTGATAGGGGTGCTGTGATATTATATAATAAAGTTCTCTATTTCCTTTTGAACTGGGTGATATGTATGGCCTACAAGATGATGAGTGCCCTCGTGTGCTTGGCTTCTTTGAGAATTTGGATTTTCCACACACCACTGGGCATTAGAGAATTATAGATCTTAGAGAGATGAATGTAGTTCTTACTGTGATGGATGTTGGTATTTCTTAAACTGAAAAACAAGTGTACAAATGGAGATGCCATGCATCTTGAAACAACAAAAGTTATTTTTCATTGTCCTTGTCACTTTGGTTTAGAACGTGCATTTCAAGAAGGATCTATTACTGGGGAATTCCATTTAGGGTTTTAAGTGGACAGCATAATACTGCAGGCAGCGTTGGTATTAAAATCAACTACCTTGCCAAATAAGGGAGGAGTTTGGTACTGTTGTTGTTTGTGTTATTTTGGAGTTTGAATTTTTTTTTTTTTTGGTCAAAGGTATCTGGAATATTGATCTCCATACATTTATTTTGACAGAAAAAAATCTTATGGATTCAGAAGGAAAATCCAGTTTACAAGTCAATGCATAAAATAATTGTGGTGTCCAAAGCCAGGGATTTCCCAAGTTTTATAGCAATGGTTATTGTATATCTTTGTTTTGTTTCACAGTAAAGCATGCTACTTCCTTTACATTATTGTTTTCTGTTTCTCAGTCTGTATTTCAAAAAGAAGCAGCATGTTTTCTCCCTGAAATGAAGAATTAAAATAGATTTCTTGTATGAAACACCTGCACAGTAGGAAGTGAAACAGAACTTTTTAGCTCTCACTGTTTTATGGCGAGATTTCTGTTCCCTTTCCTTCCTGTAAACAAAAGGAGTCACTTAGAGAGTGGGAAGTAAGCTATTTACAGGATATTTTCTGTATGAAAGGAAGGAAAAGGCCTTCACAGAGATCAGTCTATTGTGTTGGGAATATGGAAAGTTATATGGAGTTAAATTGAGTTTAGTACTTGGAGAGGAAATACATGGCAAAATACATGTAATCACTTCAGTCTTGACCCTATAAAGTGCTAGATGCCCCCATTAGTCACTGAAATCAAAGCAGGAGCTAGGACATGGAGTGCTGATTTGATCCCAAATCCTGTGTGTAACCTGTGATCATTCTAAGAACCAGATCAGAGAGAGACTACACTGACAGCTTATGCAGTATGGCTTTTATTTACAAACAAGCAGTTTTGATACTTGTACTTTTAGATAGATGTTCAGGTTACTTTTGCACATCTGTTTTTCATCTGTCTCTTTGAAATACGGTTGTCTTTGCTAGACAAGTGTTGTAATTGGATTTTTCATGGAAGTAATGGTTTCCAGTGTACTTGTAGAGTGTATATATTTTCAAAGTTCTGCTTCACATATGAAATGTATTAACTACAATTCTGATGTGAACCAGGCAATTTTATTCTTGCCTGTGTTATAAAATTAATTTCTGTGAATAGCTGTTTGATTTTCATTTACCTTCTGTAGCACCAGCAAGAGTCTTTATCACCAGTAAGAATAGTGGATGAGGTATTTAACTCTAAACTCTACCTAAGCATTATGGAAAATTATAGCTTTCTTGAAACCTTGGATGTACAAGATGGTAGGACTGACAATAGCTTTGCCAATAAAATTGAGCAGGTAGAGAAAAATCTTGTCTTTATCTGCAGTTCTTGTACTTAAGTCATACTTGAAAATGGAAATTTATTGTAGCAGGCTTTGTCATTTCTTTTGCTCCATATATTAAGTTCAAGATTCCTAGTACTTGAATGTCATGATAAGGCAGTTGTAAGTATGGGAAAGAAGAAAGTAAAGAGTCTTGTTTGCTTGATAGATACTGAACTCCGTTTTTTTTCAAAAGGGATACTTAGATACAAAAAGCTTTATTAGCGGTATTAGCTGTTAAAGAAATGATGTTTTTTTCTTACCTAATGGGTTAAGTTCCTCACACAGAAATCCTTAATGTATGGGTATTTCAGCCTAGTTTGGCAAATAAGGCTGCAGTATGTGCACGTGTGTTTGTAAAAGGCAACTGAGAGTGGTGTGTCTTCTGGAATTAATTGTTGAAAGGAGAATATGCCCTGTCTGTGTCACAGCAGAAGAAAAAGAATGATTCTTTTGCTGCCTATATTCGCGGTTTTGTTTTTCTAGGCCAGAATTGTCAGTCCTCTTGTTGCTTTCTCTGTGTAGTTTTCTAATTCTTTGTTCAAGGCAGGGTATTACCAAAAGTGCTACTGCAGTCATGAATGAGACTTGGTCTAGGTGCAAAGGAAAGTGTAAAGTTTGCTCTTGCAAGTTTGGAGTGTTGAAGACACAAATGTTGATAGTATCCCACAATCCAGAACAAGTGACTTCACAAGGTGTTAGTTAGACTCTGTGGTCCTTTGTGGAATTTATGTATTTCCTTTGGATATCCCATCAAAAATGCAGCTCCTACAATGTAAATCGAGGATGTCCAGGGTACATGGGACTTACCAGGTAGATTGACCATGTCAGGTTGATACTCTGGACATACTGAATTTGCTGTGGAACTTAGCAGTGACCATCTATAGAGTGTTTTGGAGCACTAAGAGGCTGCTTGGAACTAGGCTTTCCTGATGAGGATGCTGCCTTCTTGCCCATTCTCTCTGGAATCAGTTCCTTCTAAATACACAAAGCTTTTCGGGTAGAGACTGAAAACTTGCCAGGGAAAATGAGAGATCTTGTGCTGATATTATTCTATCTTTCTGCTTTTCCTACAACAGCAAAATATGAATAGAAAATATCAAAAGATTGGGACATAAATAATACCATATACTCATACAGAAAAATACTTTTTTTTGTAGTTGAAAATGAAGTGCAGTATATGGCAGGCCGCAGTTATGAATGTCTGACTTTTTGCCAAACAGGGCTAATAACAGGGATTGACTTTCCTATGTAGGAATTATTTCTACCTGCATTTCAGGTCTCTTTCGATGTGAACTCTCTTTGCTTTGTCTTTGGCCAACTTGACTTCCTTGGTTGACAGTTCCTGTAGAAACAAGGTATTGGTTTTCAATTCCAGTGGAGATACAGATAAAGATTAAGAAACTAACGAACAAATTCCATTATTATGTCCTGGAAAATAAAACAACCTGGATGTGACTCCACAGGTGGTGGAGATGTCCAGGACAAACAGATCTGTGATTATCACTTAATGCACAGCAGTTTTATGATGTCCAATACTACAAATAAGTTTTGAAGTACATGAAAGAAAATAGGCATCATTATTTCTGATTTGTAATTTGTTACTTTATGTGAGTTTAAAGAAACATACATTACTTGAAATATTGAGGGTTTTTTCTATTTGCAGATCTTTATGAATGTAGGGGCAGGATGTTATAAAGAAAACTTTTGAATACTGGTGAAATAATAAATTATTCTTGGAATATGTAATGTTACTTTCTTCTCAATTCTTAAGTTCTTTTCCAGATTCAATGTTCTGTATAAGAACTTTGGATTAAAGAAACAAATTAGTATGTGGTCAAGGCCTAATGTTTTCCCATTTGGCTGCCTCACAAAAGAGCAGCATAATCCTCTAAATCCTACTTTACTCTGAGGATCAATTGATTCTACATTCTCCTCCCATAAACAGACAATTTATGAATTGTCTTTGAGACAGATATTTTGAAGCTTGCTTTTCCAGTGATTTGAGTGTATGATTACTTTTTTTTTTGTGAGAATGACAATGCTAATAATTACAATATTCTCATAACCTTATTTATAGAAAACTGGAAGCACTTTCTCTTGGAAAATGGACCATATTCCACAATCATAGTAAAAAAAAAGGGTTTCATTTTTGCAGTTTTTTCCTTCTCATTTTTCTCTTTTGACTTTCAGTGTTTACTGTGGTTTTAGTTTCAGATTTTACTAGAGTGAAGTTTACGTGTGCAATTTGTCTTCATCAGATGTAATTTTTAGGTTTGAAATGAGAAATTTGTTTAATATCTTGGGGGTTTTTAATTGTGCTTTCTGTTGGCAAACAGATAAGTTACCTGATGGTGCTGGTCAGCCCTACTGCTGATAGAGCCTGGGGGTTTTTTTAGCTCTTCCATGAAAACTGCACTGGCTAAGGTGTTTGCTCAAGTTTTAGGTTGTAACTACAGCAGGAGTTGTTTTGGTTTTGGTTTTTTTTTTTTTTTTCTAGTGTGAGCATACTGGTGAAAGTAGACCTAAGTGGTTGCCTAGTGTTGACTAGATTTAGGATGAGGATAGTAGGAAATTGTCCTGCATTCCATCTGTGTTGGCTTTCTGTTTGTGTTACCAGTGTCTGTAATACCTAGATATGCAGCTTACGTAGGATTTTGAGGCTTTGTGTTCTTTTCCATTGTATGCACTGTTCTTTAAAATACCTATTAGAATTATTTTTGTCCCTGTGGTGGTGATTTAGTACAGGAAATAACATCTGTTCCTGCTGTGCGTGTGTTCTTTTTCCTTTCTTTCAGTATGAATATAACATTGTGTATTTTGAAGCCAGATTTTACTGTCTGAGATTATGGTAAAATGAACTCCTTTTGAAACTTTGTTTGCTCAGATATAAAATAGCCAAATCGTCTTGCTGGTGCTTGATAGTTCTATGATTTATCTCCCTCTAATGTTCATCAGACAAACCTAGCTAAAATATTTTTAATTTAGCTTAATTTAGCTTTAATTTACATATTCTTTTATTTACCTTAATTCAGAAGCAAATGTAAAATTGTCAAATGTAAATTTTGCATTGTTAGGTACTTTTTAGGCTGTAAGTGGCCCCACAGAATCTTGGAGCATGTTACTAAGCCTTTTGGATCAACTTGCTACTCTTTTCTCTCCAAAGTTTTATTGAACTTCATGGCTTTTTCTCCTCCTTGTAATTGAAAATATTATTATGCTACTTTTTACAATATGGCTCTAGGAATAACTGTGGACCCTTTATCATGACCTTTGAAGCAGAGCCATAATTAAACTATCTGTTGGTTCAGCACCTACTGACTCATGACCTTTTGCCCTTGCAACGCTTTTTTTCCAGTTATTGCCAGGAACTTGCACAGATAACACTTTTAAATTCTCTGTTGCAAAACATATGTATGAAACTGTGCTGGTTTTTAATGCCAGCGAGTTGTTCTTGATATTTTATTTGCATGTAGAAATGAGTAGATTTTCATTTTATGCTAGTGTTTATTTCACTTTGCCTTTTTTTTTTACTTATCTCTTAATATCATAAGGGGACATGTTCATCTAAAACCAGAAACAATAAACCTTTCTCATTTGACTTGCAGGTATCTCCATTTTGTTGATAACAGAAAAAGAGTGACTGAAGTTGGCATCCTTTGTGAACCCTTCTAGCCAAAGGTAAGCATAATTTCTAACTGGTGGCAAATACGTTTTTACTATGTTTTTAGTACTACCCTGCCTTCTAAATAAAAAGGGTGCTGTGCTGCTGTCCTGATGTTTGACATCTCACAGACAGTATTTCCTTGGAATACCTAAAGCAGCCAAAAAACCCCAAGATAATAATTCAAATGGCTCGGTGTACAAATGAATAAAGAATCAAAGAATGCTTTGGCTTGGAAAGGACCTTTAAGATCATCTGGTTCCAACCTCCCTGTCTTGGGCAGGACATTTTCCACTAGCTCTGTTCAATCTCGTCTTTCACAGCTTCTCAGGATGACCTGTTCCAGTGTTTCACCACCCTCACAGTAAAGAATTTCTTCAATCTAAATCTGCCTTCTTTCAGTTTGAATCCCATCTCCCTTGTCCTATCACTGCATGCCCTTGTAAAAGGTCCTTCTGGCACTCTTGTAACCCTTTTGCCTACTGGAAGGCTGCTGTAAGGTGTCCCCAAGTGTCCCTTGTCTTCAGGCTGAACAAAACCTGTCTTCAGAGCAAGTTCAGCCTTTTTTCAAAATCTGTAACTTGGCATATTGCCTGTCATTAATATTGAAGTGTAGGGTACAATCAATATTGTACAGCTGTTACTATAAATAAGGACTGTTGTGTTCTGTAATGCATCGGACAAGCCAAATATAAAACCATGGTTTTGGTGATTTGGAAATTTTTAGCTTGGATCTCTTCTAGAGAAGAGCTACTATGACCAGAAATAGACACTAGCATTGTAGGATAAAAGAAAGTCCTTTGTTAATTGCTAATTTAGCTGCTTGTAGACAATCCTTCCAGTTGCCAAAAATCATGACATCCAGATATTTTCTGCACCAGGAATCAGGAGCTGCAATTACCATTCTATGCCTCCTATCTCTGTAAACTCCTTCATCTAGTTCAGCTGGATTGGTTTTAGTTCTAGGGGTATGGCTCAGGCTTAGGAATACTTCATGTTAGCAGAACACAATTTGTCATCTGAAGACATTCAACCTAGTAGTTTTCTGTTTCTGTCACATTTCTGACACCAGTAAAACTTTTAAATTTCATTTCTACATATTGTTTCAAGGAGGAAAAAATTCTGAAACAAGAATTTAAAAAAACTCTTAAATTTATTATGCGTTCAGAGTTTGCATGAAGTAAGATAACTGCTTTATTTCAACCTGTTCAAAGAATTGTAGATTTAGGAGAGTCTGAATAATAGATCCTCCTTGCCATGTTTGACATTTGCTTTGATGCAGGAGAAAAGATTGAACTTTGTGTCCAGCCACCTGAGCCCTCAGCCCTCCATGTGCTACAGCAGTTAAACTAGGTGGATGCTCAATAGCTGTGTTGTTGCTTATCAGATTTTAAGTGGCTCCTTTTGTTCACATCAGGTTAATAGTTTTTTTCCCCCCTGCTCATCTGAGACTCCATTTGTTCAATAAATGGTCAGTTCTGTAATACAAAATAAGATCACAAGACTCCTGTGTTACTGAGACTGATGAAGCTCTGTTTTATTAATGGCAGAGTAGAATATATCTCTGGAAATCTTATCTGCTACTCTTCATATAAACAATGTGCTTTGCTTTGGAAATAGTCAGACTGAGAGGACAATATTGTAACACTGTGTGTTGCCATTAATATCTTCATTTGAATAATGCTAATGTAGTAAAAGAGAACATTAGTGTTTCTAGTCTAGAATTGTGTGCTAGCCACTTCTAGTATTGCATTTGCTTTATCTTTTGGATGTACAGTTGACCAATGCATAGTAGATATTTAAAGAAATTTGGAAGAAGCTGAAAATATAATAAGTATATTTTGCCCTCTTTCTGTGGTTTAGAGTAGTAGTAGGTGTAATATAATAATGCTGCAAAAAGAATGATGAATACAGACATCTAATCTTGATTAAGGTGCATTGCTTTTCTTTGATAATTTGGGAAGTATTTAACACAAGGAATATTACTTGTCTCCCAGTTTAAGCTGGGAGAAGAAACTTGTGGTATGTTCACCATGGAACTGAATACACATTGATTTTTTGGGGGCGGGGGGTTTGTTCCATATAATCCTGTCAAAGCTTTTATGTCAAAGTAATTCTTTTGATACAGTTAACAATTATGGTACCAGTGGTACTGATTAGCAGGTTTGATAATCCTGACTTTGAGATAGGTAATTTTGTAGATCATAAAAATTTATTTGCTCTTCCTTATCATAAATACAGGCATAAGAAGATAGAAGGGAAATCATTTTACTTGTAGAAAACTAATAGTGGTTTTATCTCCAAAGTTAAATAGTTAACTATTTATTAAAGAATGGTAGCAGTAAAAAGTAAAACATGCTTGAAGTTTCTCTTTAAAAGGTATTCTAAATTTGGTTACAAAAAACTAAATGTTTGAAAAGTGTTTACAATTTCAATTACTTTAAAAGAAATCTGAATTACTTACATGAGGTTGTTCAGCTGTTGCAGCTGCACAGCTGCCTACATTACACTGTAGATGTACTGTTAAGGCAGGGGAACAGATAACAAAATTGGAGGTTGTACACCCATCTAGAATATATACATGTCAGATTCAAGTGATAAACTTATCACATTTGCTTAAGTCATCATCAGCTTCCTGGGTAATGTTTTCATTGGGAGGATGTGTCCAAATATGCTGTAGATACAGAATTAATAAACCTAAAGGCAGCATTAAGTCTTAGTTTTGCATCCCGTGACATGTTCCCTTTTCATAATAATAAA
The DNA here is from genome assembly GCA_013400215.1 of Cisticola juncidis. Taxonomy (NCBI): domain Eukaryota; kingdom Metazoa; phylum Chordata; class Aves; order Passeriformes; family Cisticolidae; genus Cisticola; species Cisticola juncidis. Next base: position 711,913 of record VXBR01001112.1, read on the forward strand.
TAATTTTAACATTAAACCCATCCCTCTTCACCTCCGATTACTGACAGGCTGAACTACTAGCTACTGAGCCACTACTTTAATAATTTTGAACGTTATTTCATAGGGTCATGTGTATATGGGACAACCAATCTAATCCTGTAGTTTGGTAGTTTGGGAGTATTTTTTGGGTATTGGAATATATTTTTGGAAGTATTTGTGGGAATCAGCTCGTGTCTAAAGGCTTATGTATTTACGTGAGTTAATGAAAACATCATCTCTTGACAGTTTGTGTATGTTGATAGTTGTGATATGTGCATAGATAGAACAATGGAGTTTGGGCATAAACATACCATATATTCAGAAAATAATGCAAACAAAAATGTGTAGTGGTAAGTTTGATCAGAAAATATATGTATGGCATGATATAACTTTTTCACAGAAAGTGTGGTGTGCATTTGGTGCAGAGAAAATTGTTTTTGGAAGCTGAACTATATTAGACAAATCACAGAATTGCTGAAATGGAGAGGCATCTCTTGAGATCACAAAGTCAAGCATCCCTGCTTCCAGATCAAGGCCAGTTGGATTGTAAATATCTTCAAGTGTGGAAACTCAACAGCCTGTCTGGGCAACCTGTTCTGTTATGTGACTCTCAGAATCAAAGGGTATTTTCCTATGTTTAGGTGGAGTTTTTGTGTTTCCTGTCTTATTTTCCTTTATCCTGGCACTGAACACCCATGAGGAAAGTCTGGCTCCCTTTCATGCCCCCAGTTAGGCAATGGTGAGATCCCACCTGAGCTTTCTCTTCTTCATTCAGGATGAGCAACCCCAGCCCCCTCAGCCACTCCTCACATGAAAGATGCCACAATCGCTCAATCATTTTAGTGTCACTTCCCTGGTTTTGCTCTTAAGTTCCATGTCATTCCTGTACTGGGGAATACAGAATGCAATACTCCAGATGTCATGAGGAACTGATGATGGAATTTTAGCTCTAACAAGTAAGTAAAAAAAAGCTAGGAATGCTGATAGGCAAATACAATTTTTATCAATAGCAATGTATTCGGTAATTCCATGTGATGTTTGATGTCTTGAATATACCTTTTCAATCTCTAAATTAGCCTAAATAAGTTACCCTTTATTTCCTCTGTAAGAAGAATTAAAATCATACTAAGTTATAGATAAAATATCGAGCTGCTTTATCTTTCAAGGCATGTCTGCTTCAGTTTTGGAGTGGCCCATAGTCTTAATAGTTCTATCAGCTGCCACCTGAGTGGAGAAGTCATAGGGTAAGTGAACCAATATTAGTAATGCTATGGGTTGTTCTTAAGGGTTTGTAAAATAGTACCAATCTGCAGAGCTGGTCTTCCCAGTCTGGTTCCATTCTGACTGTCACAAATCTGACAGGACTGATCAGTTTAGGGAGAGGGCTATTCTGTAAAGGCAGTGAGCTAAAAAATATCTATGCTATGATATCTGTGCCCTGTGCTACACAAAATCTGTGGTTCTGGAAAGATTTATTAGTTTGTTTGGATCTTTCCATTTAGCTTACTGGAGCTTGAAAAGAAGTAGGACTCTCACCTCTTCAAATGCTAGATCACTCTAAATAATAGAGGTAACAGTAAGAAGCACAAGTTGACTACTTGTGAAAGCATTAATGAGGTCCTCCAAAATAGAAGTCAAGGTAAAATAACATGCATGTTAATAAAATGGAAGACCTTACTAACGTGCATTTTGGGTTAGCTGTTTTGGAGAGGGCATAGGGAAATAAAGGGAATATTGACAGGTCGAATAGGATAGTTAGGATAAAGAACTGGAGAGTGATAAGTCTTAGAAAAGAAAGAGACGGCTAATTAAAAAAAAAATGGGAGAAGCTGGTGTTAAACTTTCTTTTCCTGGCCCTCAGCAGAAGTAGTATATTGTTTATTTGAGGAAGAGGCTGATGTACCACTGGGGCTAACTAAACAGATGTAAGAAAAAAACAACAAATGTCTTAAACAACTAAAAATAATTTTTATTTTGAAAGAAAGTTGTTGGGAGGGAGGAAAGGATGCACACCATTGTGATTTCTTAATTAATGCAATCTAATTTATTTCAGTAAAATGATTTGTGTATTATTGTTTTATACAAAGTGAAGGATTACAGTAAATAATCTTAATTGAAATCCCTTGTTTCTGGCTCATGCAGAAAAAGACTTCTCATAAAATATTTGAAATAATTAAGAATTAATGCGAGTACTTTTGAAGATAAAGTGCAGAATGGGTCAAAAATGTCATATGAGCTTGTTTCTGGTTACTGCTAGAACTGTGTAGGATGAGTGAGGAGGTTGGAAGAAAGAGTAATACATATGTGAAGGAGAGACTTCTCAGAGAAAATTTGACATACAAAACATGGAACAACATAGGAAAATGAGAAATCAAAAAAAAAACAACAAGACTTTGAAAACGGTTCAGGGAGAGCCAAAACCATTCTGGAATTATAGCTGGTGAAGGATGTGAAGGGCAATGAAAAACCTGTTGCAAGTACACAAGGAGTAGAAGGATGCTATGGAAAATGTGAGCCCAGTGATAGTGGGGTGGGGGATTTGCTGACAACAGACACAGAAAAGGCTGAAATGTTCAACAGTTTTCACTTCAGTCTTTGATGATAAGACTGGCCTTCCCAAATCCCAGACAGTGTGGAGCAAGGAAGACTTACCCTCAGTGGAGGGTGATTAAATTATAGGGTATTTAAACAAACTGAGCATAAAGTCCATGGGACTTGACAGAATGCACCCGTGAATACTGATGGAGCTGACTGATGTCGGTGTGAGAACACGCTTGGTGTTCTTCAAAAGGTGATGCAATTTGGAGAGGTTCCTGAGTACTGGAGTAAGGTCTATGTCCAAGGAGAGTCTGAGGAAGTACAGATAAATAAGTCTTGCTTTTCCTTGTGGAGGTGATGGAGCAAGTGATCCTTCAGATCCTGGAATATCTGAAAATACTTCCAGATACTTGAAGAACAAGAATATGACTAGGAGTAGTGAGCATGAATTTAAGCACGGAAAATCCTACTTTTTACCCACCTGATACCCTTCTAAGATGAAATGGCTGGCTTGGTGGATGAGGGAAGATGGCCTTGATAGGTGAACAGTGAAATAGATTGAAACTGGCTGAACTGCCAGATTTAGAGGGTTCTGATCAGAAGCACTGGCTCCAGTGGGAGGCCCGTGGTGTACCCAAGGTACTGATATTGGGCTCAGCACTGTTTAATGTCTTTGTTCAGTGACCCTGTTGCTGGGGCTGAGCACACCCTCAGCAAGTTTCCTGATGATACAAAACCAGGCGGAGTGTTTGATGTCCCAGGTTGTTGGGCTGCCATCCAGAGAGACCTCAGCATGCTGAAGAATAGGCAGAGAAGGACATTCCTAATTCAGAGAAGGACAATGCCAATTCCTGCAGCTGGGGAGAAATGACCCCAAGAACCAGCACATAGCGGAGGTCAACCACCTGCAAAGAGCACTGCAGAAAAGGACCTGGGGCTCTGAAAGGACAGCAAGCAGAACATGAGCCAGCAAAATGTCCTTGTGGCAGTGCTGGTGAGGGCACACCTGGAATAATGTGTGCAGTTCTGGGTTTCTGGTATAAGAGAGATAAGGACACCTTGGAGAGCATCCAGTGCAGGCCACAAAGAAGGTTAAGGGACTGAGACATTTTTCGTACAGTGAGATGCTGAGTGAGCTGGAACTGTTTGGCCTAGAGAAGGCACAGGAGGATCTCATCAGTTATTAATTCTGAGAGGGAGGGTGAAAAGAGGATGGAGCCAGGCTCTTTCCAGTGGTGCGCGGTGACAGGACAAGAGATCATGAATGTAATTTGAAATACATAAAATTCTATCTGAACATATGAAAAGGTTTCTGCTATGAGGGTGGTTGGGCTCTGGAGCTGTTTTACAGGAAAGATTGTGGATTCTCTGTCCTTGAAGATACTTTAAACCTGACTGGACATAGGCATGAGCAGCTAATCTATCTGATCCAGTTTGAGCAGGGGTGGGGTAGAAAATCTCCAGTGGTCCCTTCCAACCTCAAAAACTGCGTGAGGAAAAGGGAAGAAACTGATGTCTGTTTTGCGAGCAGGAAAAAAATCTAGAACATATTGATAAATTCCATTAATTAAAATATCAAGTTAAGGTCACCTGCAGCTCCTTCTTAATCAAGTTGTAGGGAAAATGCTCAGGTCGTTCATTCCTTGGTTAGTGAGCTTAGGTAGCAGGGCAGTAGACATGAGAATATTTTTCAGGCTCAGTTAATCAGGAGGGGAAAAGATTTAATGAGGTTTTAGAAGCATTTTTCAGGGTCAAAACTGATTGTCTAAGAAATCTATGAGAGCTTTGAATTTTGTGAAACTGGCTGTGCTGTAATATTTTTACCCTGTCTATGCAAAGTCTTTGTTTCCAGTAAATTTTAGTCTTAAAATATTGATAATACGATACAGATGACCTCTTGTTATTTTTGATCTTCTCTTGGGTAGCCTGTCACATCCACTCCTACCTAAAAAAATGCAGACAGCTTAAAATAATCTCTTGCAGGCTGACCTGGTCTGGTTATTAACCAACACACTCTGAGCCCTGTCTGTTTGCAAAGCTGAGGGGGGAGGAGGGGGCAACAGGCGAGGAAGCATCTAGTTTCAAAAATAGAAACCCCACAAGTACTCTAATTATCTTTTATAGTCCTCTAAAAAGCTATTCATTTGCTGTGAATATCATTCAAATACTTAGTAGTTCTTAGCTGTTGGGCTTTTTTTTTTTAATTATTTTTGCATTTTTTTTCTTTTGTTTTGCCATCTCACTTCTGTCATTTAGCACAGTAACCTGATTTGCTGCCTTGTCAAATTCTTCCTGTGAGTGGAGTGTGTACTTTGTCTTGCATGGCAGCCTGTGAGGAGAGGGAGGAAGAATACAAACTTTTCCCAGGCCCTCCACTTCTTCTAGTGTCTCCTTGTATAAGTTTTTCTGTTATATCTTACTGCAAATAGGAAAAAGCGAAATTGATGGAAAGAAATCATACTTTATAAACAAATAAAAAAAGAAAAAAAAAAATCCTGAAATTTCTTAAGGTTTTTTTTGGTCATGTTTAAGACCAGTGAGGTTAACTGCTTTGGACAGCTTCAGAAAGGGCAGGGCTACATGCCATCAAATGCTGGTGATCAAAGTCCACCACAGCAACAAAATTTTCTAAAAATATAAACTAAATTTGTAAACATTTTTTGAAGTGGTTATTTCTAAGGGCAATGGAAATTCACATTTCCATGTCATGTACTGTTTTCTTAGAAGAAAAGAGAAGTTGAGACATTTCTGTATGTGACATCCTTCCTTTTGTCATTTGTCTCTTGGAGTTTATAGAAAAGTGGTCTTTGTTATTGTTAATGATAACAGTTAATTATGTTTGGGTGACTGACTGATTGGATAGACTCTTTCTTCTTTGCCTTTCTTTATTTTTCGGTTGGCTCCAAATCACCATTCATGGATATTTACTTAATTTCTCTTACTTAGGGATTGATGTTACTGCTGTATCATGTTTAGAAACCAGATACAAAGATTTGATTCTTGGCTCTGTTTTCATCTTTCCATAAAGCAGAATTTTTTTTTAAGATAAGAATATTTAGAAATTTCTTCCTGCACGTTTTTTGAATTTAGAATACACCTGTAAATAGATTTCTTTGGAGGGTTTTTTTTGCCTGTTTTATTCTCCTTGGCAAGCCTTCTTTTAAGAAATGTGAAGGTTGGAGTGGACTGCAGGTTTAATTCAAAACTATTTTCTAAGGACAGATGAACTGAGGGCAAGGTCCAGCCCTTTTACTTTACATATGCTAATTATTAGATAACATTAGGCAGTTGGTAGCTTTATCTGAGCAGGAGGAAGAGTGTGGATTATATGACAGCTGAATGCATTTCAGCTAACTTTGTCTCCAGAATATACAGTACTTTTAGACTTAGTAAGGTAACCTTAGGTTCTCTCCTACTTGACATTTGATTTACTTTGGCTTAGAAACAGTGTTCGTAAACTAGAAATAAGTGATGGAAATACTTTGTTTTTATTGAATGGTTTAGTCTTTGCAACCATGAAAAATTTTTAATATCATGTGGTGTTACTGGATGAAGTAGGAAGGAAATTTGCTCTATCATAGGATTATGTTGTTCTTGTGGTTAACATTTTGTGTAGCTAAAAAGTTAAAATGAAAATAATTTTTTTTTTTGGTGCTAGCAGAGTGTCTCTTTAAAGAAGTAATTGTGAAAACATAAAAATTGACAAACTGCATACTGCAATAAAGCTGTAGTTGACGAGTGCGTTTAATTAGGATAATTTTTGCCTTGAACCTCCACATGTGTATTCCTGTTGCCCTAGTATTTTTTTGTTATTAAGTTCATACAGGAAACTAAAATAAAGTTCTCCATTGTTTTAGGTGTGTGTACCATGAGGTTATGTGCATAGCTTCTAGAACTGTGTACTAAAGCAATTTCATTGTTGTAAGCTTCAGGTTTCCTGGTCTCTCATCTCTTTTCTATCTGAATGTCAAGGTGAAGTGGATGATGTAGTATTAATGTTTCACTCCTCTTGTTGATTTGAAATTATTTTGGGGTTTGTTGTTTTCATCTTTTACTGTAGTGCTGAGTGAAAAAGTCTTAACTGGGTAGGGTTATTTATTAATTTGTTTGTTTGTTTATTTTTCCTTTGTGAGAAAAATCAGTTTCTCATACTAACCCCTCAGTGCTGGCCATAACATCTATGGATGGGTGATGAGGTGGAGAGAAGGTTTTACCCACTTTTTTCCAGCTCTGCGTCTCAAATGTTAATATATACGTCTTAGGTTTTCTAACTGACAGATTTAGTTGTTCTCATTGCTCTTATTGTCTTATAAGTGTCAGCTTGGACTAGAATATACTTGTTTCTTTTCAACCCTTGATGACCATGCTGATTTGCATGCATACAGCAAGCCCCATTGCTTAGATTCAACTGTGACCACCTTGATGCTCTGTCCTTTTGACGTGGTGTATTTCCCTGAAGACTTCAGCCCAGGAACTGCCCAGCTATGTTGGGTATGCTGCTCAGTGAAGAAGCAGAGCTAAGCACAGTGTAAACAGATGTTTCTCTATTTATGTTTAAATTGCAGTGTTATCAAATTACCTTGTTTCATAGCACTGGAAAGACACAGGCTCTGGAAAGTGGTATCCCATACCCTCTGTGAAGGCTATCTGTGTGATGGATTGGGAGTGAGTGGTTGGGGTTTTTATAAGCACTTTAAGTTTGTGTCACCTTATAAAATGTCTTTACAAAAGCAGGACAGAGGAGTCTGCATGTGTTCTGTGGATAAATCATTGCCATTTTGTCATTTTATCATTCAAGTGTCATTCATACTTGCTTTATTCTGTAACATGTTATCTTCTTTATTCAATTGTTATGAAATCTGCTTATTAATTGAATCAGAAGACATCTGGTTTTGATACTGATTCATGTTTAAAAACAATCTTTCGGTTGACCAACAAATGTGATCTGTCAAGTGGTGTTCATTCCTTCTCTGGAAGCAAACATTTCCAGTAAAGTGCCTCCTACACATCCATTGCCCAGACTCAGGATCTGCTTCTGTTGTCTTGTCTTTAATTATTAGATGTGCATTATAGGTAGATGTGTGAAGTTTTTTTGGTTTTCCTATTATGTGAACACTTCGGTTTCTAAGTGTTTGTGTATTTGGTGAGGGTGGAGGATGCAAATGTTCCTCAAGATGCTTTCCCACTTCATAGTAGCCAGTTGCTTGGTAGTTTCAGTATTACACTGGCACACTGGTTGCTGAGGTTCCATTTTGTAAATCCACTAAGATTTAATTTACTTTCTGGTATTAAATAGAGACATGAGATCTTATTTCTTACTGGAATCTAAACCAGGAATGCATAGCTTGAAATGTTACTTAGAAGGCAAGCTATGTACTGAGCAGACTGTACTCATTTTTTAATTAATAAAATAACCTTTTTTCTAAAAACAAAAATCGAACAGCCATCCCCCCAAAAAAGGAAACCAACCAACCCATTAACAAAAAGATCAAACACAAAATCCAACCCTAACAGTACCAAAACAAATGAAACTCAAATTTATATCCTTCTCTGGGTATTTCAGTGTAGGGAGGTATTTGCTGTGTTATACTGTGCAGCAGTATTAGATTTTTTTTCTGAATTTTTAGTTTGGTTATACAGTTTCCACAAAGCTGCTTTTCTCCAGTGGACTCGGAATTTTTATGTTAATGTGTGCTCTTTCCCCCGTTACTTCGCACTGTCACTGGGGTTCTGTAGAGTTCAATGGAAATAATGCCTGTCTTGTTTAGCTTAAGCACAATATGCTACTGGTTGGTTTCACCCAACTTTTTTTTTATGTGCAAAGCAGTTTGCATCATGCATTGAATCCTGTCTCATTCAGAAGTAGAGCTGTTGTGTGTGTAGGAACAATTAATTGTTTATCAACAAATTGAATTCAATTTTCGTGTGTTTGTTTAATAACATGTTTTTTTCTAATTTGGTTACAAATGTTGCTGATATATGCTTGAAAAACTAGGTTCATTAAAGTTTATTTAAAATTAGGAAGTTTGGCAAATACTCCTTAGGCTTATGGCTTGTTTGACAACCAAATGTAAAAAGAACTCTTAATTTAAGATTCTTCCAGTAGCCTTTGTTGAGAGTAGGGGAAACATAGTGACAAAGGAAGAGGAGGAAGCTGAGGTACTCAATGCCTTCTTTGCCTCAGTCTTTAATAGCAAGACCAGTTGTTCTTTGGGTACCCGTAAGAACAGGGTGAATGTTGGAGATGTAGATGGGAAGCAGAATGAAGCCCCTGTAATACAAGGGAAAATGGTCACACAGTTGTTTGCATGAAGATGTGACAGAATAATCTGGCATTTTCATTTTAGCTTCAAGGCAAGTTCTGGCATTCATTAAATACTTGAATTAAGAACAGGTATTTCTTATCCTTCATACTAGTGTTTTTTGGTTTTTTTTCCTCATACATGTTCCCTTTGTTTGAGGTATTTCATGGCTTTGATATGTGTCTTTGAAGTTTTTAAATAGCAACCGGTATTTAAACTCAAATATTAATTTAACACTTTCAAGTAGCTTTAATGAGTTTATGAGGGTATTTAATAATGTTTTTTTAAAGCAAAGGCTGTACATTTCTGTTATATTTCCTCTAAAAATAATTGCTTAAAAATGAAAAAATATTATTTTAAAATAATTCTAGTTTTAAAAAGCATTATATAGGACCACAAAGGCTACCATATATTCTGTTTACCTTTTTATGGTCTTGTCTAAGTTTGTCAATACTAAAAATACATAATTTGTGATCTTTAGAATCTTATCTGTTTACTTATTTTTTAATTGACAGGGTTGATGACAGAGTATTCTCTGAAGGGTTTTGTTTGTTGGAATCTTCTCTAGGCTATTGTTTGAACTAGATAATTTGCTGACTTTAAGAACATATTGAAGTACGTATTTGTTTTGCCTTGGTTTTGACAGGAGATGGAGGGATGGATTATCACCTAAGAGTAACACATGGTATTAACTGTTAACTGTAGGTACAACCCCTTCTTACTCAGAGGAAAAGAAGCATTTAAATAGTCATACAGCATAGTGAACATTTAAAAAGAAATCCTACAGCTTTCCTAGTCTCCTGGGAAGGATAAAGAAAAGAGAGGTAACTGATACGAGTACTGTTGTACAGTGTCTCAACTGACTGACTTGGATACCAAAAAGATGTGTCCTGGGAAAAAAGAAAGGATTGATGATACTTTAGGAAGATACTAAGGAGAAGCAAAAAAACTGAGATGAAGGAAGTGACAGTAGAGGAATAATAGAGATATCAAAGAGGACAAAACATTCAGAGAGGGAATGAATAGTAAAATGGCAGAATTAAATAAAACCCAAAGCAAGTATTTCTAGATAAGGCTACAAGCAAAGACATGCTTTTAAAGTCAGATGAACCTAAGTGTTGTGTTGGAAAGCTGGACTTCTGTCAGACTAGTAGACCTTGGAAAGGACAAGGAAAGGAATATTTATAAAAGAGGAAGAAATGGGCTTGGATGAAGAAAATTATATAGGATGTTTCTCTTCCTTTTTATGATAGTTTAAGATCCTGAACTTGCCAGGACCAAAGAGACCACTCCTTGCTAACAGACTATTCAGAACAAGGGATTGGATTCCAGATAGTTTTAGCAGTCAGTGAGCACAAACCAATTGTTTGGCATGGAAAACAGAAAGAACATGAGTGGGAGCTTTTGACTGGTGATTAGCAAAGCTGCTGGCTTTTGCCATCTCTCTAAGTGCCTACAAATTCAGTAAATGGTTGATGACAACCATTACCATCCAAACTTTGCCTAGCATCATAGTTTACCTTATTTGCCTCTTTTCATTCTGCCTACCTATGCCTGAGTAAGGGTTATCTGTGAGCACTCTCATTCCAGACCAAAGGGTGTCATGAGCCTAACGCATATTCACTTGTCTGGTTTGTGCTCCTTGAATGGAGGATGATATACATATGAATTGAGATGGAAAATATTGCATGAATTGGGTATGCTTTGGTGAATACATGGTGCCAAGTATATGGAAATACAGAAAAGAGGAAGTGAAGAGGCACACTGGAATAAATATGGATGGGAACCACATTATGAGAGGCAAAGAATTCCTGGTGTTATGCACCAAACATGGCATGCAGATGTACAGTATCCTTAAATGGAAAGAAAACTGTACTCATGCTATTAATTTTTGATATATAAATATGCATTAAAAAATCTTCCCAGTGAAATAGGGACAGCCTGGTTAATGGTGCTATGTGCTGAAACAGCAATTCATGAGACTTCGGCATTGGAGGTTTTTTTTTTCTCAAGACCTGGCTTTTGGTTGGTTTTTGTTTTATACTTATGTATCCTATTTATTGAGTTTAGAAAACCTAGCTGGGCAGATTCTGTAGAATATTATTTAAAGTCAGTCACATTATGAATTGCCCTAGGTAAGGATATTTTTATTAAGGGATCATACATAATGTTGACATGAATAGCTGAGACCCTTAGTAAGCAATTCATAATTTTTTGACAAATATGCAGTGAGTTGTAAGGGTTATTTCGGTTATAAAGAAAATACTATTTATTTGTTAATGATCTGTATTTTGGAGAAAAATAATCCATGGATTGTGCTGGCAAGTAGTTGAGCATGTATGAGGAAGAAGAGGGAATGCCATTAAGGTAGTTTATATGTTAAATGTGTACATTCTTTTGTAATCTAATATGAGCTTTCTAACAGTCAGAAACATAGCAAACGTGTTTGTTCCTTTCTAAATTTGGATTTTGAAATAGATCTGTAATTTCTATAATGCAAATATCCTTCAAAAAAGAGGGAGATATGCACTGACAGCAAGTAAAAACACAGTTCCAGAAATGTGTGGTCTGTATAAATGATATACAGTTTGTTGGCTGACCTGAAACTTTGTGCTAAATCAAAGCCAATAATGAAATTCAGAGGCAGATTTTTTACAATGCCTACACTGCATTACTATGCCTGTGTGTGAACACTTTGGATCAGTTAATTATACCCGCCTATTTGAACATGTTCATTTACATAAGGAGCAGAACTTGATAAATCAAATATAAAATTCAGTGTCTGATTTATTGGATGGGGTGTTATGTAATCAGAATTTTAAAAGCAAAAGTTAAAACAAAATTGGCCCTATAAAAGCAAACCATTCTAGATGAATATGAATTTAAAATTAACATTCCCCATGCTTCCCAAAAGTGGACCACAGTTATGATTTGCATGGTTCCTAATAGTGCTATTTCTTAGTGTGCTCAGAGATCTATTTAAAGGTAAATTACTGAACATCAGTAAGTCACCTTAAAGCAAGACTTCATTTTCAGAAATTTTTGCCTTTTAGCTCTTTATAATAAGGCGGTAAAATTAGGAAGATGTCAGCATGCTTATGGAGGCTAGCAGCTAAGAATCAAGAAAGGCTTATAGACATTTTCTCTAATGTATCTGTAACATAAGGGAATACAGCTCTGGATCTGCATTCCTTAACCCCAGTCATGATGATGGCTTTGTCTGGAAAATACATATAAACAACAAGGTATCTTCTTTCCAATCTCGATAAATGCACTCTTGCCTCTCTGATTCAGAGTACTTGAAGGATGTGTTTCCACATTGTGTTGTTGAAGACAGGTTAGGTTTTTTTTCCTGGTTAAAATGAAAATATATCATTTTCTCAGTACTTTCTCAGCGGGACAGCTCCAGAAAGTTCTCAGACATATTCTTTAACCCAGTAAACTAAAGCTCAACTGAAGAGCAATTATAATGCAGTCTTATTGTTTTGGGTGGGTTTGGTTGTTTTTGGGTTTTGTTTGTTGTTTTTTTAATTCGAGGGGAAGCAGAAGAAGATGTTCTGTAAGGTTGAAATAAAGCTTTAACAAAATTATTTTCAGTTGTAATCCTCTTAAGTCTCATTGAGAACAATTTTTTTAGCTTAACAGCAATTTGATGGATATCAAGTGATCACTGAACAGATGGCAGTGACATTTTATTGCTATCGAGTTGTGCCAAGTTTGAGTGGACTGATGAAAAATGGAGAACAATATTCTGCTAACAACTCCCTCACTCCAGCTACTGTTCTTCTGTTTATATCTGGAATAATGTAAAAAGATTCTATTCATCAGAAAAAGAACTGTTACTGTACCAAGCTGTGGAACAGCCAGCCTAGAGGATGGCTGTCTCAGAGAGGCACTTATTTGCCCAGGCTGAATTGTTGAGTGCCAGGCCCAATTGCACGTGCTTAGAAATGTCATCTGGACAAAGGTTATCAGGTTATTTGTTAACTGCCAAAATATTTAATATATATTGTTAATATTATTAAGTCTGTTTTCCAAATTTACAGTGTAAAATTAAGAACAAAATTGTTTTTATTTTGCAAGACTGTATGAATCAAATGCACTATGTCCGCGATGGATTTCAGCATATTTTCTTTCTATATGGAACTCCTGCTCCTTTGTTTCAGAGAGGAAGGATAGAAAAAAGTGAAACCTCTGTTCTTAAAATGTAAGTTTTAAAAAAAGATCTTGATTCACAGTGATGTGAAGTGACATTTTATAGCTCTACAGTGATGCAGAGGTACCTGAGAAATGACTTGCTGACATCTGAAACTGCAGATCCTCAGTCAGCTTGAAGCTAAGGTTCCAAAAACTGGCTAGTAATATTATCAGTTTGTACTACCTCACAATTCCTGCCAGTTGATAAAGAATCAAGGTCAAACTGAACCGGTTTCCATAAAAAAACAATAATGAATCATGCTCACGTTTCCTTTTCCTTTAAAACTTACTTTACTTTAATCAACCACTTCCTTCATTAATACCAAAAATAATTCAGAACTGTGATATCAGAGCCACTCTACTGCCAAATGACATGGCAGAAAACCTACTTCCTGTTATACTTCCTTGAAAACATAAGAAACACAAGTATTAGCTTTGTTCCTCTTTTTTCCTTAGAACATGCTTCTGTACTTCTTAGTGAACAGTTAAGACTTCTTAACTAGAGCACTAGAATATTTTGCGCTGTCATAGGCACTGATTTGGGGTGTTTTACTTTGCTGTGAACTTTTGCAGTGGGAGAGGTTATTCAAATTCTCTTTGCTTTAGCAGTGGACTCAAGCACTCCTTTTCTTCTAGAAATGAACTAACTTGAACTTCTAAAAATGTATTGATCCACTTTGATTCCCTCTTGGCCCAGGTGTTGCAATATGTTAGAGTGGTGTTAGCTTTGTGTGACCCTTTCTAATAGAAAGCCTCCAATAGAGATTGAAGTCCTTTGGTAGACAAACTCAAGTATCATCATAAGTGCTATTATAGGAAAATAAAGGATTTATTTTATATATCATTATATAATATATAATACATAACTCGATATATACTGTATAACTTATTATAACTCACGTCTTCTTGAGTTCTTCTACTCAGGAAGAACATGGGCACACTTTTAATATTGGGGCTGAAATATGAGGACATATATAACCAAATAGTGTGTTTAGCAAAGTTTCTCAAATCTTATTTTAATCACTGCAGTTTTTGTTGAAATTTCTATGTACAACAGGAAAATGGATAAAATATTATATGTAACAAAATATTACAATTTTGTAGGCACTGAGTATTAGTATCATATCCATATATTCCCTGGTACTGAAAGTTTTATACAGTTGATAGACATTTGAAATTATCTGGTTTATATATATATATATATACACATATGATTTAAATGCAAAATTCTGATTATTTTGAGCCAGCAAGGTCTGCTGTGAGTGAGTGTATGGAAACCTGGTGGATGATATACACATTTCTCATGAACACGAGCAGAATAATGGTTTAACCTTTTATCACTTATCATTTAGAGTCCTTTCATTTTATACCACTAAAACCCCTTTGGAATACCAGTTCCCATTGGGTAATAGAAGTCTATTGATGGTAATGTGTCAAAGCAGAAGATTTTTGGAATGAAACAGTGAGTTTTCAAGCTGTTGTGTATTCATGACTAAAATCCATGCACTGACTTTGACCGTTTCATTCCTCAACTGATGGACTGAGTGTGTCTTTGCTTTAGGGAGGCTTTTCCTTTCTACTGCAAAAAAAGAGATGCCTTTAAAAGCTGTAGGCATTTGGAGCAAGTATTTGTGGCAGTAGCAGCATTAATGTTGTAAGTGGTTTGCTGTTTGGAGGACTTCGGTGATCTTGGTAAGTAAGCCCAGTTTTTGGGTTTGTAAGGTCATACCACGGAATCCAAGTGAGTGCTTGGGTCTGACATCACTGACGTGAGCATGGCAGTGCTCCTGCCTGAGCAGCATTTTTACTTTGAAACGCAGTTATAATGGAAATATGTAATAGAACTTTCTTGTTCTGGCTAAAAATGGCTTTGTGCATTTCAAAAGCTTTCTTGAGTAGTGTCAGCATCTAAAACCTCCTTCGTGGAATAGGCGGCCTCAGCTGTTTAATAGATGTATTGTTTTATCTTTTCACCAAGTGGATCAAAAAGCTTTATTTTGGGCCTCACTGTACTAGACTTATGAAAAGTGGAAATGCCTCATGAATTTTTGTGACATAGTGACTCTGAAAAGCCAAAGCTTGCAATCTGTTCTCTCTTTCTATACAATATCTCCTTTTGCAGTACTAGACTCCTTATTCAATTTCAGTGCAGCTTTTGAACCTGCTCCCAAGTTTCTACCTCAGAATGTGAAATAACAGTCAAAATGTTAGCACATCTCTACTTTCCTATCAACTTTTAATTAGAACTCATTCTTCAGATAGCTAAAGAGGTGCCAACTTCAGTATTCCTATTTTTTTTCAGAATAATCAAAAGCAATTGTATGCACTATGTGGGAATAGCCTTGCATAGATATCCCGAAAACATCTGTTTTCTGTAGAAAATACAGTGCTAAATTTATCTGAGTAAATACAGTACAGAAATTTATCTGAGCATATTTTTCAGTTAGAAATCTGTCTCAGCTATATAGGGTCTCAGCTATTCATGTCAACATTATGTATGATCCCTTAATAAAAATATCCTTACCTAGGGCAATTCATAATGTGACTGACTTTAAATAATATTCATGAAGCTTTAAATTTTGAAGATTGATAATTCAGATAATGATGTTATTCAACAATTTCTAATTTTTCAATCCCGTCATTCCATCTCTAGCAATTTGTTATATATTGTAAAAATTCTTACAGTGTGACTTTCTAAAATGAAATGGACAATTCTTAATATTAAGTGGGTTGCTTCCTGTAGATTTTTCTCTCTGGTTTTCTCTATGCCTGTTCTTGGGCAGAGTGCTTTTTCAATTGGAATTTCAATCCTGTGCACTGAGCTAGAATTAGAAGAAATATTTTCTGATGTGACTAGTTATGGAAAAAGGTAGAATGTGTTCTTTTCTATGTTTTAGAATAAGCAATACTCTCCTAAATCGCTGAGTTGCTTTTTGTTTCTGCCAGTATTTTATAAGAACTGCATAAAAGACAGCATTTGTGGTACTTGTAAGTGTTTATTAACAACTTGAAGGAAAATGTTTGTTTTGAAACAGAGCACATGCATGTTTCTTTGTCAACATACAATCTGAATATGCTCTTCTCTATATACTCTGCTCCTAGTCTGTTTACAGGCGCTGTATTTCTGTTTTGGTGTTGTTATTCAGATGCACATACAATTGATTGTCTTTCCTTTGTCTTTGAATAATTCAAACAGTCTGCAGGAGTCCTGTATTATCTTTCTAAACTTTGCCTCTGACAGTGACTCAGTCCATTTGTTGTGTACCAAGTGGGTTATCCCAGTGTTTGGCATCCTGTACAGTGGGCAAAGGAATAGTCCCTGCCTTGTGGATTATGCAATTTAAATGAGAATAGACACATTCATGCAGGAAGGGGCGATTCAACCATATTTGACAATTAGACTTTTGACAGTTTTGGAGCCTGTAGACAGTACTGTTTCTGCTGAGGTTTCAGATGTTGTCCAGCTTGCTTGAGAAGACCACTTTATTTTTTTGTTGCTTTTTAGAGTGGAACTTGTTTCAATGCAGTGTTTCTGTATTATAACTGAAAATGAGTCATCTTTACCCTTTCAGAATAATTCATGCTTTGTCTAATGTGAACTCCCTTACTGAATCCGTTCTACTGGCTGAGGAAAAGTACATGTCCTGCAAACTGATTTTTGCTCCCTTCTTTCGAAGATCTTGAACTACACTGAATATCTAAAGTATTATGCAAAATTTATTTCTATTTATCTGCTAACTGCTATTTTTGTATGAATCTTGTTTATGACATACCTCTATCGTTATATGTTGAAGACTCTTCATTTTCAAAGATGAAACTAGAAATAAATTCTGCCTTACTAGTATTTTAAGGATAAATCTATTTATGAGGAAATTGTAATTACTGTGAAATGTTGGAGGAACAGGCATAAGGTATCTCTAAATTCTTTAATGCAGGGAAATGTCTTAGTATGTCAGACTGGATGATTCGATGTAAATTACACTTTGGATGTCTTTTTAGTCTCCTTGTAGAAATCAGATTATATAACACACAATAAATTGGGTTCTTATTTGTTATTCCTGCCCTTTGACATCTAGGTTCTTGAATGGAAAGAATGAAAGGAAACAAGAGAATTTGAAATATGTGAGATTTTTTTTAACAGATACCAGAATTTGACTGACAGGTGAAATAACTTCTATTTGCAGCTATTAAAGACTGTAAAAAATTGAATCAGGTAGTAATATAATCTATCAGGAGTTTGATGCATATCCCCTCCCCCTGGAATAATAGGTGGTCAATTATACAAAAGATATATGTATATCTTTTCAACCCTTTTTTGGAACAATTCTTTGGTCTAAGACTACCTGTTAAAATGTTGCTCTTTTACTTCATTAATTATTTTATGTTATTGGCTTTATTGTTTTTTAAGTTTCCTAATTTCAGTTAAAAGTAACTGAATTGGAAGAACACAAATGAAATAGTGGCAGTACTGCTGTTGTTTAAACTCTGCTGCTTTACATGGTTCAGCCTGAATAAGATACAGCTTCAGTTCCAGTTCTGTAGTTGAGCTCTGCATATGAGCTGTAAGAATAGGAGGATATCCAGTTGGTTCTGGAAATCAAATTAGCCTTAGTGCATCTCTGTCAAATCTTATGCGTTAATGGAACAATAGAATATTGGTATTAATACTCTAAAAAATGCAGTGCTGAAACAGTCACAGATTTATCTAAGCATATTTTTCAGTAACAGAAGGTGATTTCTAACATAAGGTTTAAAATTAATGACAGTAAGGCTAGGGTCAGTAATAGCTCTGTTTAAAACACCGATGTTCCCTGAGAGATAACCTAGGTTGCTTGATGAAAAATTTAAAAATTTAGTTTTTTAACTAAACCAAATATGAATTGAGATAAAATGTGTAGGACTACATATTCAGGAAAAGTAATAGAAGATAAGCTAAAGGGGAGCTGCTGGAACTTTGTGAAAGATAGTCTTTGGTATAATGGGTTACACCAAAGAAAGTATTTCTTTTGTAATGGCCTTTTTTTTTTTTTCCCCCACTAAATGGATGCAGTGTATTTAAAAACAACCAAACTGATGCATAGTATGGAGTTTTGTATTTAGTAGTTGGAAGGTGAGATTTATTAAAATATTTTCTCTGGAAATGCCAAGGTGGCAGGTGGGGGATCTTGACCATAGGATAAACAAGTCCAACATTTTAAAGGGTCTATTTGCTGTTAAATGTTACACAATTATTTCTGTAGATGGTCATGAGATTTTCCTCAGCCTGTTGGTGAAGGAGAACAGTAATGGTTGGAGAGGTCTCTCCCTTAAAAGTAAAGCATCTTTAATTGAACAGCACCAAACAGATGTGGAATTTAGAGTTCTGTTGCATCTCTTTCTCAATATTTATATTCATCTGCCAATTTTTTTTTTTTTTTTTTTTTTTTTTTGTTGGAGAAGGGAACTACGTTTGAAGAACAGAGTATTTTTTAAAATTTTTATTTCCTTTTTACCCAAAATCCTGTACCAGTCCAAAACTAGTGCAATTCCACTGTTTTGGTAAGGGAAGTGATGGTCTTATACCAACATGAGAATCATGTAGGCTGTTGTCACTCCTAGCTATAGCTCCTTCTCTCCCTCCCTCCCTTCCACTCCACTTGGTTGTTTGTGGATACATTTCTATAACTATGTTTTTTCAACAAAGATTTTTTTACGGTTTCTCTGAAATTTCACTCACAGAGACTATAAATGTAAAAAAATACAGCATACCTAAGGAATTATGCAACAAATATTCATACAGAGCAGCTCATCTGTATTTCCATTTGTCAAATGAGGGTCTTCCCATCTTTCTTCTGCCTTTTCTCAATGTCTGCATATTTATCAAGTATCTGAAATATATGCATATCTGAAGTAACCATTTATACTGTAGTATAGCTTTAGTTGTAAATTTGATGTACAATAATTTGAACCATTTTTATGAGCTCTGCTCATAATTTGTTCATTGTATTTTTTCCCATCCATTCTCCACAGCTGCAATCTGAATAAGTGGCTCAATTATAGTTTAGTGTTATTCTTTAATATTCACCGAGCCCTATGGAAAACTTCGGAAGAAATAGTCTATTTAAAGACAATTATGCTTAAATATCATCGTTTTCTAAAGATATTTGCATGAAAAAAAGCAAGAACATAAAGAACTAATTTTTCTTTTTCATACTGCTATCTCCAGTAATAATTCTCCTGTGTGACATCATAATCAACTGCCATGTGATATGATATCAGAGTTTAGTGTGATCAGAATTCTCTGACTTGAGCACACAAATAGCATTGCTTGAAAACCAGACATAGCTGTCATTTTGCTTCTGAAAATTGAGTTGTTCTTTTAGGAACCATTAAGGATATTAAGAAATCGTTAAGAAATAGATGCTGTTAACAGATATATTAAAATATGTAAATCTAAGAAGGCTTGCTTTTGTAGTCTTTAAAAAAAGAACCAAAGTTTGAATTGGAATTAAAAAACTTTTTTCTAGTATTTTGTCATTTTTCAAAAAATTACTTATTTTTTAAGTGGCGATTTTAGTTTTGTGACAGTTCTTCATGACATATCTTTATACTGATTTGTTCAGTGAGTTATCTCTTTTAGAACTTGTAAAAATACAGGCAGCTTAAAAACCATGTTCCTTTGTCCCTTGCACTCTTCTTTCTCATTGCACTTGAAAGCATGTGCAGAATTTTCTTGCAAACTTTAGATTCCCATGAAGTGGCCACTGTGTATTTGCTGCTCTGCTGTACTGGCCAAATTAATTATTTTAGTACATAACACTGCTACCCCACTATGTGTTTCTTTGAAGACTGGAAACTTAACTGGAGGGAAACATAGAAAATGCTGCATAGAACCAATTGAATGCAAATTAAATGCTGGATCTTTAGCTTTTGGCATATTATTACTGCCTATACTCCTGTTTTATCAATTTGTCCTTCCCATTTTTTTAAGATTAGTAGAGCTTGAGAGCTGTGGTGTATGGAATTGTCGTCTTGATAAATAGTGGAGATTAATGCTTTCATCCAAATTATGCATTCTTTCTTAGGATGATAGCATTACATAATAATAGGGGCAGATTTCCAAAGTCTTGATCAACTAAATGATCACAGAAAGACTTCTTAAATAATTCATTTCCATCTATCAAGGCTGACATGAGGCAGCGTTACCAAACAACCTCCTTTTGACAGGATAGTCCAATAGCACAGTTCTTATTCATTGCTCTGCTACTGGCACAGGAACATTTGTGGGCACGTATCCAGGTCCCCAGGAAACTTGGAATCGTTCCATGTTAAAGAACTGTAACTGTAGCTAACAAACCAGCTGCTGTATTGAGCTCAGAAGGAAGTCTTTGTAGCTGCGTGGAAGGAACTTAAGTTATTTGCATAACATCCAGCAGTCTTAGTGGGAAGGGTTGGCAGGAGCACAACAGCAGGGTAGGCATCCAGCTTTTCTTTTTTGACCTTATCTGTCACTGATTCCATTCTTCAGTGCTAGGGTGAGATGAAAAGAGAGGGAAATGAAGAACTTGACCAAAAGAGCTGTACAGGTCTGGAGAGAAGAGTACTCATGATCATATTGACATCATTCTTTGTGGAAGTAATAGTTTATTAAAATTAAACAATAGCAAAAAAATAATCAGTTCACAATAAATAGTGAGTGCAATATTTGTGAGTTAGTAAATTTTTACTGTGGAGAGAGAAATCCTTAACAACATATAACATGAGACCATAGTGCTATCCATCACCATAAGTCAGCTGTCAGCCAGAACATGCTTTTGGACTGAGTTACAGGAATTCACAGAAAGAGTCAGTCATGTTAGAAACATTTTTTTTCAATTAGGCCAATTTCAGATTAGGGAAAGAAATTAACAATATATCTTAAATGTATTGCATCACTTTTTCAAACATTACTATTTCCAATAAAATATCAATCTGCATTTCCAAGCAGGCATTTCTTTAGTCTTCTGTCACAACAGTGTTACATTGTAAAGAAAACACATTCTCTAGTAAAGTACTGTCTTTTGCAATGTACCTCTGTTAGAGTACTCAGGCCAAACTTCATCAAGTATTTAAGATAACACTACCACAGAGGAAAAAAAGTCTTGCTTTTCTGTGGTATTCAACCTCTCTGCTGCCTTCCACAAATATAGATGTTTTTGAGGCCAAACAGTAAATCACATTGTGGATTTGGATTGAAAGTAAGTGAAGTGGTGGTGTCCATCTACTGCTCTTTCCTTCTGCCTCCCACCACCTCATCTCCAGTTTCATTTCAAACCTGGAGCAATTATGCTCCTGGTCTAGTCCACAATGTACTTCTGCACAAATGCTTATGATAAAGGGCTAACACAAGAGAAGAAAAGAATGGAACTTTTGCAAAATAGCCTTTTCTTACCTTACATTTTCCCCCCTATTTTTAAGAGATTAATTTTTATTTAAAAATGCATAAACTAATGACTTCTATGAATGGTTTTTGTTTAGAGAAGAGCAGGAAGGCTAGAAGATGTAATTCACCATAATTTCAAAGAAAATTGAATTAACCTTTAACAAGAGGTTAAATATCTTTCCCAGCATGTGAAATTAAACTTACTGTGTTCTCACTCTTCTATATTCTGGCAGAAACAGAAAAGATTATTCTGGAATAGTTTAGTTTTCCTTTATTTATTTTATTTATTTAGTGAAGTTTTTTTCCACTTCTATGAGTCTATAAAGAACAGTCTAAGAGATGATTAAAAAGCTGTCAGCTGTTCATGTTAATTCACAAAGAACTTTCTTCTATTTCAACTTTGCAGTATTACTCGTGCTCCAAAAATACCTGAGAGCAGTCCTGCAAAGAAGTCTTTGGGTTGTTGGTGTAGGAAGAGCTGGACGTGGCCCAGCAATGTGTGCTTGCAGCTCAGAAAGCAGAACATGTCCTGGGCTGCATCCAAAGCAGGGGAGGGAGGGAGGGGATTCTGTCCCTCTGCTCTGGTGAGACCCCACCTAGAACACTGCATCCAGCTCTGGGGCCACCAGCACAGGAAGGACATCCACATGTTGGAGTGAGCTCAGAGGAGACCATGGATATGATCAGGAGAGTGGTACATCTCCTGTGAGGAAAGGCTGAAAGAGCTGGGGTTGTTCAGCCTAGAGAAGAGATGGCTCTCTAGGGCCAGAAGGGAAAGCTAATTCTGGCCTTCCAGTACCTAAAAGGGGCCTACAAGAGAGCTGGAAAGGGACTTCCTACAGGGCATGTAGTGACTGGATGAGGATTAGCTGTTTCACACTGAAAGAGATTAGATATTAAGAAGAAATTCTTCATTATGAGGGTGGTGAGGCACTGGAACAGGTTGTCCAGGAAGCTGTGGTTCCCCCATCCCTGGAAGTATTCAAGGCCAGGCTGGATGTGGCTCTGAGCAATCTCGTCTAGTGGGAGCTGCCCTACCCATGCCAGGGAAGTTGGAACAAGATGATCTTTAAGTTCCCTTGCAACCCAAACCATTCTGTGATTCTTTGACCAATATTTTTCTTTTTGTGTAGTGTTTTCTTAAGTCAGTGTTTAAAAATCCTACTAGACACTTTTCGAGTGCTATTTCTCTGAATATGTCAGTTGTTTAAACAATCTTTTTGGACTTCTGTAAGGAGCCCGTTGAATTGCCTTGTTTGGCCATCCAGGAATTTGTGTGGAGTGAAAGTAAGCTGCAGAGATACATTGTTATTGAAATTGTCAGCAGTTTCCACTACGGGTCACATAGAAACCATAGCCATTCTGAGAGTGCTGAAGTCTAACTTGTGTTTGTTTCCTCATTCCTGCAGAAGTCTTCTAAAGTTTGCTGTATCAAACACAATTGCTGTTGATTTCTGACAAGCAGGAAAAAATAAGGTGTCACATTTTAATTTATATTATTGCCTTGGCCCTCATCTCATCCTTCCTCCCTGTCCTCTAAGGAATTTTTATCACATTAAATATAGGAGAAAAAACATTCATCTTCTGAACTCCTCTTACTACCTCATCTCTTCATTGAAATCAAGGGAGAATTCATATTCCAGGCTAATTTAACCGACTTCTTTTTAGTCTCTAGTAAATGTATGTTGTCCTTTCTTGCAGCATCACAAAAGATCGTTGTGTTGACATTTTTGTTCAAGGATTAAATATGAAGAAGTACACAGCATTCTGTCTTATGTCTTGTTTTGATCTACTTTTATGCAGTGGATTAATGGATGGCCTCTGACTGCAAATGAATCTTCACAGCATGAGTCCTGGTCATTCTTAAGACTATTGAAGAGTATTTTTATATCCTAACAGTTCCTATTTTGTAATCAAATTGAGGCTTATCAATAAAGCTACTAACTTTCCTTATTTACAAAAGAAAACAGATATGTTCTTTATCACAATAACTGAGTTAGCAATCTGGGTTTCCAACCAGAGGAATATAATATAACAGGAACAACTGTAACTGTTTTACACAGCTAAATACTAGTTTGCACTCCAAAGAAAGGAATGTGAGTAAACCTCCCTTTGGGAAGAGAGAAGGGGAAGGAAACAAAATGCATTAATTCACTGAATTAATCATAGTGGCACAATTGCTTGCCTTTAAAATGTTGCTTTAAATGGGGCAAAACACATCTCTCTGTATAAGGTCCTATCTGCTCCATGTATTTTACTTATATTTTCTGCTAGCCTTGCCCCAGCACTCCTGTGTGCATTAACCATTTTCAAGAAAGCTTGAAAAAAAGTGACTTAGGTATTGTGT
Source organism: Cisticola juncidis (assembly GCA_013400215.1). NCBI lineage: Eukaryota > Metazoa > Chordata > Aves > Passeriformes > Cisticolidae > Cisticola > Cisticola juncidis. Next base: position 735,716 of record VXBR01001112.1, read on the forward strand.
AAACAAACCCCAGTGATTAGATGGAGAGAAGGCATCTAAGTTGCTGCCAGTATTGCAGGGAATGCTGAGAGAATTGTCTGTGGCTATTCTGCTTGTGGATCTACTGGGAAGGCCATGTGAGATGCAGCTTCAAGCTGCTTGCATCCTGTGGTATCTCATGAAAAACTGGAATTACTACATTTGCTGAGTTTTAAGGAGTCCAAGGATAGAAAATGATACAAAGCAAGTCACTTTAGGTCCATCCAGTTTCATGGGGTGTTATGTATACACAAGCAACAGTGGAAACTTACTGGTATTAAATATAAACATTTTAACACTTTTTTTTTTCTCCTTATGAACAGATTTAAGAAATTTGTCTGGACTAATACTGAACTGGATGCATCTGGACTGAAGGAAGTGTTCTGAGATTGCTCTCCTGACAGAAATTGTACAGAAATGGTACACTGAGGTCCCTGCCTGCACCTGTGGGAAGACTGTAACAGTGTTTTTATATTGCAGTTTATTGGCCCATAAAAGAGGATGTAATAACAAATGTAACAGTAAATTTATGCAATAGTAGTGGTTCCCCTCCCATTGACTGGACATGAGTGATCAAAGGTCTTTGCAAGAAGATAAGCACAAGGTTAGCAGAACTTCCTCCAAGTTCAGGGAGTCTTCAAGAAGCATGCAGTCGGATGATTATTTTGCGAGAAAACTTAAAGCCTTGAATGGTAGCATGGGCCCTCCTGTTTCTTCAAATGCCTCTAGCAAAGCTGAAAATAATCAAACAAATGGTACACCAGCCGTGCCTAAAATGGGTGTTCGAGCAAGGGTATCTGAATGGCCTCCTAAAAAGGATTGCTCTAAGGAACTGAGTAAAGCTGCTTGGGAAAACAGACCTCCAGGCAGTTATGAAGGTGTTGGCTCAGTACTTCCAAATGGACAAAATGACCAAAGTGATGAGCAGCAAGAAGAGCTAGAGCTGGAATTTACAGAGGGAAAATATTCCATTGGAGATCTTTTTGTTCATTCACCTCAAAGGGGACTTCATCCCATAAGGCAAAGAAGCAACAGTGATGTGACAATAAGTGATATTGATGCTGAAGATGTGTTAGACCAAAATGCTGTTAACCCAAATACTGGAGCAGCTCTTCACAGAGAATATGGCAGTACTTCTTCAATTGATAGACAAGGCTTGTCTGGAGAAAATTTTTTTGCAATGCTGAGAGGATACAGAGTGGAAAATTTTGAACATAAAACCCTTGCTCCTTTTGGATTTTCTGAGTTTTTCCACTGTGATCCTACGGTTTCTCCGAGTCTACATGCTGCTGCACAGATTTCCAGGGGAGAATTTGTCAGGATTTCTGGGTTGGATTATATGGATAGTGCCCTACTTATTGGTCGAGACAGGGAGAAATCTTTCAAGAGGAGACTTAAATCAGAAGCAGTAGAAACATCTCTGTTCAGAAAATTGCGAACAGTTAAAAGTGAGCACGAAACTTTTAAGTTTTCATCAGACCTGGATGATAGACTTGACAGAAATGTTCGTTCCTGGAACTGTCAGAAATGTTTTGCACATTATGATGTTCAGAGTGTTTTGTTTAACATAAATGAAGCAATGGCTACCAGAGTAAATGTAGGAAAAAGAAAAAATATCACCACTGGGGCTTCGGCTGCATCACAAACTCAAATGCCAGCAGGCCAGACTGGAAACTGTGAATCTCCTTTGGGAAGCAAAGAGGACCTCAATTCAAAAGAGAATTTAGATGCTGATGAGGGCGATGGGAAAAGCAATGATTTAGTATTGAGTTGCCCATACTTCAGGAATGAAACCGGTGGGGAAGGAGATAGACGGATTGCACTTTCTAGGGCAAATTCAGCATCTTTTTCTTCAGGTGAAAGTTGTTCTTTTGAGTCCTCTCTGAGTTCCCATTGCACAAATGCTGGTGTTTCAGTACTGGAAGTACCAAGAGAAAACCAGTCCATTCACAGAGAGAAAGTGAAGCGTTACATCATAGAGCACATTGATCTTGGAGCCTATTATTACCGCAAGTTCTTCTATGGAAAAGGTAATTTTTTCCTCATGCAACTATTCTGACATATCTGTGCATTAGATTTAAGTTGTTTAGTAAAGATTATTTTTTGTGTTCTTTTGTCTCTATAGAGAGACCTAGGTATTCCAGAGAATCCTGAAACTCTTTCTTGAAATTAAGCCTGTTATTTTTGCTCTCTCAGGGCAAAGCAGTGGGTTCTGTATGGTTATGCAATACCTGTGTGAGTTCATTAAGTGATTTCATGAAAGGTCATATAAAATAGCATGTAAGCTAACTTCTCCAACCCAAACTCTCTTGATCAGCAGGAGGAAAATTTGTCATTTATGTCCAGTAAGCGCACTGGAAATACTGATACTCTGAGTGGAAATAATTATTTCCTAAATGTTGACTACAAAAGAGAAAGTTTTATTATTAAAGCTTCTGACTCTCTTCTAAATTCAGCTGTCTACAAGGGTGTCTTGAGGCCTTTCATATTGTATGCACATGGAAATATTCCTTAAATTGAGAGCTTCTGCTGTTATTTCGTTTTACAGCTTAAAGAAGGATCTCTTATGCTTTTCTCCTAGCCTTACACTCCTTTCTTTCAGGATGTGTTCAGTCTGCTAATGTGCCAGGATACTCTTGTCAGCAGAGTGATTTTCTTGGCTTTAATCATTATTCGGATAGACTGTTTCCACTTTGTGATCAACTTTGATAATCTGCATTCAGTACTACTGGTTTGTGCAATGTGGATGAAATCCCTGGTTTTGTGGGAAAACCCCCAAATACTTATCTCTGTCCTATCTGTTTTATGAATTATAGCTAGATCTTCTTTTATTAAAAGAATAGATACTAGATACTTTTATTAAAAAAAAAGAAAAAGTCTGCTTCTGTTTTTAAAAAAATGTTGCAGTTTCTTCTTGTTCTTCTTGAATTCATATTTCCTCTGTCTTTTAACTATATTTGAACATCGGGAAATAAGCATGGTACTGGTTACTCCTTCCTCCTGTAACCCTTTAAAAGAGGATCCAGTACAGTGCTGGTCCCAATACAATAGACAATAAGAACATATTAGCTGTAAAAAAATATTTAAAAGGCAAGGAAGAGAAGAATCTGGATCTGTGATGAAGAGGAAGAAAAAGACCCACAGCTGAGATGGGCAGTAAATTCACAGGTTCGAAATGGACTTCAAGCTAGACAGGTTGTAAATTATATAGAAAGGGTTGAGGGAGTCAGAGTACAGGAGAATGAAGGGAAACTTTTAACAAAAGGGTGGCACTTCTTTTTCAGGGGCAGAGAGAAAAAAAGATGGGCATTCACAAAAATGAAAGAAGACTGTCAGTAGACAAAGGTGGTGGCAGGATGGGCAGGGAGAAGAGGGAGACAAGAATTAAGACAGATGAAAGAGGACTTGTTTGTGAAGTGCTTTTATCTTGGTTGAGTTACAAGTGCTGAAGTGCGGAACACGTGTGTGAAGAAAAATCTTGTCAGAGAAATTATAAAAAGAAAATGCAGATCCATACTCAAAGCCACTTTAAATACTATTTTATAAACAAACCTAGTGACCTTTCTGGAAAATTAATGTGAATGTAATCAGTTTTTATTAACTTCTGTTCTGAAATAGTGTCAGAGTTTCTCAGACTTTTATCCCACCTAGTATAACACTAGGAAAGTTGAATTGTTATTAATTGTTCTCTGTGTAAAGTTCTTCGAAAGTAAATATGGTGTGATTCATTTAATATCCAGTAATAAAGTATTACCTTCTCACCTTTACAATGGTATGTAAGCCATGGCCTGTTGTGCATTGTCTTTTTATAGAGCTGTAACAGAAGCTACATGAGAGAAATCTGTATTGAATGGCTTTTACCATGCAGCAAGTCAGGGCTGCTGATGAAACTGAAATCTTAATTTTTAATATCTACTATCTTAAGGGATCAAGCACATAAGGAATCACCACATTAATTCCAACTGAATACATTTCTCACCTAAGCAAAACTTACTGTGGATAGAGGAAATAATCCAGACATTTTGCATTGAGCACCAAGATGTCTTGCTGCTGGCCTGAACTTCCATATTGAAAAGCCAAATTGACATTTATGTTCATACTGGCTCTATGTGATGCTCTTCCATGAGAATGAGCTGTCCTAGCTGATTTTTAGATTTAGTTGCGCAATTTCATTTTACCAAAATCATTGTGGAAGGATGAAATAAAAATTTAGCAAACAATAGTTACTTGTACATACTATCACTGATTTCTGTTGCCTTTAAGAAAATATATATGAAAAAGAAATAGCTTTCTGAACATTTGATTTTGTTCACAGTTTTATAATTGGCACTTGTCAGCATACCAGTTTTATTTCTGTTTTAAGATGCATGGAAGAAACACCCTGGCATGTGTAGCAGTAATTATTCCATTCCCTTTCAAGAAATACAAGATTTGGGATTCAGTGTTTTCTGAAATGAGTTGTAGTTTTATGCTGCATATTTATAAGCTTTGTAACTATTGTTAAAATCAAATCCAATGCAACTGATATAAAATATGTTTATTGAATATGTCTTGTCAGTTTTCAGTTGAGAGTTGTAAAAGCTAGAATATATTATTTTATCTCATTGTTTTGATTATCATTGATTTTGTCCATTTCCCCTTGTGCAACTATCCTCAGAATTCTTCTAGACTTGTTTATTATTGCTTTTTATTGCTTTTTATTTGAGGGCTGCTTGCAATCATTTACTGTTACTGTCTTTATCTGCTGATATGGGATTGAAAAATGCCCTAAAAGAAATGTACAGGCTTGTAAGCTATTGGTATTAACTCAGTTTTTTAAAATTAAGACTTTTGTGTTAGAAGAAAAATTGATAACTATTCCTCAAAATGAAAAAGTGAAAAAATACAAATATTTTATCATCTCTCTAGACTTCAGCTGGAAAATAGCACTTATTTTCTTCTTTTCTCCCCCACTGGTTCTTTTAAACCAACATAAAAACAGCTAAATGAGCTTAATGAGTTTGTACATTTTGAAATTAAAAAAAAAAGAAGATGCCTTGAATTAAAAATAATTTCCCCAAATCCCAGAACATCAGTAGCAGCGCTATTCAACTTTCTTCAGCTTCATTACTTTTCTGTTCTGAAACTGGTTTATTGGAAGTGTTGGACCTCTGAACTTTGCTCTCTCTCTCCATCTCTCTGTCTTCTCTGTGAAGTACTGTTCCATTTGATAAAATTACCCATTTAGACTCAAAAGTTTTAATTTAATACTGGGAAATCTGTAAGGTACATTATTTATCCATGCAGGTAGAATTCTCAGATTGGGAAAGGAATGTAGTTGGAGAGCATGAGCAGATAATTTAATGCCTGTGCCTCTTTGATTCCAGGTGCTCCTTCCAAAAAACGTTGTAATGTGCTGATGCTCGTTTTCCTTCCACTGGGAGATGGATTGGAACCACCTACATACTTCATAGATAGATTTTTGAAAGACTACTGGAAACCTGATTTAAACTCAGTTTGAGAAACAAGACTGTCTTTTATGTAGAGATGACTTCATTCTTTTGTATTACTTCTTAGAGTATGGATAACTTCTTAGTGAAAGACATTTTGCAAAAAACTTTTTTACACATTTCTATAAATACATGACTTTTAAAAAAGTATCAAACTAGCTCAGAAAAGCTAGCTACATTTTTTTAATCCACACACTCTTTGAGGAGAAATTCATTAATTAATTGTTATTTAAACATATGGGATTATAGCATAAATTGGATTGGAATTTCTGCAGACCATCCAGTCTAATTCCCTCTTTAAAGTTCCCTTTAAATATAGGTTCTGAATAGGTTGCTCAAAACCTATTTCCCTTTAGCCGTCCCTTTAGTATCTAAGGATGGAGATTTCACAATCTGTCTTGGAAACCTGTTTTTGCTGGATGCCCTCCACTCAGAGGCTCCTTATTGTGATGGTTGTTTCTTGTTCTTTCACTTTGTACCTCTGAGAAGAGTCCGTTCCTCCTTTCTGTGCAACCTCCCATTAGCTTGTGGGACCCAACAGTTATTTCCCCTGTTAATATGTTCTTCAGCTGCACAAGCCCATTTCTTTTAGCCTTTCCTCATCTGTTATATTCTCCAGCCCTCTAATGGTCTTCATAGTTGTTTTCTGACCTTGTTTCACTCTGTCCAAAATCAGACACTGCTTCTTATGTGGCCTCAAAAGTGCCAAACAGAAAGGCATGGTGTTCTCCTGAGCTGCTGCAATGCTCTTTCCCAGAGTGTGGTTGCCCTCCATCTCTGCTGGGAGGCTCTGCTGGCTGCTGGGCAGCCTGTGCTCACAGGGTCCCCAGTCCTTTTCCACAGAGAGGCTCCTGAGGCAGTGGGTTCCCAGCCCGTTACATGAGCTCTTTCTGTTCTATGTGCAGATCTGTGTTTGCCTTCATAAGGCTTTTTCAGCCCATTTTCTTAGATTGTCAAAATGAGAGTTTCTTTTAAAGTGTCAGGTTGAAAACTTCAAGTGGTTTAGGAGTTGTTTCACATGCAGCTCAACTCAGCAGTAGCTGCCTCCAGGGGAAGAGGAGAGTGGGAGGTGAAACAGCTGTAGGACTCTACTTGTGTGGCTTTGCCCTTGCCTGCTTTTGTTAAAACAGCAAGGATTATGCATTTCCTTGTCTGTCCTGTGCACATATTTCTGATTTGTTAAAAGCCTGCCAGTTATTCAGCTTCATCTGTGCACTCATCTGCAGTCCTAATCTCCAATAAATGAACTATTCTTTTAGAGCCTGGTCAGGGACAGCAACTTGCTGAGGATGCACTCCATTCCATCATTTAGATAATGTAAAACCCTATTAAACAATAACACCACCACTATCAAATTCTGATAAACATTTTAGTAACTGGCCACTAATTGTAATTTGTATTACTGATCACAGTCCTTCAAGGTCAGCTGTCCAGCTGGTTTCCATCCACCTCGTAATTTGCATGTCCAAACGACGTCTTTTCAGTTTAGCTACACAGATAGACTATGGGAGACTGTGTGAAAAGCATAGCTAAAGTAAAAGTGGGTGACATTCATTGCTCCTTCCTCATCCCTAAAGCCAGTCACATCACTGCAGAAAACAACTGGATTGGTCACGCATGATTTGCATTTTTTAAATCTATGCAGGCTGTTTCCAAGTATCTTTTTGTCCTTCATGTGCCTGGAAATGTCTTCCATGAGAGTTTGTTCCTTAATCTCCTTGGGAACTAAGATTTTTGGTGACTGTTCTATGGCTTCCCAGACCCTCTTGCCCTTTTTTAAAGGTGACTGTAACTACTCACTGTGACCTTTCAAAGGTGGTAAGGAGAAGTCTCAACACAGGTCGTGTTTGGTCACATGGATTTGAGTGTGTCCGGTCTCCTTTCTTTCTCTTCAGCTGATAATGCTTTACTCTCCCAGACTAGACCAGTTGCTTCAAGTGTTTGATGAATTTAACTATTCATCAAACACTGAAGAGTTACTAGACACAGTTTTCCCTTGTTGAGACTGAGTTGCTGCTTTGAATTTAAAGTTGTAAATAAGAATTTGTTTGAAGACTCCTAGCTTTTGTTCAAGATTGTATGTAGATACAGTTTTTCCAAAGTGGTTTCCTATACGATGAAGCAAAAAAATGAATTTTGTATTAAAAAAAGTGAAAAAAAAAAAGAAGAATTCATTGTAGCAGCAGTTGCAGTAGTTCATGTGATATGAGTGACCATTTTGCTCATCAAAATTAGCATTTGTGATTTATGTACTTATTGTACAGTTCAGAGGATCACCAGCTAGTGTATTCACTGACCTTATAGTTCAATTCAAAACAATCTCTTTTTTTCTTGCTGGAGTAAACTTTTTTTGAGATTTGATGAAAAGTTTCTGAGAGATTCATACTTTACTCTTATCTCTTCATTCATTCCTGTGCAAAAGAGCATCAGAACTACTTTGGAATAGACGAAAATCTTGGACCTGTAGCAGTCAGCATCCGGAGGGAAAAGGTTGAAGATGCTAAGGAGAAAGAAGGATCTCAGTTCAACTATCGTATCGTTTTCAGGACAAGTGAGGTAATGTTCATTCTGTAATTCTGCAAAGCAGTGGAAAAGTTGACTTTGAGCTTAGGATACTAGTTGTTTGTCTGGGGGGGTAAATTGTTGGCTTTGAAAGTAAATCTCTTAATGGGACAGGATGTTCCCTGTACCATTAGTAAATATAGTTGCTCCTGAACAAAGTTTTCCTTTTCTGTACCACATAATTTTTTTGTCTTTTTGAGTGACCACCTGAAAGGAGGTAAGTTGTCTAAAGAGAACTGCAAGATGCAAGTAAGGGAACAGATGTTAACACAGTTCAAGATAAGTGTGGATCAGGCTGCTTGATGTTATGTTTCTAATGATAGAAATAAAAGATTAGGAAATGTAGGGATAAAGGGAACTGTAAAATATGGAAACTAGTATAATGACTTACTTGCATTTTTTCATTTTGTTTCAACATACTTTCTTAGAAGCTTTTTTGTGACATGTTTTTATGTACTTCTACGTGGATGATTTGCAGAACGAGTATTAACATATTAATAAAGTAATAGTTTTATTTGAAAGAAGAATTTGCTTGTGGTGGTTGTGTGAAAAGTCTCATAACTTCTACTTCAAGCAATTTCATATCTCTTGCTAAATAATTTCTTTATCACGGCAACTACTTTAGATTTATGTGAAAACACACTCTGTTATTATTGCAGCAAACAACTGTAATTTTTCAGAATCCTTAGGATATAGAGAAGTGTTAGCTAGACCTCCTGATATCACTGAGATCTTGCGCTTTGGCAAACAGATGTAAAAACAGATATAGATATAATTTTTGTTTTCAGTCTAGGTTTTTCTTGTAGCCAAAAAAGGGGTGTCCATGTATGTGTGGAGAGGTGATCCAGGTGACCCAGTTCTAATAAATTACTCTCTTTTTGTCAAAGCCAATGAAGATAAAGCAGCGTGGATTAAATAATAGGTGAATGGGTTAAATAAAGTTGCAACTGGCTATAGCTTATCTCACATGTCCAGCCTCACATTTGACTACTGTGTTTGCTAGGGTAGTATGGCAAAATTAACCATTTTCAGTTTACTGGTATCTTTAATACTTTCCCCTCCCCCAGAAATGGAATATTCTTAGTAATTGTAATAAATCGTTAACATGCTTCATGAATTTCTTTAAGCAAAAAATGTATGTGTCAGTTAGAAAGTGAAAGCTTGTCTGCTCTTTAAAAGTTATTTAATTTTTTTTTACTGGTTAAAAAAATTAATTAAAATTATGATTTTTTTTCTTTCCATTTCTTTTTTCCATGATTTCACTAAAATCTGAAGTTTTTATCTCTAGGGTTTAGAGTATTAGAGCTAAAAATGTTTTGTGTGTTTTACTACAGCTTACTACACTTAGAGGAGCAATTTTGGAAGATGCTATACCATCCACTGCTCGTCATGGCACGGCAAGAGGTCTGCCTCTCAAAGAGGTGCTGGAGTATGTAATACCAGAGCTGAGCATCCAGTGCCTGAGACAGGCTTCCAACTCACCCAAAGTACCCGACCAGCTGCTTAAACTGGATGAACAAGGGGTATGTAGCACATGGCCCTCTTTTTGAAGACTGTTCCTTAGATAAATAGAAGAAAAAGATAATGACATGTTTTACAGACAGTGCTAATTAACATGAATCTGTAATGCAAACCATTCCATTTTTTGGTTTTAGAGAAACTTGTCTGCTTTCACTGACAAAATGAAGTTTGCTTTTCTAAGCAAATTCTTCTTAAAATACAATTCAGCTGAAAGAAATAAATATTGGTCTATAGAGATTGTCTTTCAGTGGCTGACTGAGAGAAAGATTATTAAGTTTTAAGTAAGAAGGGATTTTCACAACTTGTATTTGTACTTTAATGTGTACAAATGTTGAATGCAAATTAAAATACATCTAACTATTAGTATTATCCGTGAGTAAGGAGGCAAAAGCATGTTGTGTCTTAAGTCTCTGTATCTAAAATCTATGATTATTTTTTACATTACCATTTTATGATAGGCTTGCTGTATTCTTACTAGAATAGAATACCTCTGTGTTCATAGAACTGAAATTGTGATTGAGACTAATGAATTAACTACATGGCAATAAAATATTAGAATGGCTTAAATTTCGAGCAAAAATTGTGAGGTTTATTAGGTTCAATAAAAATTAATCTGCTTCATTCAAAGCTGCTAGTAGTTAAATTTATGGTTTCTGAATATTTTGTGAAGGACATGCTTGTGATGTTTTTAAAAAATGTTCATTTAAAGTGAATGGTAAAAGGTAGAAGTCTAGGTAAAAGTCAGTATCTGTCTGTTGAAGTACAATTTCATGTTTGAACCAGTTGATTATGATGGTTCTGTAGTTAATTTTTTGTTGCTAATTCAGTTTTGAATGCAATGATTCCATCTAACGTCAGTGGCATCTACCAGAATTCCTTTGTTTTTCCTTGTGCCACAATTGCTCGAAACAAAGCCCATGTAGAGGAATAGAATTGGCTTTTTTGGACAGATAGCTCAACTATCTTTTATATGTTAGTTTTAGTACTTTTGTTCACATTGGTGTTTGAGGATGGGGTTAATTTTGCTGAATGTTGTTATTTTCTTCTGCGTTTGTCAGTTTTTTGGTAAAACAATACAGGGAAATCAGAGGCACTGAAAATTCTGAATCCAAGAGTTCCTGATGGGCTCTTGTTCTCTGCTATTTTAACTTTCATAGTGAGTTTAGATTAATACAGTAAATGATATTCACTCTCAGAGGGACAGTATGTTCAAGGCAGTGTTGATTATGACAGTGTTTGATTTGATCTGAATATTTCCCAAACTCACTAACAGTATTTCCCAAAAATTGGAAATGGAGATTGTCCATTAAACTGACCAAAGTGATTCTTTAATCATCTCCTTATTTTGAGAAACAACAGTATATAGCACTTCCTTTTATTTTGTGTGATCAGTTCTGAAATTCAGTCCTATTGTTAAATGGGCTGTTACCTGACAAAATGTTATATTAATATATCTTATGTACCCCTTATTGCAGAGTAATTACTTGAACATAGCCACAGAGCTCTGCAAAGAAATGGCATGAGATCCATTTTTGGTTTTAATCCTCTTAGGTACTTAATGCTTTCAGTTTATTAATCAAATAAATACAAAAAGAGTTATGCTTGGCAGCTGAAGGTGATAACTGGTGGAAATACCATGAATTAAAAAACATGAATTATGATCTAGAAGATTAGTTCTGTCACTAGAGTGATATGATTTTTTTCTGTTGGAGTATTAAATGTGCATAGTTCCATAGCCAACTGAAGACTACTTTGATGCTTTGATTTCATTCTCTACCTGTTTGATAGTTTAACCATGAAATCTAATATGGATTATGGAGGAAACATGTGGCTAAATTTTGTCTCTAAAAATGACAGTAGAAACTAGATGTAAATGGGATGGTTAACCTAATTTGAATATATAAACAAATTGCCTTTTCCCAATTTATTCTGCCATATGATGCTTATCATTAAATTCAGCTGTAAATTTACAAGAAAAGTCAATATTTTATCTGCTACTGTTGTTTTTTTAAGCTTTCTCCAGCTTTCCCCTGGTTTCCCTTTCTAATGTCTGCTAATGGTTGTTTATTGTATATGCTTTTTGGTTCCCCACACATCACCCTAGGGATGCTCACTTCTCTCTAAGCTATAGGATAAAGTTTAAAAAGGACCAAAGAAATTAAGATTGGTTGTCGTGATATTTAGTGGCTATTGTGTGTCTAATCTCTTGATGTTCCTTGACAGAAAAGAATCTAAAATCTTCACATGATGAAAGTCAACAAGCTGTTGCTACATGACAAATAATCTGTGCAAAAATTTGACAAGATGCCAGGATTCAGTAGCGATTGATTCTGACAAGAACACAATCATTTTGAGTCAGGAAGGACTGCTATGCACCTTCAGTACATACCACATACTCAAGTAGCTAAATGGGTTTAGAGGCTTTTTTGTGGTGTCATGTTACTAAATTGTTCTCAGTGTAAAATATAACTGTATGTAAAATGTCTGAATTGGGAATAATGAAATGGGAACCATGACTGCAATTATTTACTTAAAAAGACTTGAATAAGCATGTGGTACCATTTCAAAACTGGCAAACTCTATCAGTTTTAAATATTCTGATGGTTCTTCATACCAGTTAAATGCATGGCATAAGAAGAGCCTGCCAAAGCTTGTTGAGTTATTTCTCTTCTAGGCACTGACACTCTAAATGTACCCTGATCTCTGCTTCTGCACAGCCGCTGTGATCTTGGCAAAGAGTTCTTTTACTCAAGTCTTCCAGTTTCATAGTTGTGAAGGGTTCTAGCACAGGGGCAGGAGGTTCAGATTACTGCAAATGAGCTTGCAGCTTGTTTAGCAATAGTGATTTTTTATAGTATTGACTTTGTTCAAAATTGTATAGCGTTGACATTGCTTGTCTGTCCACTAATCCCAGGATTAGTTCGTATCTTGGGCTGGTGAATCTCAGATCCTCATTTTCTATGTCTCTTAGCTCAGTGTTTAAACTGTGAGATGTTAGATTGTTCTTTAAGATAGGTATATACTTCACTCCTGTTTGGAATATTATTGATATTCATGAACAAATGCAGGAATGACTGGCAGGCACCAAATGAAAAAGTGTGGCTAGACCGAATATTTTTTCCCAGGTGCCTCTTTACTCTTAGTTCTGTCCCTATTTTTGGTGGCTCAATCTCTACTTGTCAATTCTAGTGTGAAGTCAAGGGAGTCAACTTAAATCCCCCATGGTTTAAGTTAAACTATTTGACATAGGACTGGTATAGAGATGATGGTGTGGTCATCATCATTTAAAGTCTCTGCTGGGGTGTGTCAAGTAACAGTGCTGCTTGCTGTAACCTAATGTTTATATGACCAGTTATCTTGCAGTTTTCTCCATGAATTGTTCATGTTAGCTTTCTGTTGAATAAAATACTCACCAGTGTGTGATCTGGAAGCTCTTGTTAAATGCCTAACTCTCTTAGAAATGGGGATCAAGGAAGCATTCTGGATGGGGATCACACCTAATGCCAGTCAAAAGGAAATGACAGGAACAAACCAGTATATTCCTCCTGCCCTGCTCCAGATTTCATTGGTCTGACTTGAGCAGCTCCCACAGTGCATCCATAACCCAGAATCCCCTTTTATCTCAGATGGTCATCCATCCCATTCCACATCAAATTTACAGCTTCTGGCTCATCTGTGTTCTAGGCTGGCCAGGTGAATCCTTATTCCTTACTCATGTCCTTATTAAGCCTGTCCTTCTCTCCTAACTGCTCTGGTCAATGGCATTCTACCGGAGCAGGTTCCACCAGGGCTCACCCCTACACAAAGCCTCTCTCTCCTGATTGATGGGAAGCAGGTTGTTTTTGTCACCTTTGCTCTAACAGAAACACACACAGCCTTTGCATAGTGTGCATTTTGGACACTAACCTGAAGTTTGAATAAGAGAGGTCTACAGCTGGAGAGCTGATTTGAGTTGTGAATGTAGATAAATGTGTGAAGGGAATTGGGTGTGACTGATGGTCTCTGTCAGTTTGTGAAGCTCCAGGAGGTGTCAGTTAAGGATAATAGGATCAATCCATCCACATGGAGGTTTCCTCTTTGTCAGCTTAAGTGTGCATAAAAGCTAAGAAGAAAACGATCTGCTCAAGAAGTAATGATCTCTCTTTATACCTAATGTTCTGTAGTTTTTGTACTTCATTTTTGAATAGATGTGATTTATCTGTTTAATGTTCCATAACTGAGAGTCTCGTTAACAAAACTATTTGACTGCAGTTTAATTTTCTTGTTTTAAGTATACTTTTAAAAATCGCAAATAGTTTGTAACAGTGCATGATTTTTATGAGGAAGGCAAAAGATTACTTATAATAGAAATTAGTGTTCTGGGGCCCTGTTTTAACTGAACTACAATGAACTTTAAAGGGTAAAAATGAGGGATGATAAACTCACCTTCTTTTAAATCTGAGAAAAAAGACCAATATACAAATATTGCCAATTAAAATTTTCATACTGTCACATGAAGTAGAGTGTGCTTTTATAGATAACAAAATGAAAAGTCTTTGTACTGCTTTTTATCTGTGTTTGAATAGTGCCAATCCAGTTTTCTTTCAAGAGTTGGAGGGTGTCTTTTGTGGGGCTTTTTTTCATTTGGTTTGGTTGGTTTTTGTTTTGTTTTCTTTTTTTCTTTTTTTCCTTTTTTTTTTCATGCTGTGGTGACTAAATTTCCCAAATCAGAACATGTATTTTTTCACTTTCAGATGCCTTTTGTCAGGGGTGAAAACAGTGTTATATTTTAATTATTAATATTCTGGTATTGACTTTCCTTTGCTTCTGTAAATTTTCCCTTTCTGCTTTTATTTAATTTTTGATTTCAGCTGAGTTTTCAACATAAGATTGGTATCCTTTACTGCAAAGCAGGCCAAAGCACAGAAGAAGAAATGTATAACAATGAGATGGCAGAACCAGCTTTTGAAGAGTTCCTTGATCTACTGGGCCAGAGAGTGCGGCTAAAAGGATTCAGTAAATACAGAGCTCAGCTAGATAACAAAAGTAAGTTATGTTTCAAGCTATGGGAGAAAGGGTAATTATCCAGCTGATCTTCTGTAAGTTGTCTTGTCTTTACGTGCTCTTGACTTTGAGTTTTGCATAGTAAGAGTATATGGTAAATGAGGGAGATGAAGCATGGTGAGAGCATGTGTCAAACCTTTTCTGAAAGATCATTCACTTTTCTGTGGCATTAGTAGAACTGAAAATCAAACCCATTTATTTCATTTGTTTTCATGTAGTTAAAATCATACTATTGAGTAAGATTTCTCCAGGTACACTTTAAAATCTTATTCTTTCAAAGGCAATAAAAATGTATGTATTTCAAAATATGGAGTAATTTCCCTTATTTCAGCTAAACATACATGCTTACTTTTAATCAACACACACAAGCAGTAAAGTTTTCGGGTTTCTCACACATGCACAGTAAGCATGTCATCATTTGTCAGCTGATAATTATTAATCTACCTGTGTTAGCACTACCATTTCCTCAGGTCTTTCAGTTTCCCTAAGTGCAGTAGTATAAAAATTAATTTGTACAAATTTGGATTGGATTTTATAGCAAAATAGGAACTGAAGTATTGCTGTTAAAGAAAAGTCAGAAGTTAATACACTCCTTTATTAGCATTGTTTTCATTGCCCTTAAATTTAATTTAAACTCCTTCTTAGTTTAATGATGTTTTAGCAGGATTTTGACAGCTGATCATATGAGCTGTGATCTAAGGATATCTAGTTATTCATCTATTTCATTTTAACATAGTGTCAACCTGCTATAAGCATCACATTTATTTCCAGTAATGTTACTGGCTTTTTGCTTACATTCATACTTGTTTCCCTTTAATAATTCAAGCCTTTTAGAGACTATTGCATCCTATTTCAGTACAGAATAATAACAAATCATTTTTCAAATTAATTTCTAGAAATACATATTAACATGCTGTGGGTGTCAGACTTCTCTAATTGATAAATAGGGATGAAGAATGGAAAGGAGTAAGGGGTGTTTCAGTTTTCCCTTTTTTCCCCAATCAGAGCATGACTGAATGTCACCTAGCAAGTTGTACATATGAAAATAAATGCTGGTCTGTCAGCAAATTCAGCTTCTGTATTTGCTGTGCTCCAGTACAAACTTACATTGCTGATCAGCATTGTGTGTGTATCCGTCAGTAACATGATTTTAATGTTTTATGAAGTCTGTGTGCCATTAACTGGATTGTCCTGTCATGGTATTCTCATCGTTTGGAACAGGCAGAATGGAATTAAGAATTCAAAAAGATATAGTCTTTAGTCTTACATTAAATGTAAAGTACTGAAGTATACCATTTTTGTTATACTTGTTTTTAAATACAATGACGCAAGAAATATTACTGTGTGTGTCATATTTAGGCTTAAATAATACATTATTCTGACTGCCTGCAGGTTCAGAGGAGTGTAATAATTTAGTCTCTGGGAGCTATATTTTTGGTAGAAGCAATGTTCCAGTAATAAATCTTGCTTAGTTCTTGTAGGAGTCAAATTTGCTAAGTTTTTATATTCTCAAATGCTTGACTAGCTGTGAGGTTTTTCCCTAAAAATCCTCTTTTAAATTTTTGTTTATTTTTAAAAATTGTTTATTTAATATTTGGATAAGTAATTGGCCAGTTTCTTATGTAACAGGGAAAGCAGAGTGTTGTGTTGGGTTGCCCTGAGGGGCAAATAAGCCACCACCTCTTGTGTGCTCATGCACTCTCCAGTTTGTGAGTCGAGATTAGGAGAGTTCAATGAGTGAAAGGAAGAAAGGAAAAAAAACCACCCCCAAAAACCTCCCAAACAAACAACAAAACCCCCACACAACCCAGCCCTACATCAATCAGACAACAGCACAGCTGGTGCAAAGGCAATCACTTGCCACCTGCCATTAGCTGATGCCCAGCCCTTCTTTGAGCGACAGCCACCATGAAAAGGCTCTCCCTGCTCCAGTTTTCCTGCAGAACATAACTTGCTAGGGTATGGGCGCTGTTTTTGGTCAGGTTGATGGGCTGTCTCCTCCCAGACCTTGGGCAGGGCACACCGTGAGGGCAGAGCAGCGCTGCTGCCGTGTGGGCACTGTTCGGCCCCAGCCAAAGCCTCGGTGTGTTACCAACTCTGCTTTGATCACACAGAGCACACACAGCACCAGATGGGCTGCCACGAAGAATTTTAGCTGCATCCAAGCCAGACCCAGTGCAAATGTCAAGAACACAAGAAATACATTAACTAGAAAAACTCTTTTCTGCTCTTCTTGAGTGCAGTTTTAGTGTCATGCAGTTCCAAACCCCAGGATAAAGAAATAAGAAAACTAAATGAAACTTTGCCAATTCAATACAATATTATTTGGTTTGTGTATGTTTTAAAACATATCAGTCTACTAGAAATGAGAAAAAAAGTTTTATTGTTGGAACATACTTTCTATCCCTTCAAAACTGGCTTTCTAAAATGCCGCTGAAAGGTCATAATGGAATTAGATTTTCAGCTAAGATTTGGAAATAGAAGAGTGCAATAAGGTTTCTTTTTTTAGCAACATTTAAGTAACAAACTTTAGTTGAAATTATGCTTTTTACTTCTTAGTCAACTGTAATCTGTGCTTAACAAATGAAGTTAATTTAATTATCATGCAGACATAAGTGATGCACCCAGTTATCATATGAATGTGCTCCTAATTGTATACACACAAATATTTTTAGATCTAGGGCTGCAGATAAAAAAGTGTATGTTTATAAACTTTATATACTTTTAACTGAGAACTAACATGGCTAATTGGTTTCATTTTGGAATATAGTTACTATTCAAAACAAATCAAAGCTACAAAACCTTAAACAGTGTGTTAAAAAGTGTACTGGAGAATATTTATTGCTGTACATAACATAAAATTATGCTGAAAAATAAGTGAAGATGAAAGAAGAAAACTTGGTATTTGTCTTAACTCACCTAAACTTTTTAAAAGTTCATTGTGCTTACTGTAATAGTCTGTACAAATTGAAGAAGAAGAGTAAAAAGGATTAACTTATGAATACAGTGTAAAACTTATTTACTGTAAACATCACAAAATGCTAGCCATTAATAAACTTACTAAATAAAATAAAATGTTAGTTAATATCCTATATGAAATTTATTTTAATAGTTTTCAAATATATGTATTATGCACATGTTTTATGTTTTAAAATGGTCTGATCTGAAACATGTGTTTTAATGTTAGATTTAAAATATCCAGTTCACTTTTGGTAAAGTATGGGTTTAGTCAATTGTCCTTATTAATGTTCAAATAATGAAAATACGTGTTATATAAAACTACACTCAAGTAGCTAAGTGTTTTGTGTTTTTTATGATATGCCAATATATTTAAAATCAGTTTATTTAAGTCTCAGAGACCTAAACTTTTCGGGTTTTTTTTCTGCACAACTCCTCTACGTCATAATACAAAAATAGGCTAGATTTTTAGCTGATGGAAACGGGTTTTCTTAAACTGTAAAAAAGATACAAGTTGCTTAAATAGATTTCAATCACAGCATGCAGAACAGTGTCCTAAAAAGCAGTATGAATGTTCTGATTTACTGACCTTCTTGCAATTAAATTAATTTTCAGCTGATTCAACAGGAACTCATTCCCTCTATACTACCTATAAAGATTATGAATTAATGTTTCATGTATCAACAATGCTTCCATACATGCCCAGTAACAGGCAACAGGTATGTTTTTTTAGCTTTGCATTTTCATTTTACATTATAAATGTTTGACATTGAATGTTTGATTTTTTTAATGGTGGAAAACGGAATTGTTCTAAAAGAAGTATGACTCAATTATATTTATTTTCTTGAAATATTGTAAGACATTAGAAATATTTTAGGGTTTTTATTCTGTATAATTCAGGAACTTATCCCATGTACCCTATTTTATTACATTATTAAAAGGCAATATTGCCTCTAGTAAATGAGTTATTTTCAGTTTGGACTGAATTCACACCTTATGTATGTTTTAAACATTGAATGGAATGAATCTTGAAAACAGTCTTATAGTTAAAATATGCATGTAATAAGTTTTTTTTTAAACAATTCCACTTAATCCTTGTATTACAGATCTTGAAATGTTTATTCATGTGTGAGCTTAGTAATAATTTTAAATTGTATCCTTCAAGGTGTCTGTGAAAACAGAAAATTGCAATGTATTTTTCTTATTTCTAGAGAATTCCCTTTGCTTATATAATAATTCAGAATGTCTTCAAAGCATTAAGGATGGCTAAAAACCAGCACAGCACCCAAAGTGTGCGGTGCACCAGTAAGGTTACTCTGTCTTGCCTGTCTGAGATATTTCCTGGGACTTAATGAAAACGTACAAGCACATTTGGTATAATATATCAGTATTAATGCTTAAAAGCACTAGAATTGCTCATAGATCAGGCTGATGGTAGTTTGTAACTTTCTGTGCCACTACTCTGTGTTTCCAGGTATGCACAAGTAAGTGTTGATTTATTTAGTTAGTTTTGGAATGTTCTCGCCTTGCCATGCAAGTTACAATCATTTCAGCCATTGTGGAAGGCTGTCATGAAAGGAGGTTGCTGTCTCATGTGGCTTTGAACAGCACGCAAAAGATGCCTACTGATTGATTGTTGAAGATGGAGTTACATCTTTCATGTCTATCCTATCAATAGGTCTTGTGTGAGCACAAAGGGATGTGTCAAGGCAGCAAGAAAAAGATAAACGTACTGAAATTCCTCAGAAGGGATAAATAAAAATAACAATGGAAGAAAGTATATCATATTAAGTGTTTTAAATAATCATTGCATAGAGCTCTGAACTGTTTGAAAAGCTGTTTCAAGTGAACAGTTAAGACACTACACTTAGTATTTAGATATGGTTTAAAGAAACTAAATTAGGAATCAAACTACCAACTTTTCAGCACATGAATAACACAAAGTTTAGATGACTCACTTCCTAAAATGCATGGCTTTTAGGAGACAGAACGTTCTACATCACAGCTACATCAGACACTCAACTGTGGCATAGCCAGCAATCGAGGAATTGGATCTTCATCACTGATTTCAGATTGTTCTGCTTCTCTAAACTTTCAGTTGCGTCTTATTACAAAACAGGATTGATTTAGTAAATGCACTAGGAGTTGTTCTGTCTGTAATCAGTCTAACAATCTTTGACTGGAAATGAATGTAAATGGGGAAAACTGTACCCTATTAAGGCGATATAGTACACTGAATGAGCTTGCCTTAAAAGAATAAAATCAATATTTTCATAGCAAATCACAGGCACTGACAGCAAATATGACCTTACTTGGAGTTTATTACTTTTGTTGTCTTTTGTGAATTTTCATTGTTTGTGAGAACAGGATATCCCCTTGCCATGATCCACTTATTTTCATAGTTTTTTGCTGTTTGTCTGTCCGCTTCACTGTTGCGTTGCTCAGCCACCCCCTATAACTGTCCTGTCACTTCTTCCTGTGCCTTCCTTTCATTCTTACCATTTCCTTATGTCTCTTTCTTTATAGTCAGGTGCTGATTCTTGTGTACAGCAAAATCTTTCAGTTTTAACCCCATGGTTTTCCCTAGCAACAAGCACTCCTTTCCACAGTGTTTTAGTAAGCTCTCATCATTGTCCGTTTAAAAGGTTCAATATTTAGCAGAAGCACTATGTTGTTATTCGTGGCTTTCTTGGGATCAAAATAATGTGGCATTTTTCCAAGTTAAAGCAGTATGCCTATCTGAAGACCCACCACATTATTTTTCAGGTGATGAGATCTATCAGTGTTTGCACAGCATGTACACTGTCTTAATGAAATGTGACAAGTGCACCCAAATTACTAGAATTTAGCCAGCCTTAATGTGCAAAACAGATCTATAATAACTGTTTATTTTTTTTCTCTTACTGTTTAGTTCCAAAATACATATTGAAGTCTCTTCAGGGTTTGGCTCACTGCATACCCAAGTAAGGGGAAGTTAGAGACCACGGTAAATTTCCTGTCAGGTTATGTTAGGAATGAAGCCCCCCGTTCAATAGTTATTTTCTTCTAGCATATTATGTATGTACTGGCTGAGGTTGTTTCATCCTTTCCCTATGCCCCTTGTTTGGTAATGACTGGGCAAGGCATTCAGTCACTCCTCATAATCTCTGACGGTGACCTTCAGCGAGCAAGCACTGAGCATTGCTTGTGTTCCAATACCTGTGAGCCAAAAATAGGCCGCACCAGAACTGTTTGTTGCTTCTTCCAGGATATAACTACGCCCTGCTTGGTCCCTGATCAGGACATCCCTCTAGTTTTAGAACCAGCAGGAGATCCAAAGAGCAAGGTAATTTTTATTTTGGCTGCAGCATAGGCTGGGAACTTTCAAGTCAGCTGCTCCGTCCCTAGGACGGAGAAGACAACCAGCCCTGGTGTGGCCAGTTCCTTTTCCTTTACTGGCCTTTCCTTCAAAGCAGTTCAAGGCTTTCCCCTTTAAACTTTACCTTTGCAATGTCCCTTTCCAAATCATTCCCTTGCAAGTTTCCTATTCACACATTTGCAGTCTGCTTGTGTACATGAGGTCAGACCTGATTAATCCAAATCTGTTCGAATAATCAGTTTTCACCTGGTTTTATGAAAACTTAAAAATTAAATATGCAGATATGCAATAATGAAATAAGCTTGTTGCATTTCACTACTGTTAAAATAGTTGGGTCACAAGACCTGTGGTCATTCCAAACTCAGTTGATCAGATCTGTTGAAAGAGCTTTTCCATTCATTTCTGGTTTTGGTACTGGCTAACAACACAAATTGAAAATAAAACTTTTGAAACCACTTATTTTTGAAATGTACTAAAATAAGTTTGGAGTTTTTCTTATTTGACTCTTAACACTTCATGATTTAATTGAATGAAGAGTATATTTAACTGCTATTTCAACAAGAATTCCTTGTTGTTTTGCAGTTTGACAAAGCAATCCTACAGAAGTGGGTAGATTTTTTAAGGCTGAGCACAAGCTGTTAATATGCTAAGTTTTAAGACAGTTTTTTTCCTTCAGAGATGCATATCTGAAAATTAAGAATTGAGTCACTAAAATCTGAAAATTAATATAATAACTATCATTTAGTGCAAATAATTTTAATCTGATGGATTCTGCTTTTCTAACATAATTTCCTGACTGGACTCACCTTTGTATGTCTTTTATTCTTCCATAACACTTCACTGATTTCCTTTTGGCTGCCTATCATATTTGATTAGGTTTATTTTCAAATTCTAACATGACAATGATGCCTCTCTACTGCAAGTAATTTCTGTAATCTCTGCACCCAGTTGAGAGTTCCTGTTGTGCTCAACATTGGCATGAGATTCTTCAGAGTATGTTAGAAAGGCAGATAAAAAAAAAAAATTGTACAACATCCAAAAGACCCCCAAACCTGAGCAGACCTCAAAATGGGAGAGGAAGGGGAAACTGAGAACCTGAAAAGAACACCCGAGCAAACTAGGAGATAAAAGTTGGGAGAAAAATCTAGGCTATAGAATGAAAAGTAGAAAAGAGTTTCTTATAGATAATTTCGCTGAGTTCTGGTTTCCTTCCATTCCTTTTTCATTTTCAGTATGCTATCCTTATCTTGCATTTCCCACAGAGGTATGTGTTCCCTCCTTCTTCTCCATTCGATACTTTATTCTTTCCTGTTCCTTTATCCTATCCAGAGCACCTCTTTCCATGTTCCAGATCACCCCAGTTTAATTCTCCCCCCTCCAGAAGTTCTTTGCATTATGATCCTCTGTGCACAGCCATAACTGTGCTTTGCCTTTTGCATTGTGTTGAAGTTGACTGACCACTTATGCATGACAACTGTTTATAAGTGTTACACTGGTTTTATTTTAAATTGAAGAAGTCACCAAGATCTCTACAGTCTTGGTAAGGTTCTTAAAAATTATGACTTGTCTTCCTATTTCTGTTATTTGCCTTGTAGAAGTTTCCACTCTTGAAAAACATCCTAGGGATAGGATATGGGAACTGCCATACTTTTATAAATCTTTGCTAGTAAAATTTCAAACATTTCTAAAACTTATCTCCAATTAAGTAAAGGTTGTTCTTGCTTATGCTATGTATGATGCCAAGCAGAGTCTCCTAAAGGGGTCTACAAAAGCAGAAAATATTCTTGAAAACAACAATTGTCTTGAAAAATAAGTATACCTTCAAAGAGGATTGCATTCTCATTTTTATAATTTACTCTATGGAAATGTATAGGCACGAACCACTGTAGCAAGAACAAGTAATTGGGCACTTAGTGGTATAACAAGGGCAGAAATTATTCACCTTGTACCTCATAATTGGAAGGGATTGCTTACAAATTTAACTGAGATGTAAATTCCAACCTGTGAGATAGTAATAACTTCTAAACATTAACTTGTGCTGACTACTATGATCTAATTGTATGGCTCACTAGATGAGTAAATTAAAGTATACCTGACACAGTTCTGTGATCAGTTCCTCGTAGTGCATTTCTGTAGGCCACAGTCTGTGTATCTTAAATGGCTCAAATAACCAGTTATTTTCATTTTAGTCTTAAATACCTGAAAACTTGACCGAGCCACACGACTTACCGAATACCATTATCTGTTCCTTGTCTGTTTTAAAGTTTCATAAGAAGTCTTATTTATTTATCTGTATTTGGGATTTTGATTATGTTTAAAATAATATAAGTATACTTAGTGCTTTAAAATTGTGGCTTTGGTCCTTCTGACTACCTTCAGGCTATCATCCTTTATGTTATTTTAAGGGCTGTAATAAAACATACTTACAGGTTCTAGGCTTTAGCATGTGCAACTTTACTGTTTTTACTGGCAGTAGCTGAAATGCTAACTTTTAGTGGAATTGGAAAAATGCAACGAAATACTCTTATTAGAAAGATTCTATTCCATGAAATCACCTCGATAGAGAAATTTTTACCTGCTCTGCCTTAAGATTTTCAAGTAAATTTATTCTTAAATCCTTTTTGGTTACACATGAGCCAAGGTACAGCTTTAACTCTCTTTATGCTATTAGTTGACAGTGCAAGATCTTTGGCAGACTTTGGGTAAATATTTTAAATGTAGCACCTGGTAGACTGGGTTTTTGTCTGTTAATATACAAAATTTGAAAGTTACAATATTCTTCCATGAAGAAAGTGAATATTATTTTACTGTGTTATTTTGTTGGATATTTTGGGGAGAAAGAGTAGTAGATCCTTATTGCTCGTTATGTTTTGCAATTTTTACTAAATTTTAACCTATAACAATGATTTAGTACTTTAAATTAGTCCTTAATATATTTTGATAATAAAAGTTACCAATTAAAAGAACAAATTTTTAATGCAATAGTTCCTAATAGTTGTTTCTCTGTGAGTCTTAATTTTGTTCCTCAAGTATGCAGTTAACATTTGTGGTGGATGTTCATGATAATATTTTTGATAATATTTTTTAAAATAAGAGCATAATATTATGAAAAATATTTAATAGTATTGTGAAAGGAAAAAAAAATTATTGAGACAGAAGCAATATTATATTTTTAATGTAGAGACAAATATTACACTGTAAGGAGGGAACGAATGTACAGTTTTCTGGATAGTGAGAAATGTCAAGTGATGCAACACTTTTTTATTACTGGAGTGATGCATTAGTAAGAATAAGAGAAATACATTTTTCTCATGAAATAAAATATAAATGATCAGAAACTATGGCGAACTAGTGTGGAATGTGAGAAAATTCGCTAGTATTTTTGTGAACTTAGCCCAATTTCCTTTCCCTGTATTTTTGCAGTTCTGATATCCTTTACATGTTGTTATCCATGATGCAATAGAAGTTATTTTATTGAAAATGTATGAAAAATTATGCTTTATTTGTATTGGTTTGGCTTGTTTGGTTTTTTTTTTCCTAAGATTATGAATTTGTGACTTTTATTTTTTTTTTTAATAATTAATTTTTCAATGCATGTTTCTTGTCTAGCTGCTAAGGAAAAGGCATATAGGAAATGACATAGTTACCATTGTCTTCCAAGAGCCAGGCGCACTTCCTTTTACTCCAAAAAATATTCGTTCCCACTTTCAACATGTGTTTGTCATTGTCAAAGTGCATAATCCTTGCACTGAAAATGTGTGTTATAGGTGAGTAGAGCCTTATGACTATTTAAGTTTGTTACTAAGACTACAACATAACTGTGTTTTCTAGATGCTTTGTGTTTCTTATAGATATGTGCTCAGTTTTAAAATTTCTGCTGCACTTCCTGTAAATTTGAAACCCCAGTGTCTCCTTCGCACACATCTACAGTTATGGAGCAGAGTTTGTGGAGTCAAAGGGAGGTGTGCAGAACCCCGTGTTGCTGATTTTTGGCCACAAAATGGGGATATACCAAGTCAGTGAAAATAAGATTTACAGACACACCAATAGAAATTAATTTAGAATTTGTATTGCATGTACTGTATTTCTTTTTTTTTTTTTTTAAGAAAGTAATTTAAAGTATTTCAGAAGGTCCTTTGACCTGTATGAATCCCTGATTACACCAATATGACACCAGGATGAGTCGTAGCCTTTAAGCACATAATGAAGACTTTTGGAGAATGGAAAAAAGTCAGAAGTTTCAGATAGTTTTATCAACTCTCACATTTAAGTCACTGCATCATGAATTTTAGCAAGGTAACCAAGGTGGAAGCACATTTGTGAATTGATTGGTAATTGTGCAAATAGTGATAAAGACATGCATAAAGCATAATTACTCAGGTTTATTTATAAATGTTATTTATTCATTATTTAGAATGAAATTAAAATACATCATGAGAGTGGGTCATATTGCTGTCTTTTAGCTGTCTGCTTTAAACTATCTTTCAGGACTTCATTTTGTTTCAGTATCTGTTTTGTGTTGATTAATACATGACATTACCTAAGTTATAGTTTTCTTTCTGTTAAACTCTGTCATTCCAAATTTGACTGTGTTTCAGTCAAAGAGTAGTTGTATCTAATGTGTACAGTATTTTGAAATTCTTAGTCAGTTGAAATATATTACGTATTATCAATTGGAGGTATAATTGTATCAATTAGGAAATACTCCTATTTTTCTTACATTTTGCTGCGAACTGTCTAGATCAAGAATTGTTTTTCAATTTTATGAGCATAGAGTAGGCAGCTTAAACAGGTGGAGAATGCTCCATTAGAGTCGCATTTGCCACCAGTATTTTTCATTGAATTCACACTTCATTGTAGAGGAAGATTTGAGGATAAAAATTAATTCAGTTTCTATTTTTTACATTTCTTAGTTTTAAGACGATGCAACTGAGTGACAGCTGAAAATGATAGATTTACATAAAAATAATTTTAACAAATACTTCTCTCATTTATTCCTTGCAATTCATTTAATATTTTTTACATTAAGGAAAGGAGACATTGACACACTAAGAAGTTATCTTTGATATTGTTTGTTTTCGTAAAATAGCTCCATAATGTCTTTTATATATTTAAAAGAAGAAAGCCATTCTAGAAGAGGCAACCCAATCAGATTTCTTTGATGTGTCTGGAATGTCTGCAAATTGGCATGTCAAAGCTGTACTTAATTGTGTAAATGGATTGCAGAGATCACAATTCTGCTTATCATCTGATTTTATTTTTGTTTAGGGAATTAATAATTTTGTTGTTTGTTTTGTTTTTGTTTTTGTGTTTTTTATTTCCAGTGTTGGTGTTTCACGATCAAAAGATGTTCCCTCATTTGGTCCACCCATTCCCAAAGGAGTAACTTTCCCCAAGTCTGCAGTCTTTAGGGACTTCCTTTTAGCCAAAGTCATCAATGCTGAAAATGCAGCACATAAGTCGGAAAAATTTCGAGCCATGGCCACAAGGACACGTCAAGAATACCTGAAAGATCTGGCAGAAAACTTCGTTACCACAGCTACAGTGGATACTTCAGCCAAGTTCAGCTTTATTACTTTAGGGGCAAAAAAGAAGGAAAAAGTGAAACCAAGGAAAGATGCACATCTATTCAGTGTTGGAGCAATTATGTGGAATGTGATTGCCCGAGACTTTGGCCAGTCTGCTGACATTGAATGTCTCCTTGGAATCTCCAATGAGTTTATTATGTTGATTGAAAAGGAGTCCAAAAATGTTGTATTCAACTGCTCCTGCAGAGATGTTATTGGATGGACATCTGGATTAATGAGCATCAAAATATTTTATGAAAGAGGAGAATGTATTCTTCTGTCTGCAGCAGATAATTGTACCGAAGACATCAGAGAAATTGTTCAGAGACTTGAAGTAAGTACAGTTTCTAAACTGGAATTCCAATTTTTTTATGAACAATTATTTGTCTGTGTCTTCTCTGAGATATAATTAGAAATGTTCTATGTTCATAGTTCATGAGTGTTTTCAGTCTTCAGAGAGCATTACAAATAGTAATCTTCACAACAGCATCTTAGATAAATGTTATCAATCTGTTTTGCAGGGATAAGGTTTCAGATACCATTAATCTGATTATTTGCCCAAGGCCATGGATGGTTCCAGTGTTGAAATCAGGACTGAAAAGCTTTTGCTTTTTTGTTCCCAAATCACACCGTTGTAGGTAGAAGTATCATTAATTTAAAAATATATAAAATCTTAATGTGTAAAATATACTGACTTTTTGTAATAATCCATGAGAATATTAGCAGAAAGTTGTATGTAAGTGTTCCGCTGATTTGTTCTGCTGTACTGAGAAAGTGCAGGAAGTAAAGAAAACTAAACTGACTACACTGCCTGTTTTAGCAGCTAACTGGATAAAGTTTGTAAGACACTTGATGGCTATGTCAGTAACTATTGATGACCACTGTCTTGTAACTATTTCAGTCAAATAGTTCAGTCAAATGAAATGACAGTAATTCCAAGATAAAAGTGATGTATCTAGTGGTTGCACTTCACTCTTTGGTCTTAGTTTAAGTGATTTTTAGATGGTCTTAGGGTTTTCTTCTATTAGAAAGCTTGGCACCGAAAGGAAATCAGTCTGCTTACAGTTTTCCCACTGGAACTGTTGAATTGCAGCTGATGATTTAGGATCTCTCTAGTACTGCAGTCTCATTTAGCATTGCTCAATATCATGCTCTAAATAATAACTTTCTTCCAAAGTACAATTACTATTTCAAGAGTTGAATGTCTTTAAACTCTTCTTGTCACTCCTATGTTATCCTTTTAAATTGAGGTCTTCAGTTTCACATTCCTTAGACAGATGTTTCCCTTCTATTAAACAGTGCTCCCATTGGGTGTTGTTAACTGGACAATATCAATTTCTTTACACAAATGAAAAACGAGATTTAAAGTTCTAGTGAAAACTTTTGCTGTCATCAGTGACAATGTTTTTTTGCTATTTTTCATTTACTTGGTTTTGCAAAACCTGGAAATAACCCATGTTGCTGAAGACAGATCTTTAAGATTTAGTAATTAAAAACACAAAATATTTTATCTGTGTTTACTTTATTAGTTCCTCTTTATTATGGCCAGATTTGGGGTTAAATAATGAAAAATTGGTTTTAAGCCTCTAATTACTAAGTTATCAGTTATTACTAAGGTTACCAGAATATTAACTTCAAGTATCTATTCCAGTGAATTCTTACTGCCTTTTCTTTCCCTGCTACCTATCCAACTTCCATAGCAATTAAAAGAGTTAACTATCATCACGTGTTTTAAAACATTTTTCATCCCTGTTTCTTGCCTCATATTTTTCCCATTTTCCTCTGCTTCTTCCTCTCTTTTGAAAGCTGCATATTGATGTTATTTCCTGTTTGGTTTATAACACTGAATGCTTTCTACATCCTTGTATACATTTGATATGGAAGCTTTAGAACCACTAAAAAGTATTTAAAACTCTGGTGCTACACATAATGTGCATACTTTAAAAACCTTTCAAGTGACTCAGAACACAGCTAAGGTTAACAGCCATATGTGCTAGCAGATGCTAAACATGAAAGCTCAAACTGTGATGTAATACTAATCTTCAGTGACCAGATGATTAACCCTTTTCAGTCACAAATTAAAGCATTTCCTAAAACCAGTGAGTAGAACATTGCAATTACTAAGCGAGATTGTCAAAGAAATAACTAGACTTTATTGGCTGGATTTAAAGCATGCAGGTGAAAAGGACACCTATCTGAATATCCAGATTGAGAAAAGGTGTAAAAAGCTGGCTGAGACCATGATTTTAGTTTGAACTGAAACCATTGGTCCAGGACTGAAAAAAGAGTTGTGACTTGTCAGTCTAGACAAATTTGTAGGAGAAAGTATCTAGTTCTAGAAAGCAGAAAGAGCAGCAAGCTATAGATTAACTTGCAGGGTTGTGTTGGAAGGCAGGAAAAGCAGTGGTTTTGAGCTTTAGGATAACAGAGAATGGCAGGATGATAAAAGATTAAATGAAAACACGGAATGGATCTTTAGATAAGAATCTGAGTTGATAAAATATCCTTAGTATCCTGTATATCAAAAAAAGCCCTCTTCACCTTCTTCATGGCACATAGAAGATCTCTGTCTTTTTTTATCTGTTTGAAGTGCATTCAGAGAAACCAGGTCTTAGTTCATTTGTGGCCACAAGATCGGTGGAGCTGCAACCAAGTCAGCAGAATGCTGCGTTTTGAAGTGCAGCAGCACGATGTTTAATGTGACATTACCATGTAATATGCAATGTTACCTTTTAGGGAATATACTCTTGGGAAGGACTAGCTCTCCTGCAATACTTCCCATTGGGAATAGATGAGTCTTTGGCAGGAATCTTTATCTTTCTTATCTTTTAACTTTTGAATATTTAACTAACTTGAAGAAGAGATTTTGAGTGCTCTTGAGTTGGGGAAAATCCATATACTTTGGCTGGTGCATTCATTTTGCAGTAGTCTATAATTGTGACATAATGATAAAAAGGTGTCAGCCCCAAAAAAAAGAATATTATGTAGCTTAATAAGGATAAAATTCTGTCCCTCAGCTAGGCTCCTGACTAATAATATGTTTTTCTTTTCGCTGCATGACTAAATGTGTATTTTAGAAACTTGTGATGGAAGTGTAGCTAATGAAGAGCTGAAAATTTCCTTTTCACTCATCTAGTTCACAAATTAGGAAAGGGTTTTTTTTCTTATTGAAGTTCAGTCATAAAAGAGCTAGGTTAACAGTATGTTAAAATTTTCAGTATATTATATAGTTCTAATACTATATGCAGAGTTACAAGCACAATAGAAAGTTCTATTTAAAAAGGAAAGTTTCTAAAATGCACTAAAACTTCAGAGATGAAAAATGACAAAGGAAATAGCTGCTTTGTTTTTGTTATGAAAACCCAGAACCTGACTTTGTAAACAAAGCCTCCAGAGCACATTTTAGACATCTCAATAATGACTTTCACATTTTAACTTTGAAACCTACATCTTCAGAAGTAACTGGAAAGATCATGAATCAAAATTTCCAGGAAATAATTCTCAGAATATCTGATCCTTGCAATATGTTTGATATTTCACAGTTCATAGAAGATTATCCCTCAGTAAATGAGAGCTAATTGTATTTCTTTACCTCACAGGTTAAAAGCATGAGCATAAACCAGATCAGCAAGGTTAAAATAACTCATGGGTTTGTGGCACTTTGTTCTCAAGTTCTAATTTTTTCTGCTGAGTGACAGATATCGATATAGAAATATTCTATAAAGAAAATAGTGCTTTAAAACTTTCTAAAGTACCAGATCTCATGAGCTGTGCAGTCCCATTCCCTCCCTGTGCACCCCTCAATCAGGTTGGGCCATTCTGCTGTGGCAGGCACACAGTACACTAGTAAGCTAGCCTGCCTGGATTCTGGCTCAAGGAGAGCAAGAGTGACTTTTCCAAAATAGCCTCCTGGGTTAAACTCAAGCTATAAAACAGCCTTTGCAGAGATCTGTCCTGCACAGCTGACAGTAGAGAACACTAGCCTCCTCTCTATTTTTCTGATACACACTAAACTCAGCCATAAACAGCATGAACGCCTTTGTGGAACAAGGTAAGGCGTGCTGTGGAGCTGCTCTTAATGTAGCATGACCTTGGGAAGATGCCTTGGTTTGTATGGTAACAAGTGCATCTCTAAAAGGCAGGCATTTGCCTTGGTGGAGTGTTCATGGGAGATCTTTGATGCGCACTACAGAGATCTTTAATAATGTTTCATAGTGATTAAGTTTTTGTTCTAATTGAACTAGTGAAGCTAAATACACGCTGGTTTTGTGACACTGACAAAAGGGAAGGCTGGGGTAGCTCTCAAACTTCTTTGTAATGAGGGCTAGAATTTTGTCTTCTGGATGTGGTGAAGTATCCCAACTTACAGGCTGTTGCATAATTATGATTTACATGGCAAATGTAATATGTACATACATGATTTACATGTTGAGAACTTGTTTCACACTATATAGAAATGAACCTGCTTAGCAAAATCTCAATTAGAAGGATTTTGGCTGATCTGTATAATGATGGTTACTTTCCATTGAATATGGTGAAAGTAGGTTTTTATTTCTGAGTTTCCCAGTAACATGGAAAGTCTCATCCCATTTTAGTGATATCCTCATCTAGAGATGATGGTACCTAGGAAATCTGCCTATGAAGCAAAATAAATTAGTATTTTCTTCATTGCTATTTTCTTGAGGAAAACAAGCTGCTAGAACTGAGGCACTTCAACTTTGCTCATGTTATATCTCGGGTTTAATACTGTTTAATGCTGAATAAAAAACGCCTTCACACCTGCAGCCAGCCAAAAAGAATGCAGTAATTGACAGGGCAGTACTTTCCTTGCTTTTTGTTTTGAAACTAAACCAGCTGTAAAGTTTTCAGTAAGATATAAATGGCATTGTGTTAACGTTGGGTGAAGGGGAAGAGCTTGGCATGGGTCAGCTGCCTGCTGAGATGCCTTGGAGATGTAAGATTTTTAGCATCATGAAATGTTTCGTTCATTTTGTATTATGCAGAAATCTTCGTTCAAAGATAAATGTAAGATAATTTAATGTTAGTTTAATAAAGATAGTTAGTATCAAAGCTTACATGACCTTAGAAAGTTTGTGTGCCCTGACACTGGCGTAACAATCTGGTGCTTCCTCAGATAGTGACCAGAGGATGTGAAACCACGGAAATGACCCTGCGGAGAAATGGGCTGGGCCAGCTTGGATTCCACGTGAACTTTGAAGGGATAGTGGCAGACGTGGAGCCCTTTGGATTTGCATGGAAAGCAGGCCTGCGGCAGGGGAGCCGCCTGGTCGAGATCTGTAAAGTGGCTGTGGCAACGCTGACCCACGAGCAAATGATCGACCTTTTACGCACGTCGGTGACAGTAAAAGTGGTCATTATTCAACCACACGAGGATGGAGCGCCCAGAAGGTAAGGAGCTGCAGGTCTCAGTGTAACATTGGTATCTGTTTGGTTTTGTTGGTTTTTTTTTTTTTCTGTGCTCCTGCTTAAAGGATGGCTCTTTCATTGAAGGCCTTCAGTAAAGGAATATTGTCCGTCATGTCGGGTGATAATATTGTTGAGGCTCTTAAAGCAGTCATTTCCCCAAAACCCATATTGACTTGTTGTAGAAGATAAAATAAGATCCTACAAGAAATTTAATGGAAAATTTACTTTCATATGACTTTAAAGGGTAGGAAATAAACTTTAGTGTATCCTGACAGAGCTGTCCTGCAAGCTGATGTTACTTCTTTTTTCCACAGGAGAGTTTTATGTTTTAATGCTGAATTTAAAAATGTGGAATCCTTTCCATGAAATTCCACCTTGTCCATCTTTGAGGTTTCTCCAACTCCTGACTATTGGAAAAGATTTATTTTATTTTTTTCTTATGTTGAAATTTAATGAAAATAGTTAATTACTGGGTTCTGGACATACATGGTAACAAATCTTAGAGTTCTACTAAGAATATATTCCCATTAAATGGTGAATTACATCAAAGAGTTTATTATTTAAAGCAGAGAAATCTTATTGCAACATGAAATACATGCTCATACTCAGGGAAAGACTGTAATAACAATCATTACAGTGACTGTACCAGTGTTTTCAGGGATGAAGTGCATTTTTCGTTCATCAGTGTTCCTTTTTTGGTGACAAAAGGCCTTTTTCTCCATAATATTGGAGGCAGAGAAGTAGGAAAAAATTGAAACTTTGTAACAGTGTGACTATTTCTCACACACTTTGTCTAGTCAGTGTTAATTTGGCTCATTCTAAATGAGAACTATATCAGAGTAAATTTAATTACTTCTCTTCTTGTAGCAGGCCAAATTTAAATCTCTTGTTGATTTTTAATTCAACAGAAAAAACATTAGATGTGTTGCTTTTGGCAAGACAACAAGCAATAAAATTTTACGTAGCGTGCAGCACTGTGAAGTGGATGCCAACTGTATCCGAATGCTGTTTAATTGGTGGCAATTCTCCAAGCAGTCATTGGCCTGATGTATGACACACAGGGGCTGTCCCCTGCCTCAACCTGCATCGTGATGCCTCCCTTTCTGAACAAAATGCCTGTGAATGTAGGATACCACCGTTTTGCTTAGCTGGATAGAAATTTGCAATTAAGCCTCTCTTTGCTTAGCTTTGCTATTCTCACCATCTGCTTCTGGGTATGAATTTTCACTGACTTGTTTGGTATACATTTCCAAGCTGTTTACAGAATATGAGCCTAATGAGCTGATCCTTTTATTTCGAAGGTAAAAATGTGTATTTTATAGGTCCTGATAGAAAAATAAATACTGTATGAACTGTTTATATTGTCTTTGATATAAATCTTCTAGAGATAAAATTTTTAAATCCCAGATCAGTGTGATACATAGCACCCAAGTCTGTGTGTAGGAGGAGTTTGAACTGAGTGTTACTGCACTGAGAAAAATGTGCAAAAGCTGCTTCTCTTTATAATTTTTAGCATTTTAAAAATTGTGACTAATTACTAAGAAAAATGATTTTTTTAACACTCTATATCTAGTCTAAAATTTTTTTAAAAGCTTGTTTAAGTTCTTTGTAGCTTTACCTTTCTAGTATGTATATATATAAGGAATGTCATTTTTTCTCAAATATCAATTTTCCACAGAAAACTGCTCATTTTCCCTTGTATATCCCCCAAAATATGATCAGGGATTTCGACTGTCCAGTCTGGAGGGTTTTGAGCTTGCCTTTTTGCAATGTTTAAAATCTAAACAGAGCAGACAGAAAGCAGTTATAGATATTGAGTGACAAGTCTGAGAATTTCAGTTGATACATGATCTTTGACTTTGTAAAATATATTAATGAATGAAGGAAAAGAGGAGAGGGCAGAAAGGAATAAATTATCAAATTTTTGGGGAAAAAAGATAGCCTATCACTGCTACTTACTAGTTAAAACTTGTGCAAACCCATCTCCCTGTCTTCTACTCAATTGCTTCTCTTAGACTTCTGCAGGTTCTTGTCACAGAAACAGAGAATAGGTGAGGTTGGAAAGGATTATGCAGGTTGTTGAGTCCAACCTCATTGCTCAAAGCAAGGTCAGCCAGAGCAGATGGCTCATGGACATGTTCACTGGGTTTTGTATATCTCCAAGGATGGAGATTCAAAAATTCAATATTTCAATTTTGATATGCAATCATCCTTTCAGTAAGAAAAGTTTTTATGTGTACTTAAATGGAATTTCCTGTACTTCAATTCTGCACCTTGCCTCCTGTGTTTTCACTGGATATAATTCTTAGTCAGTCGTCTTTTTTCCTTGATCCCCTCATTAGATATTTTATACACATTGATAAAATCCCTCCTGAGCTTTCTCTTTCCCTGGCTGAATGATACCAGCACTCTCAGTCCCCCCTTGTGTTTCAGATGCTCTTATCCCTCAATCGTCTTTTATCCTTCACTGCACTTGCTCCATATGATTATGTCTCTCTTGTACTCTGGTATCAGGTTTACTCAGAAATCTACAGGTAGTAGTTTTGGATGTAAAATAGGAGTATCTGGAGAACTAAATCCACTTCACCTTGGCTTGACATGAAATGTCCCTGTCCTTGGAGGGTCCGTGCATGGGAAAACAGGATAGAATCAAGCCTCTGTGAGTGACTGCCAACACATACTTGTGATAAACGTTTAAGGCAGGTGTGACAGCTTGTCAGCAGGGAGCTTTTTTGTATCAAGTAGCTGTAATAATTATCAAATAACACTCAAAGCAGACATACAGATGTTTTTGTCATATTTGGGGGTCCATCCATCCTTGACCCACACATTACAAGGATCTAGGAGAATGATAGTTAAAAAGCAGGAAAAAGCTTTGCATCTATGGTCCAGTACTTATTCCTTTTATTCAAAGCTGGTTTAGAGGTTTTCTGATAAGAATGATGCACCAGACTATCTGACATGTAGGAAAGTGCGTTTGGAGGCTGAAATAAGTCCCTTGAAAGTTTGACTCATCCTACAAAGTATCTGATCTTCTGGCAGTTGGGTAGGCTTTTCTTCTCTGTATTTCAGCCCGGTTTCTCAGAGTACATACTGGTGGTTTGTTGTTCTGGTTTTGGTGTGTGGGGTTTTGTTGTTGTTGTTTTACTTAAATGCCATAATGTAGGGTTTCAAGTTCAGCCACTAAGATTTTATCCACAGTGCATAGATACAAAAAATACATTCATCTTTGTTTCTAAAAGGATCAGTTGTGCTAAAAATTTACATATATTTGCAAGAATATAAATATAATTTTAGCAAAAAATCCAGAGTTTCATGAAAAAAACCCAAATGTATCATTTTATTTATGCCCGTGTTTCATTTTCAAAGATAATCAGCTGATTTCCACTTCTTGATAGACTAGTTTCTGCTTAGCTTTGTCTGCTGGGTTTTATGAATACAAAGCAATGAGGAATTTCTCTCTGGGTTGCTTGCTAGTACTGGTTCCTTGCTGGGATCAAATTCTGAAGTGAGTTTACACAGATTGG
The DNA here is from genome assembly GCA_013400215.1 of Cisticola juncidis. Taxonomy (NCBI): domain Eukaryota; kingdom Metazoa; phylum Chordata; class Aves; order Passeriformes; family Cisticolidae; genus Cisticola; species Cisticola juncidis. Next base: position 771,186 of record VXBR01001112.1, read on the forward strand.
ATGTGAGTACCACGGGATGTCTTGGGAATTGTATCCTTCAAGTGAAAATGAGTTTCAAGTGTGCAGGGGTGTTTCCAAAGCAGTTCCTTGAAAAAACATCAGCTGAAGCAGAGATCTTTAATCAAGTTCTTGCCTTGATTTTCTTTTGTCTGTTAGCTTACCCACAAATAATCTTCAATCCATCATTTTAAAAGAATACCAACAAAATGTAAGTGTGTACCCACTGAGAATAAACTATTAGCAATAATCTATTAGCAATATACAATTAACAAGGGGTTTTTTTTTCTGCAAACTGTCTTGTATTCATTTATTTCAGCATGAAAATAAACTATTTGAATGTTGAAGGTGCTTACAAAGGAATGTTACAGGGTGATTAGGAAATCACACAGGAAAACTCAGCTCAATAAATGTGTTCCATTACTTAATGCAGATCCTTCTACCAAAATCTTGACAGTAGTATATGCAAAAGCAATCATGGAATAAGGCCTTTCATTTACTATCCTGTAAAATTAATGAACTTGAAACAAAGCTCCTGCTGTTTTCAGTTTGCTCCAGCAATTAAATAATCATGCACAAGTTGATGCAGAAATCTAAATTATTTGTGTGGCATCAGGCTGATATTTAGATATAAAAGAAGAAGAAATTGCTGTTTAAAATATAAATTCTTTAAATCGAAATCTGGTATTAGAACAAATATGTTAGTCATTGTTTTCAGATCTGAATAAATATTCTTGTGTTATGTTTGTTCCTGTCCCTTCAGAGTTGTTGATTTGGCATTGTGTGCACTTGAGCAGGAGAATAATGATGCTCATTCTGATTTGCTTTTGCTGGTGGTGTTATAGTAGTGTTCAAGGACACTGTATCCTTAATCAGCCAAAGCCAATCAAGGAATTCAGGCACTTCTAAATCTATTTTAAATGGTAGATTTGGCTAGATTATTTTTTACTACATTTTACCTATGTGTTTGTCTTAGTTCAACTAGCATTTTATACTAAAAAAAGTTGCTTGAGAACCAATTAAGAAGCAATTTCTAGGAAATTTAGAAAGCAAACAAAACTTCAGGCAAAATTTCCACGGTTGGCTATAAACAGAAGCTGGAGAGCTGTAGGAGCAGTAGTTTCCACTGTTGGTCTGAACAAGCAAGAGACTCTTTTTCTGCTGTTGTAGGTAGTTTTGAAAATGGAAATACTTTAGTAACTATGACTGAAACTGCCTGTGGGCCATTTTTTAGTACTACTGCAATTCTTCTGAGGTTGTTTTATTCTTTTGAACCTTGCAAACAGCTTCTTACAAATAAAATAGATGTAATGACTTATTTTCCAGTCCTGATGCTTGTTGCCATTAAATGATTATGATTTCTTTGAAAGAATTGTCTTTCGGGGGCTTTTAAAAAGTAGCAGATAACCATCAGAGTATAGAATGTTTGGGAAATGCTTTTAGGAAGGGGAAGAGGCTACTGTGTGGTGGAATTCAGTTATTGTCGCAGGGGTTAAGAAGCTGGTGGGATAGTTCATTGGGCCTTCAGATTCTTAATATTTATTCACTTATTTACTAAATTAAGCCACCTGAGCTAGAAAGAAGCCAAGTCTAACATCACCTGAGGTGGGTTGAAGCAGCAAAACCTGAATGTTTGGTTGTAAAAGTAGAATTTGGATGTACCAAACCTTTTAATTACTACCCCTGCAACTAATCTAAGAAGGCTGAAAATACCTGAAATTTCTAGATTCTGATGTTTTATAGATGTAACTGAAAGAACTATCACTAAGAAAATGTAATTGTACTAATTGGAAGCTGTACTATTTGCAAAAGTTAATCCTCCCTACCCAACAAAAAATAAAATGGTAGAAAATGCTTAACTGTGTTTCTCATACAAATAAAGTCTTTGATTTTTTTCCTTACTGAGTTATGAATGAACTTACAGTAGAGGTTAATCATAACTGCTAAAGTTAATTATGTGTACAGTTGTTACAGTCAAACAGAAAAAACCCCTAAATGCCTGGCAAAGCATTGTTTGTCTCTATGGAGAGATGCAAAAAAGAGTTCAAGACTCATTTTTTCCCTTTTTTCTTTTCTTCTTTCTTCTCTCTATTCATGGATTCATATTAGAATGATAGAATGCCATGGGTTGGAAAGCATCTTAAAGATCATCTAGTTCCTGTCTGTGTTTCTCTTTTACATGTAACAGTACAGATGTAGAGGCTCTTTAGGAGGCCTCTGAATTGCTTGTCAACTCACCAACACAAAGTTTCTTTTTAAAACTGAATAACAATAAAGATCAGAAGAACAGTAAATTTATCTTCAAGTAGGAGGGATTGGCAGCTTCAACTCTTTAGCTCCATGAAAGGACAAAAATTTTAGAGACATTACTTCCCTTAAACCAAAGTGTCAGGGTGGGCAGCAGCCCTGTCTGAGGTTGCTGTAAGCAATCTCTCACATCAACTATGGTATGAAATTATTTAAATATAAAATGGATTTAATTTTTAAGAAGTTTTTGAAATATTAATAGGTTTCTGAGATGTTGTAACTTGGATTTTTTGTCATGACTTTTTGACCAAAATGCTCTTAGGCCATTTCTGTGTTGTGCTGTGTCTTGGACTTGTGCTGTAACTGATACAGGGGATCAGTGGAATTGAGATACCTGCAGGAGGTGCTTCACAGTGTCAGGGAAGGAAAAATCTATGAATGTATTAAACAGCTACATCCCAAGTCTCAGCAAAACTAAGCTTCTAAATTCTGCTTTTCAATTAAATCCCTATAATTATATGAAATGAATCTGTGTTTTATTATGTGGATTTAATAGATTGCACAATGAGTCCTCAGGCTCATTCTGTCACTTCGGGCACTGCTGTAGTGTAAGAACAAACATACACTCCAATAGAAGTGACTGTTTTCAAAAACAAAGTTTGAGTTGGCAGAATGCAGTTATTGTACTGCTGGATGAAGACTCTTCCTTGATCAGGATTAGATGTTTGGTATTGAAATGCTGGCAAGTTACAAGGGATAACTTATCAGTGTAATAAACTGATGCACACCAATGATTCCTTCTCTATGCCTACATCTCCTGGCAGTACATTGAACTGGAGTTAAATTGTGACCAGGTATTCTAGTTATGCTGATACCCTAGCAAATTGTTCATGCTTACAATCTGTAGATAGCTGGGGTCCAAATACTGGCGTTGTACCCAGTAGCTGACAGTCATACAATTTAGCCTAAAAGATTTTGTGCAGCTGGCAAGGTGACGGGGTGCTGATCAGGGTGTGTGGAAGCTTCTGTCTTCTCTGTGGAGGTGGATATTTACTGAGTTTAACTGGACTCCTTGCCTAATGGAGGCCCTTCACAGAGCCAGTTACAGAACCTCTATATGGAATCTGAAACTAGTTTTGCAAGGATTGGTTAATATAGTTTTAAAAACTTAATAGAGTGCTTGATAATTCTTTGAGAACGTAATGCTCGTTGCAGGAGCACTTGAATATTGCATATTTTTATAGTGTACTCTTAAATTTTATTATGTTGTCATGACCTTCTAGCTGTATCATGAGGTCAGGCTCTCTTTAATTGCAGAGTAGGTTTTATTAACCAAATTTTTAATAGGATAATATGCCTCTTGAACCAAAGGTATTAATAGGAGTCTGTGCTTTATGTTGAAGCATTTATTTAATTAATACCAAACTATGGTGAAGGGCAGGAACTGCTATAATGTCTGACATGTGGTTAAGATGTGGTCCCATTTGCTTGTTAAATATTGTGAGTCTGTTTTTCAAATGTTATATTGGATATAATTGTAAAAGACATTTGGTATCCTTTTTAAGCATAAATTCAAATATCTTTTTAAAACCATAAAATAGAATTTTGTCCTTATGTATCATTTAAAGTGAATTTAAAAGAAATATATAAAATTCGAATTTAAAAGTTATCATTCAATACCAATGCCAATGTATATTCTTGCACTGGTGCAATAAGTGACAAAATCATAAGTAAAAGTTAAGATTTAAAGTAAAGTAAAGTAAAAGGTCAGATGACATATTTAAGAGGGAACTACATTTATTCTTGTGGGTTCTTTTTCATGCAAGATAACTTACAGTTTGATCCATGGCAGGGAGTGGAGGTGGGGATTGCAGGCATGAAGTAATTCCTTCTCTGTCTTCCTGATGTAGGAGGTGGCTACAATTAAAACTTTACCTGTCTCAGTATACTGCACTAACTGTTCTTTAGGCAGTGCTTGTGAAGCAGTGAAGCATATTTTTTCATATAAATGTTGAAGTGATTGGTTTGGTACTTTTAAATTAAGATTTAAAAGCCTTATGTGGCAAAAGAAGCTAAGTGAAACCATGGAAATTCTTTTCTGAGCCAGTTAAAACAAGCATTCTAGGGCTCTGTTTTTAATTCATAAGCAACACTGTTGAATTTTTATGGTGATTTGATACAAAGTTGGTTTTTCAGCCTTTTTCTGCAGGAACTGTGGGCTCAGTTTTGGTGGGTTTTTTTTTCATTTGTAGGAAGAATATGTTCCTGATGGAAACAAACAAACAAACAAAATTTTACAAAATTTTCAGTTCTTACTCATTGTGGGAAAGCTTATTGTTTATTATTGTAGCATGTTTTTCTTAATTAGTCAGCAAGCTAAGTCAAACTAAATAGTAGTAGCAGTCCCTTTTGCTTTTAAAACCCATGGCTATTTTTCACAGTATTTAGAGTACTTTATGGGGAGTATCTAATGAGGGATACAATCACAATTACATGCTATAATTTTCTCAATTACCAAGATGAACTGTAAAATTGATATCTTAATAACAAAAGTTGGGGAGGGGGTGGTTTGCTTCTAATTTCTAAAGACTATAGGAATGAAGAAGGGAGTGAAACAATACTAAGAAATTAACAGAAAGGAGATGGAAATTTTAGGCCTACATAATTGTTCAACGTCTTCATCAAATAATGGAAAACTGTGTATATATGGTTGCATGAAAAGTTGTGAAGTGCACCAAACTAATATTAACCATGCTATGTCATTTCTGCATTCTTTGATCTGTTTGTTTTGTATGTAAAACTTCATACTTAAAAAGACAAAAAGAAAAGAAAAATAAAAAGGATCGCAGTTGCATTGCTGGAGGCTGTTGTCTCCTACACGTTCTTTGTTGAAGGCAGTGAATGAGGCAGGAACTTGCATGAAGATCTTGGAGCATAAGAAGTTGAAAATCACACTGGAGAAATATATTCTATGTATGCTTCAGTAGTAAAAGAGTTTGCACAATTCTGTGTAATTAGCTCATCTTGACCTTTTTTCATGGTCTTCCTCATTCTAAGAGCTGAACTTGTGATTCTCAGAAGTTTTAAAACTTTTAAAAAACTTTTTAACTTTTGAAAAAAGTTTTAAAAATTGATACATGGACTGAGGCAGATTCAGGTGGTGTTCTGAATAACTGTGGCATTTCAGGGTGAGGGGAAGGCTGGAGTTATACCAAATCGACCCTCTGAAATAATGTGATGATTTTATAGTAGTGGTTTCTCTGTAGCACAATTCCATGTCTGTGAGAAGAGATTATTAGGGTAGTTTTACTTCCTTAAGGAAGCTCAAACCAGAAACCCATGATTGCAAAATTCTATGATACCTTCAGCATGTCCAGCTATGATTTGTCAGCAGAGGTTGGAGATGTCAGATTTTATTGGTGCATCTTACAGTGATATTTCTGATAAAATAGTAACACCGAGAAACCAGGAATTCTGAGTTCTGCTTTGGAACATTCTAGCTTTTCAGCTCATCTTCATCAAGGTGTCTTCCACCCTATATTGACTATCAATCTCCATTCTCAGTACTTCCATCATCTATATTTTTAAGTTCTTTAACTTTTTCATGTGTTTGAGTGCCACCAGGGAAAGAGATTTAGTGCTGCAGGATAAAATTGCTTATTTGCTACTAAAAAAATCAGCAGAGTGAAACATTTGGCTGGATCAGACTGTGCATATACAGAGTATGCAGAATAAAATTGCTACAGTTGCTCATGGCTCTTCCCTTCAGCAACCTTGAACAAGGCAGTTTGTTTTTTGTCTAATATTTTTTCCTTTAATCTGTTTACCTCAACGCAGATAATGAAAATATTCTTTGAGAGGGTTGATTCAGAAGCTTTAATGCACAGTGAATTAATGTGTGAGAATTTACACAATTTGCTTGCACTGCACATTTGTGTTAAGCCTCTTATGCCAAGATATTTTCAGGATTAAGACTGTAACTCTACACTCTATTGCACTTTCTCTAGGTGATTTTAATTTAGTTGCAAATGGTAAATGTTGGTTTTTCAACAAAAGCAAAGCTTGATCAAGACTCTTCTATGGAATGTAGCAGAATTGTAGTTGAGACAGAGGAGCAAATTTGCACTATTTCTTACTTAAACTTAATTATTGCTTTGGAAGTATTTAGGGCGTTCTCTTCATACATATTGATTTAGTACACACTGCCTATCAGAAAAGTAATGGAGATGGAATATTGAGAATATAAAAAATTTCCAATGATATTCAGTGTTGACTTGAAGGGTGTGTGAAGCTTTTAGTAACCAATTTCTGGAACAGTAAACTTAGTCATTGAATGCAGCAAATATTCCACAGGCAAACTGATCTTTTGTGGAACACTGCCAGTACTTTTACCTGGGTTTACACTGTCTGTGAATACTGTTAGTATTTAACCACACTGTAAATTTCAAGCAAAGATGGTAAGCCAGACTGTTTCTGATCTGTCTCTTCCGTCCACTTCCCCGTTTCTCTTCCAGGTTTACAAATCCCTGGGAAAAGAGACATTAGAAAGTACACTTTTAAAACACAGGGATAAATATTTCTTGTGCCACTAATTACTAATCATTTAATAGTGAACCATTTGCATTGTAGTCTGTGCACTCTGTCATTTGGTGTGGACTAGGTGGGATTCTAAAGGAGAGTTCTCAACTCCATAAGAAATGTTTAGTTTGTTGCAAAGCAACAAACCTATTTCTGACATTTAAACAAATCAATGCTATTTTAGAAAAACTTGATGCTTTATGACTTCTAAATGCCTTGTCTCTAGAAGTTTTTATTATGTAAAATTCAAGTGGCAGATTAATTTATAGAATTTTATATTCATTTAATACGATCCCTGTTTTGAAGGGCGAGGAGACAGTTCAAAGATCTTTGAGCACATGACAGCAAATCTTACATTTTGAAATGTTTTGTACCTGCTTGGTGTGACAATTTTGAAGTGTTCAAAGTACCATGCTGCATGAACACCTTTGGGCACCTGAAATTGAAAAATGTATATACTTCTGACTGTGAATGCAAGATCTCCCTCTGCCCTGTCCTGTGAGGCTGATGAGTATTTTTACTTGTCCCACAGGGGTTGTTCAGAACTTTGTCGTATACCCATGGTGGAATACAAACTTGACAGTGAAGGCACCCCATGTGAGTATAAAACCCCTTTCAGAAGGAATACCACTTGGCATCGGGTGCCGACTCCCGCTGGGCAGCCTCTCTCTCGTGCCTCTCCAATCCTAGGAACATCTGACAGACTGCAGTGCCAGCAGCTTCTCCAGCAGGCTCAGACAGCCATTCCTCGTAGCACTTCCTTTGATAGAAAACTGCCAGATGGTGCAAGGTAATGCGCTCAGTGCTTAGTGCCTGGCGTTCTCCTAACGTGTTTTCCTTTTGAAAACTCTGCTTTCCAGAACATTAGGGTCTTGGTTTTGAACCCTTGTTTTACTGAGTTTTGACAGTAATTTTAATTCTGAGGTTGTGTTAAATAGCTTTCCCTGGACCAGTCTGCTTGGAACAAGGGGCTTCTGGTGTGTGCGGTGGGAGTGTGCTGCACTGAGGGTCCTACTGCTGAGGACAGCTGACCTTCCCCTTTAGTCCCAAATCAGTGAAGTGGGAAACTGCCTTATAACTTTTGGGTCTTAATAATGTCCTCTTTCCCACCTTTTGGAACACTATTTAAACAAATACTGTGTGTAAATAAAATGAACTAATTCCTTTAAAAATTAATTATATAACCTTGTTACCGAGGTATTGGCATAGTTTCAAAGGGTTCTGTAACTCATTACCACCCCTTATGCTTTGCTTTGCTTTTAATTAAACAAAGTAGAGCTTGTGATTTGAATATGTAACACCTCTTAGATGATGGGATGGTATCCTTAAATGTTAGCTCTGTTCTAATTTAATCATAATTCTTCAGAAGAAGAAACTTTGTTTTTAAAGATAAAAATTTGCAAATACATTTGACCTTTGAATTATTTAGGAAAACCATATGTGTTGAGCAGAACTCTGTCCTTTATTGTTTATAATTATTTTAGCTTATGTCCTTATCTATGGGGTTATGCAGTTCTAATTTCCAAGGAAATAATTATTGCATGTTGAAAATAGCTGAGTGGTACAAAAATCTGAAATACTATTCTTGAGTGAGTTTAAAACAATTTTGGATGAAATCGTTAAACGCCACTATTGCTACATTGACTACCTTACTTAGTAGAAAAGAATTAATGACTTTTTACATTGAAAGGTACATGAGTAATAGTAGCACATATTTGAAAATATGTCTCTTTCATTGTCTGGGAAAGGAGGACTCCCAGTTATGACCATTTGATCATTTGTGTTCTCCTTCTCCCCTACCCCACTCTCACCCCCTGAAAAACTGAGAGATGCATTTCTGTAAGCATTTCAATATCATTATAGAACTTAAGCTTTTCCTAATGTCTTGTTAATTAAATTATTGGTAACATCTAACATAAGCAGACAATGTATCAAATGTCTAGATATACTTCATTATTTATGAAGCTTTATTAAGCATACTTTATGCCAATAAAGAAAAGAAATGAAAGCTTTCTGACATGCAACTCAATTCCAAAAAGACTTCACAAGCCTGAGCTGCACTTCCTGTAACACTCAGCAAAGCATGTGAAAAAAATGCTTAGACTAAATCTACTCTTATCATGAAAACATTCCTGTATCACTCAAGCAAAACAAGTGCAGTGCAGAAGTGCTATTCTGAGGAAGACATGATACAGAGTATAAATAATGAAAAGAAAGGAAAATTATGGTTTCTGACATGTAGGTCTTGAAACATGTAAAGAAGGTACCTAATTGGCAAGGTCTTTCCACATGGCATAGTTGGCATAGTTGATTTGACAGAGAGATGAGCTTAAAACAGAAGCATTTGAAATAAGGTGGATTAGTACTTATAACTAGTCTTGCAAGGGTGAAAGTGTATTCTTAGGCTAGGAAAATGATGAAGAGATTCTAGAGGCTCAGAGACCCAGTATTGGTTTCAGAGCACAAGCAGGGAGAAGCAGGCTGATAAAACATTTTCACCTGATCTGAATATGAGCTGATGGTGAAGTCAGCAATAAAATTATTTAGTTCAGAAATGAAAAGAGGAAGAAGCAGAAGAAATGTGGACTAGATATAGTAAGAGACTTGAGCAGCAAAAATTCAGCTACTGTGACATATAACATTTAGGTGCCCAGTCCCTGGAGTGAAATTAGAAACTGAGAGCCGAATGCTTGTGCTCCTAATTCAGTTCCTGAGGATTAAGTGCTTTGAGAAGGAGATCTAAGTATTCTGGTGTTGTTCAAGGAGTTTCCTCTACTTAGTCACTTAGAAATACAAGGACATCTTTAAGCTCTACTGCTCATTTCACAAAGTGGCTAATTCTATGACAGCTGCTCATGGCATGTGCCTAAGTGCAGCTTTAGACAGACTCACTCTTCTGATTTTTGCACCAAGAAGTCTCTGTGTACTTTGGTGCCTGAGTCACACTTGTAGGCAATGCATCCTATCACCTGGAGTCTGGAATCCATTCCTGAGAGCACATGGTTGGAATTTTTGTGTGAAGGAACTGTGTGAGGCGGTCACTGATGGGATTTCTGCGGTTCTCCTTTTGTAGCCACTCATTGTTTAGTAGGCTAAAGGCTTCACGCTTGTCCAGCAAATGGGAGGTGCACGTATTTCAGCCTTGGAACAGCACAAAGCACTATCCTGGCTTTGAGGACAATGTCCTAAACATCAGCCTGGAGGCTGGAAACACATGGGATCATAATTTATCCATTCCTTAATGTCACTTAATCTGTGTGTGAAATGCATAATTTTTGGTGGTAATAACAAGTTCATGGAACTGAATTAAGCTGTAGCCTATTGACTACTTCACTTAATTTAGAGAGGTTCAGTTCTGTCAATACTTCTCAGAGAAAGACATGCTGAAAAATGAGGTACTACACTATTTATTGTACATTGGCTATTAGGCAAAATATAACAACTAATGTCTTTAAAAAAACAAAATGTAATAGCTAATGTTTAAAATTTTCAAGCTGAACAGTAAAGATGCTCATTGAAAGGTCATGTTCTTGGGAAAGTGTTTTGCATAAATCAAGAAAACACTTCTTCATTTCCTCCCTGAGTACATTCATTTCTACATGAGAAAGAAAAGAGGAGGGAGAAAAGAAGAAAAAAGCTAAACACAGGGAACTAAACTCAAGATAATGTCAAGGTACTTGAAGGAAATTGTGTTGTAGTTATGGAGTGATGTGCACAGAAGTGAAGGAAAGGATGTGATCAACCCCAAATTTAAGCATTAAAATTCAACTGTCTGGAAATCTAACAAAACTGCTTAGAGACATTGTTAAGACATGAGGCTTAAAAGCTTAAGTAATAAGTACAAAATAATACCCTTCATAAAAATGTTTTTGTTGCTTTTCTATGTCAAAGGATCAATGAAATAAAACTTTTAAAATTATTGCAATTGCCACTTCCAATTTTACTATCTTTAAAATTGGAGTAAATGCCAAGGAACTACCAATCATTTCTGATCCACTATGAGAGCTTGCCACATGTGAATTTAGAAACCTAAGCCAGCCGCTCTAACTCCTGAGTAATCCCACTTACTCAGAACTAAAGCCAGATCTAAGGAAAATAGGGTTTGGCATTTATTCTTTCTCTTTATGTGCCTTTTTATATATTCAGATGGAAATACTAGTGAATAAATACTACACTTTAAAAATTCTTGTTAAAGTTTTATAAAACTGAGATAAACTTTTTCAATTCCCCAAATGGATGTAACTAAGTGTTCATGCTGCATCTGTATTATTTGCAAAAATGAATGTATTTGATAAAAGAAGCACAGCCCAGTTCAAATCTGAAACCCCACATATACCTCAGTGCACTGTTAATGACTCTAAAATCAACATTACAGAAGTTCTCCAAGCAACCAGTCCTCATCCAGTGACCCAGGACCAAGTGGGAGCAGCCACTGGAGACAGCAAGTGGGATATGACGGGTATTAGTGATTTTCAAAAATTTTTATTTAAATCTTGCAATAGCTCCCATGCATCTTTCTTAAGCAAAATTTGTATGGGTGTTCTAGATGTTATTTTCAAACGCTGTTAGTATCTTTTAAGATGTACAGGTTTACTGGTCTTTCATGTAATATGCATCCAACTGCAATTTTAAAGTCATCCTAATCTAACTCTTTAGGTTCATATTTTTAAATTCAGGTAAAAGACAAATGGTTCTTAGGTTTATTTTCCCAGTAATAGACCAGAAATCAGCTAGTAACTCAGAACTAGAATAAAATAATGATACTTCTTCCTCCTGCTTCAGGAGGAAAGTGTTTTATTAAAAAATCTTTATGGTCTTCAAATGTTTTATTTTCTGCTATATTTGTTTCAATGACGCCTGTTCCCTAGGGTATGTCCTCAAAACAGTAGGAATTTCAGAGATCTCATCTCCCTAAAAGGCTGTGCATAGATGGTCCTTTTGCATCCCTGTTAATCCGTTGGTTACTGAAATTTCAGAAGTAAACTATCTGTATATAAAAGACCACCCCAATATAACTCACGTTATAAGAATATTATGTGAGGCATCTGTTCTAAACTACTTTAAAGTTATGACTTTGTTGTATATATATATATATCTGCTGAAAACACTCCTGTTACAAAATGTTGAGCTATGGCAGTATCTACAATAGGGTAATATAAAAGCATTCCAGACTTGCCAAGTGGCTTTCAGAAGCTACCTTTCAGAAAAAAAAAAAGTGAATATTGAAAGCATCAGCTTGACTCTTTGAAGCTTATTAATGCTTCGGCATGATTGATTGTGGATAAGATATTCCATGTAGCAGATATATATGCAGTATCTTGTAGACTTCTTGTAGACTCCTCAAGGAATTTAACATAACTCAGTGAAATCTTTGGCAGCTAAGTAGATGCTAATAATTCAAAAAAACCTGTAGCTTTTCTTTTTTTTTTTTCTTGACAGTCAACTCATCAAAATGCATCTCATGTCATTTTTTCCAGCACAGTTATTTCTAACAGCAGTCTAGGTTTTGGTTTGTTGCTTTGTGAAATGTTTAAACTTTTGCAGTATGATGCAAAGCAGTGGATCTGGTACTAACATATATTCTCAGTGTGAAATCCCACAAACTATGATTACTTTCTGTGGGGCTTAGATCACAAAGAGGTTAAGCATATATTACCATAATTCTTCACTGCAAAAGTCTTTGGGTATATAGCCCCAAGAATACATTTCTTCTTAAAAGTTCAGTGTCTTCTTGGCATGTTCACACTTCAGATATAACAGTGTGCTGTTGAAAAAATTTCATGTAAATATTTCTATGCAGAGGTTGGAAATGTTTGGGAATGATGATTAATTTTTAAAAGTCACAAAATGCTTGCTTTTAAGAGTAAAAAGTGGTGTAGTTCATCATGTAACTAATCTTACAGGATAAAAACCCTAACAGCTTAATTTTCTGCTTACATTGAAAGATGCCAGTCCCCTTTACTCCATGAACATCACCAAGGTTCAGGCTCACTGGAATGTGAAGGAGGCAGAGAACGAGAGGAAACTTTGGAAGGAACTAGACATTCTGGTAATAAAACCCACTGTATCTTTCAAGTACATATTCTTTGCAATGCAGTGCTTGTTGAAATGCAGCCACCTCCCCATGTGGAGGTTTGACTCACAAAGAGCACGAGATGTGACAGTGAAAGCAGGGACTGTTAGGGCATTCTGCAAAGATACCTGTGTCTGATTGCAGAGTGTGCAGGTTTGAAACCTGAGGCTGAGTCGTGTGCTTTCTCCATTATTTTTGGCAGAAGCCAAGTGGCATGCACCATCAACCAAAGTCCTGAGCTCCTACAAAGACCGAGCTTTACAGAAAGAAGGCAGTGGCAAGGAGTCGCCAAACAAGCTTTCACATGTAAGTCTTTTCCTTGGATGTCATTCAGAACTCTAAAAAAACACAAACCCCAAAACAGCAACCACAAAAAACTACTCTTTCTTTTTAAAGAAAAAAATCATAAAAATGCATTTTAGGCAATTTATGAAGGCCACTGTGTGTTTTGGGAGGCAAAGATTATGCTCACACAGTTGAGAGTTGAATCAAGTATGCCTAATCTGTGTTTACAAACTCAGAATTCCAAGAGGGCTTGGGTCTGGGGCATGGAGGAGATAAAACTAGTATAGTCTCCACTCAGCTGTGAATTTACAGCTTCATTTATACTGGCTTGTGTAATCTGTGGAGTATTTAATTACCCATTAAAAGAAAATAAAATTCTATTTACCATACCGCTTTTCATCTTATGTGAAATACCCATGGAATTAAATTATCAATAAGCACTGTAAAAATGTAGCTTGTACATTAGGAATGCTGAACAGATTTTCTACTCTACCTTGTTCAATAGCTTGTCTTCAGTAATGGCAAAATCCTCAACAGCCCAGTGATGGAAAGTACATAACGATAATGTTTGTTACATGGAAAATCCTGCTATATTTAGCTGGAGCCTGTATACACTGTTTTTAAACTTATGTTTCATATGTGAGCAACAGCATCTCCTAGCATCATGCAAAAGTTAGCTGCCCTTCCCATTTATATTCTACCTAATAGAAGTCTGTTTGCCCTAGTACAAGTCCATCTGCCTTTATTCTGGCTACTGTCACAGGCATAAGTTAATCCAACTCTCTATAAAAATTATTTTAAAAGGTAAATAATAATACCCCTTGGCTTAATTGGCACAAAAGTCTGATGTAATTAATCAGCTTCAATAGCCATGCTTAGTTTAGGGCCTTATGACTTAAGTTGCTTTCATCTGCTACACATACATCACAATTGGCTTCAATTTAACCAGCCACACATCCAATTGGATTTGATCCAATGAGCTGCATATTTCAGCCGCACTGAGAAAAAGCCAACAATAATTCAGTCTTCGGTGTTTTTCAGATTTGCAGTAGAGCTTGTTTAAACAAATAATTACCAAGGGCTTCTAGCTTTAAAAAATGCTTATTTTAACTGTTCAGAAATGCAATTTTATGGATGTTAAGCAGGTCCTATAATCAGAAAATTCAATTCTGATTTTAAGATTTGTGATAGAAGATGGAACTAGAGCCTTTTTATTTCCAGTGACATCAACCTTTAATGTGTCTAGCCAGCTGTGCAATTCATTTCACAGAAACTGGTGGTATAATTGGCTCTTTTCATACTTTGCAGTTATATGATAGCATACTGTAAAAAAAATAAAATGGGCTTTGAATATCACAAATGCAGTAATTTATGTGAAAATAAATCTCTTACTGTTTAATTTGATGGGGGTCTTTTTGGTTTGTTTTCTCGTTGTAAAGATCGGGGACAAAAGCTGTTCAAGCCACTCCAGCAGCAACACCTTATCCAGCAACACGTCCAGCAACAGCGACGAGAAGCACTTTGGTTCTGGAGACCTGATGGATCCCGAGCTGCTTGGATTGACCTACATCAAGGGGGCCTCCACGGACAGCGGGATCGACACGGCTCCCTGCATGCCGGTGCCGCTGCTGGCCCCGCTGCACCTGGCGGGCAGCAGGGCTGCGGTGCACTGCCACGCAGAGCCCTGGGCCGAGGCTGCCGAGGCTCCTGGCCCGGAGGACGACCCAGCCAAAATCTACGCCGTTCACGGCTACGCCTCGGCCATCTCCAGCGGCCACACGGCTGAGGGCAGCATGGGAGACCTGAGCGAAATCTCCTCTCATTCCAGGTACCTGCTTCTTACAAACTGGGGGTCATGGATGAGGGGTTAACATACAGACAGCTCCTTTGTGTTGCTCTTATTCTCTTTGCCCTTCTTTGAAATGGAGCTTCAAAGATTTTGATGTTTTTGTTGTATTCAAATGCCTGTATGAGCAGTTTTCAAGTAATTTTTGATGACTCTGCCTGGAAAGCGTAGCCAGACCTCCTCCCAGATCTGATGGAGGCTTTATACGTGGCCCTTGCAAATTGCTTAGGTTTTTAAAAATGGGAAACATCCCTGAGTAAAAGAGAAGTTTGCACCTTATTTCACTTACTTTTGGGGTTTTTAGTGCATTGCACCAAATTACCTTGGAGCTAAAGCTGAGGGAAATCAGAAAAAATGGACAATTTTTACTTACAAAGAACCTGCATTGCACACCATCACCCCTAATTTACGTTATTCTGATGTATGCTTTGCAGATTTGCTTGTTGAACAGCATTTGATTGATTTTCAGCTTTTCTTCTAGTTACCAGTGAAATGTGTGCATGGTATATCTCTTGTAAAGCTTGTTGAAAGTATATTTTTATGGCTGGTTGCCTTTATCTTCCGGTTCCCATTTTATGGTGACTTTTAAGTTGAAGCTTTGGTCTATGTGTTAAGGTTTTTATTTTGTAAAGGATAGAAGGAAATAGTTTGTTCTTCTTTCCCTTTGATTTTCCTGTTTTCGGTGTCTATCAGCACAGGAAAATAACCAAATAATACCATGTATACCAACTTCATTATATGCTTGACATGAGTGAATTTGTCTTGTATTGGTATTCTGAAGAAATTTATTCTTCAAGGAAGTGTTTGCTTTAGTTTATTTGAAATAGGTTTTAGAGTCTTCACTAAAAGTATGTCTTAGTGCCTACTAGTACTTTTATTCATATTAAAAGGGGCTGTTCAAATTATCCAGAGGACTGTCTTGTTGAACTGAAATTTACTTGTGTGAAATTTGCTGATAATTTAATATTAGTGTGTGTGATTGAAAGGCACAGCCTAATCTTATATCAACTGGCAAAATTATTATGAAATGGAAAAGCACATAGGTTTTATGATTGGGGAGATATTTGAGTAATTCCCTATGTAGTTCTTTTTGTAGATGTGTGTGTACATATTTACTTAAAATTGTACACACAAATTGAATATATATATATTGAATTTAGGCTATTAGTTTTGATTCACATCAGTTTGCAGTAGCATTTCAGCAAGCTGAATTACATGCATTGCTTGTTCTAGAAACTCATCACAATTCTGTTCTCAAAGAGCTTTAATGTGTACACAGTTGGTGTGTAGAAAATTACTGTGCCACTTTTGCTTCATTGATTTTAACCTTGAGAAAAACTTAACAATGAGAATTATTGCCACATACCAGACGAAGCGTTTCTGATTTGTTGTTGCATAGCATATTTAATTTTTCCTTTTTTGTGTTTTTGTTCACTTTTCCAGTGGGTCACATCATTCAGGAAGCCCATCAACACACTGCTCTAAAAAGAGTGGCTCCCTAGATACCTCCAAAGTTTATATAGTGTCACAGAATAGCAGTCAACAGATGTCTGGGTCGATTTCAAAACCATACCACAGACAAGGAGCAGTGAGTAAATATGTCATTGGATGGAAAAAATCGGAAGGAAGCCCTACACCTGAAGAATCTGAAGTTTCAGAATGTCATGAGTAAGCACTCTGTTTTACTTCGTTGGGGGAAGAAGGGTAGTGAAAATAAATTTTAAATGGGGTAGAAAAAATAACAAATTCTGTTTTTCCTTTAAATGTTCAAGGTGGGGGGTTCACTGAACCTTTATCTATCTAATGAATGTAACACTGGAATAATCCATGAGAAATGTGCTGTTCTTAGGTGGGGGAAAAAGGCTTGAACTCAAAGGAAAACATGCAGTACCTCAAATATAGACAGATAATACTTTCACAAAATTCATGATTTTCAAAAGTAGATGTTACTACCCTCCTGTCCTGGTTATTTGTGTTCTTTTGTGCTAACATACCACAGAGGTGATTTCATTTCTCTCCCCCAGTGTTTTAATTACATAAATTGTTTGATCATGGTAGTATTTAAATTAAAATGTGCTAACTTTAGGGTTACCCACAAATTTTTTGATTTTGAAATCAATGAATTACTGAAACAATGTCTCTTTATTTTGAATGGCAGCCTTAAAATTGCATAGTGAATCAGGGTATTTAGGCTGAAACAATGGTAATTTGGAAAATTATGTTCAAGAGATTGTTCTGTTCAAGAACTATTAATTGAATATGACAACACTTCCTATGGCAAAAAATATTTTCAGATTTTTTCATGGCATACAATATTGCCTCACCTCTTTCTTTCTAGGAAAGCTCTCTGTATCACAGAGAGGAAATATCTCTCTGAGGATAATTATGTTGAAATAAAATAGCATCTCTAATTAGCAGTGATGATGAATATCAGGTCAATTGCTGAATGTTGTGCCACTGTTGGTTATAATTCACTGAGAATTACACTTTACCATAGCAAAGCTTATTTTCTGTCTGCTGAAGGCAGTCACTGGTGAGGCTGCACTTGGCAATGAGCAATGGCTTCCAGTGTGTGTTCTCTGTGAGTCCCAATCTCCCGTTCCTTCGATTACATTCTCTGAGTAAATCTGTTAAAATCCTGTCTCTCCTTTCTCACTGGAAGGAGCTGAAGGTTAATAATTCAGTTGGACAGTCTTTTGTTGACTGTAATTAGATTGTTATGTGCTGATAATTAAAGAAGACACCTGTTTAATTTATCTAAATAGCTTTATGAAATTGCTGATAATAAAATATACTTACACTGGGCAATTGATTGCCAATACACTTCAAACATTGCTGTGATGACCATAGTAATTTTGCCAGATTGTGAGGCTGGATGCAGTATTGTACTATAAAATATTGATTTTTTTTATTTGCTATGGAAGTAAAGTATTTTGTACCAAACCTTTGGAAATATTGAAATAAATATAACTTTTGTACTGATAGAGAAGACTGGTGTATAAAAAAGAGAGAGGCAAGCTAGGAGAAGCAAGGATTATACTTTTTTAAATTGTTCTTTAGAATTCCTAGACTATGTTTCTCAGTGGTTTAAGAATTTCATTTTGTACCCACAAGAAGTTTCATAAATATAAAGTGATCAAAAAAATTTCTAAATAGCGTGCTGTGTCAGGAGATAATTCTAACAATTTTCACTTTGACAGAAAATGATTGCAGTCTTTTAAATCCAGTTTCTTGCTAAAACACGCCTTTTCTCAACAGAGTGTATGATGATATTGATGCTGTGTCTGCATCGAGTCCACTCCAAAGTTCTGTCAGGAATGCTATTGTTGAAAGCCAGCAAGTCTTGTCCAAAGAAGACTTTCTGAAGCTGATGCTGCCAGACAGCCTCCCTATGGAGGAAGGGAGAAGAAAGGTTGGTTACTTTCTTTGGCTCTATATTTCAGTCCTTCAGTAACCTTAAAAATGGGTTTCTAGTGTGCCCAGAATTATATACAAGAAGCAATATTGTTTTACAAACTAAGTTTATTCTATGGGGACAACCATGAGTCCCAAAATATAATTTCCCACGAGGATGGGAAATGTTTGTTCGATGATTATTTATAAAATCCAGTATTTGTTTAAGTATGTCTTTGCTTAGCTTGACCAGAGGTTGGGTGGAGGTTGAGCAACTTCATTATAATTTGAAAGGTTAAAAGTGACATTTTCAAGGAAGGGGTCTAAATGTGTTTACCTTGTATGATATTAAAACACATGAATAAAAGTAGCCCAGTTTCCTCTGCTCTATAATAGTCAGTACCAACAATTCTGCTAGAAATCCAAATCAGTTTCATGTAGGTATCAGTGGCAGCTGTGCAGAAGGTAAAATTGTCAGTGCTGCTGGAGAGCCTGGATCTAATCTTTATGGTATGAGTACAGTTGGTAATGCTTAACAGTTCACAATAAATAGATTGTGATCTTAAAATTTGCTGCTCCCCTAAGTAAGGGGTTCTGAATTCTGTGCTCAATGTGCACATGGAATAAAGAACAAAGCAATTAAATTGCTTGAGATAATTGTCACACTTCCATATTAACTCAGTGCTCTCTTAACCCACTGTGTTTATACAATATGCTAAATAGCATGATTGCCATGTCTGAACAAAAGTAAAACTTGGGAATCTTCTAAGTGCAGAGTTTAAATTTAAAATTCAGATCATATATATTTTATAATATGTGATATGTTAAGTGTGCATTATATAAGCTTGAATTTTCTGTGGGTCATGTCCTAGAGGTTTTTATGATTTATGATTGATACAATAATTGGAGGGGTTTTGTGAAGCTTCCAAGAACTGCCAGTGTTTCTGGCTGCCTAAATAAGAGTCAACAAAGAGGGAGGAGGTGTGGCTGAGATAAATGACTGCTATTGCCTTCCTCTCCAAGGCACCTAAACAAAAGTTAAGTAAGTGAGACCATGGGCCTTGACTCATGAGGAACCCCAGCCACAGGAGTTGGTGGTGTACAGTCTGTGGCTATGCCTTCATAGAGGGTAGGAATCTTGTTATTGGTGAGCCAATTACCTCTGACAGTGAAGTCAGAACTGGATTTCCTGAACAGTGAGATTCTACACTATATGCACTGTTTGCAAAAGCTATCCCTCTTAAGCATTTGTTCTGCATGGAGAATGTGGAACACACAATACAAAGGAAACGTGTAGTGGTTGTGTGCAGGAAAAACCAGTAAAATCATTAAGGCATTAACTGTGCTTTGTAGATGTAAAGAAAGCTGTGTTTGCAGTACTAAGAAATGACTAATAAAGTGGAATGGTCCAGCTTTACAATAGAGTAACATCTTGTTTTACTGTAGATATTTGGGCTGTGGTCTAAGTAACCTTTTGAAATTCATAAGCTGTTTTCCCTTGTTACCCTCTTTCTAAGCCTGTTTTGTGATATCTAGGGAGATGCAGTGTTTCAAGTCACTTCCATCATCCTGTGAATTATGTGGCAGCATATATCAATTCAGAATGTTTAATATTAAACCATGGTCATTTCAAATTAAAATCAAACAGTTCTACGTATAGTCTTGCATACATGTTGCCAGAGTCAGTAACCTTATATACATTTCTGTAAAACATTGCTGTCATAAGGGTGTGAAGTTTCCATTTAACATTTCATGATTAATAAAACTGCACAGTATCTGATTAATTCATGGTGATATGTTCCAAAATATTGAGAGGAAGTCTGAATAGCCAATTCAGTAACTTTTTGAGGCCCCAATAGATCTGTTATAGTGAAAGAAATCTCTGATCTTCTGTATTAGTTCAAGAATTCCAGAATGCCTGTCCAGAAAAACACTCCTAAGAACTGATGATGGGATGTGATCATATGAATCATTTCAACCAGCAATGTGTGTTCTTATTTTTATGCTTAGTTTTCATTCTATGGAAACCTCTCCCCGCGGAGGACACTGTACCGCACCCTCTCTGATGAAAGCATATGTAGCAACCGAAGGGGATCTTCCTATGCCAGCTCCCGGAGCTCCATGATAGAGCAGGCCCTGCCAAATGATATCTTGTTCAGCACTACTCCACCATATCACAGCACACTGCCTCCCAGAATGAGCCTGACTCCTGGAATGGGAAATCTGAGAAGTAAGTCACTGTCGTGGTCATGGCTGAGGTTGGAATATTGCTAGTAAACTCAAACGAATCACCAAGTATGAAGTGAGATTTTACTTTTAAGGTGAGATTAAGAAATGTCAAATCACTGCTTCAGTTACACTAGTAAAAAAACATTTGGTCAGCAGAGCATGCTCATGCTTGCCATTAGTTCAATTCATGTTTATCATGTTTGGAGACAATATTCACTTTACTTCCCAAAGTATTTTCATGAGACCAGTGATAGCAAAAAATTTTGTCTGAAGATATTTGTAGTTATCATTTTGCTTTCCGGTGGTGACCTAATTAACCCAAGCTGGCCTGTTTGTTTATTTTTATTTTATGTGTATTTGAATTATTGGAATATTCACAAATACATTTGAAATAATAGCTAAATGGAACGGCTTTTGTTTAGATGACCCTTTTAGTAACATCTTAAAAGGAAGTGTGCAATACATGTTGATTTTGACTTCTATTTCCAAATTGAATTTGTTGACACTTTTTTTAACATATTAGTAAAACCTTTACAAATGACATTTCATAGTTAATGGCAGCAGAAGAGTAGTCTGAAGTCCTAAATTAAAACTATTTTATGAATGTGGTTTTTACTCGTGAAGTTTTCGTAAATGAAACCTTTATTATCTGCTTAGCTTGCAATAATTCCAGGATGAGCTATGAAGTTTGTAGTAAGTTCTAAAAAAAATTGAATGAAAAGCCCAAATCTACACAGACAGATACGTATATTTAGATTATATATCTATATTTGCTTACTTAATAAGAGTGAATTGTTTTTCCCAAAAATGTTGAATATAAATGCTTCTCAGTTAGTTTAGGCTGATGTGTAGTGGACACCTGGAGTTGATGTGCAGTCTGGGAAAAAAAAGCCTCTTTTCTTTAGCTACTCTAATATTGCATCACAGCTGACTGCAATTTAAAAAATGGACTCTGAAGTCCATAGTTAAGAAGCTGTGGGTAAATTTCTTGAAAGCATTAAGGACATTTTAGGCCCATGTCCAGGGAGAATACAGCCAGATGATTTAAAAGAAGTAGCAATAAAAAGGGATCTGTCATTCATCACGTCCTTCAGGAACTAGCAGTCATCTCCTAACTTTGAGAAATAACCTTTATATACAAAACACTTTCCTAGTTAGAGTGAACATGAGACTGAGTTTTGGTCACTAACCACTGGTTAATTCTAAACTGGTATCTCAAACAAGTGCTAAATCCCTGCCTCAGCTGGGAATGCACGCTTGGTGTACCTTTTGCCATTCTAGAAATATTCTTCTGTCAGAGTGAAACTCTTTGCTGTAACTTTAATCTGAGAGGATCCTATTTTGCGGGTAGCAAATGGAGATCCACTTTGTTTCACTGGACATTAATTCAATAGATTTTTGTAGCCTATGAACTAGCTGTATAGTATACAGTTAGGCATCCTGATTGTATTTTCTTTTTTTTTTTTTTTATTTCCTCTGTGTTAGGCCTTGTTTTTTAGAGCTGTTTCTTGTGCATGTAAACATGCAATGAGATCAAACCTTCAGCTTGCTTTTCTTCAGGAGCTTGGCAAAAGGCAATTAACTGTGTACATCCAAGCTTTGTAGTGCTCCTGCAGCAGTAATATTTTAGAGAATTTTGTATTAGTTCTGTCTTGGACACCTAATATTTCATTCTTGCTGCTTCTTAGATACGGAAAGTTATATATACACGTACCTATAACTGGAAAAAAACCCCATGAAATCAGTATCCTGTCAGTCAAAAACAGAAACAAGGCAATTCATGCTGTTTTCATATACAACCTCTATTTTCTCTTCTGGTTTTGTACTTTAAAAGGCTTGTCAGTGCCAGCTATATAGAATCTTCTGTGGTGTTTGTTTCAAGGAACATTTAATTGGTTATCTGCAATTACTCTCCAAAAAAACCACATCATGGCTTGCCCACCTATGTTTCAAAAATAAGGTTAGTCAGTATCTCCATATAAGAAACTAACTTTGTCTTATTTTAGGTAGATTTTTTGTCATCAGTGCCTAGTAGGTATTTACATTCTACAGCAGTGATGTGAGGTTTCTTTTACATTTATAATTTAATATGAGGTTGTAGTTTCAGATATCAGGATTCATATCGTGTCATAGTAATGTCTTTTGTGTGTGATCTCACAACATTTTAATTTTACTGATACTTAATGTTTATAGATATCAGTGGAAATATCATGATTTTGGCTGAAACCAATTTTAGAAAGGTATATTCCTGCATATTATTATCCAGCATGATAATAGTGCTGTGGCAGCACCAAATCTCATGAGACCTCTCTAGCAAGGAAAAGAGTGTGATTAATAGGTAATCAAGGCAGCACCAAAACCAAAGAGTAATAGGTGACCCTGAAGGCTTTCAGTTTGCTGGGAAATCAGAATTATGAAACAGAATGACCACACAAATAAAGAAACAGAAACTTCATCTGATGTTGACTGTAGGAAGATGATGGGAAAAGTGAAGCTATAGGACTTTTAAATTATTTTATTGTTTTATCACTGGGGCAGTGACGTGAAAAGAGCTGTTTCAGTAAAGCCTGAATTGCAAAGTCTGACAGTCCAGTGCTGTTGATTGCAAACAGTACACAAATGTAGAAATATTCACTTAATTTTATCTTATTTTAACTTAAACCAGAAAGGAGAATTTTTGTAGGTAAGAACTCTGGAATTTTACTTTGGGGACATTAGGATTCCCTGACTGAGTCAGTGCTGTTCATACTGAGTGATTCTAACATGCAGTTGCAAGTACACGTCTATGCCCTTCTTGCCAGTTCATGGCAGGTGAGTGAGCAAGGAGAGAATTAAAACAGCAAGAACCACTGATACTGAAGCAGTGCAGTAATGTAAGTCAGGAGCCCAGGGAGACACAGGGAGACAATCTGATTTACACTGCAGGCACCGTGGTCCTCACTATCATGAAGCACAAAAAGAGAGGGGAAAGAAAGTGCCCTAAGTGTTAAACTGGCAGGAGGTTCCTGTGAGGAAAGGAGCAAGGTGCAGGATAATTGCAGTGAAGACGGTCATAAGGAGGGGAAAAGAATTCCAGAAGTGCATGAACTGTCTCTGCATCTCTGTTCATAGATGAAAGTCTTATCCTCCAAGTGCCTTACTACGCATGTTAACTGCAATCCAAAACTAAACTTGTTGATAAGAAGCAATATTAAAATGAAAGAGCATCACTGTATATCGGTGATGTGCAGTGGCAGCAGTTTGAAATCAGTTTGTCAGCAAGCAGATAAAGGTCATTGATTAATTCACACAACCGAAGGAGAATGTGTTTGGTGTTACCTGTTCTCACAGTGGATGGTTCACCTTATTAGAACATGAGATTATCTTCAGTGAGAGAAGGGAAGGAAAAAATGGTTATCAGAAGTACGTGTGCATGAGAGCCTAGGAGCCTAGGAGCAGGCTGGCATCTGTGAAGAGAGACTTTTGGCAACCTGGGCAATAATAAAGAAGGGAAGGGTTCAGAAAGCAGAAGGTGTTGCTTAAGACGACTGTAGAGATAAAATTACTGATTGCAGGAAAGAAAAACAGACATCCCACAGAGAGTGGGATTTACATTTGTGTGAGATTTGATATATTTTTTCACCTGCAGCTGCTTTGGAGAGAATCTACTTGTTAAATGACATGTCTAGTTTGAAGCAAGGAGTACTTAGCAGGCAGTTTTTTCATGATCTAGAATCTCTGCATAAAAGTAGCAGTTCCAACTGAAGGATAATTGTCTTGGAAGTAAAATAGGTTAAGTCAGGTGAATCTTTCTTCTTTCTGCATAACTAGTTACTCTGAATATGGATGTGTGTGGGACCAATAACCACCAATTTCAGGAGCTATATTGGAAACTGAACTGACCACGTAATTTTGGTGGAAATAGGGACTCTTGATAGTGCTTTATACTTTTATGCATCAGTAATAAAAATAAATAAAATTCCTAAGTGTAAGAAGTGACACAACTGAAAAGACCAGAAACTACAAGATCAATAATTTTATGCCAATAGGAGTACAGCAAATGAAATAATCTTTAAAACTGAAGATAACACTGAAAGTGTTTCCCTAAAGGAAATTGTGTTGCTTCAAAAGTCACTCTTTTGTACATTAAGTGCCCTACTAGATTAGGCATATCCTCCTGGACACACAGAGGTGGGCATGCTTAAGCATCACTTGGTATATTTGCACAAATCAAAAAGGAAAACAGACAACAGCTGCTGATGTGGCAGGCCTACACAGACAGAGTGAGGCAACAGGAGGAGCGGGGAAGAAATGCAAACAGAGGAGGCTAGAAAGAATTTATCCCAGCCAGAGCATTCCAGAATACAAACAATATATTTATCCCACCCAGAATACAAACAATATTCTGTGAAATTCAAAGGCACCAAGGCCTATGTCATTAGAGCTCATGTTTGGTATTTTTATTTTTTTTCTTCTTCCCCCTCCTTTTGCTCCCCCATTGCAAAGGAACACAATTTATGTCTTGGAAATGAATTATTCTGTGGTGGCATACTCATGCCTGTTCAATTATTCCACTTAGAATTTCAGCCATCAGCATGAGCACTTGAATTTTCAGAGCTATCAATATTCAAATCTCTACTCTGGCAGTCTTTCTGCAGTTGAGTGGCTCTGTCAAGGCTTATGCAGGACTGACTAGGATCCACCCTAAGGTGAACTGAGGTTCTCACAGAGACAATGCATAATGAAGGATGACTACTGGTGAATCTCTCACTCCTACACTTTAATTTGGAGAGCTGGCAGAATCGTGCTGGGAGCAGGCTTCCTCCTGACAGGTTTCACAGTCAGCCTCTTGAGGCTGATCACACAAAAGTCAGGGCTGTCCCTTAGGGCCTGCCTGCTGCTCTAGAACCAAAAGCTGGCTTGCCAGTCTTTCAAATAAAGTATTCTGTCTGTTTTCCACAACAGGGATGTATGAAACATTTCTACTTGCACAAATAAGGTTCTTACCACTGGCAAGTTATGTACAGAAGTTCAGAGACTGCTCTGACTTTCAGTGTATTTGCACAAAGGTAGCCTTAGGTAAGGCTTTGTGTATGTTTATACAGAACTGAAAATAAAATCTTAGTGCAGATATATGAGTTGAATATATGTCTATATTATATTTTCCATTTCATATAATATCCACTTTTACATACTGAGAATAGGACATTTCTACAGAGTTTTGTCAAGCCACCTCCAAATGTAATGTAGCAATACTGCATCTTTCATAAAAGTGTAGAACAAGATAAATCCCACAGTAAAGAGAATTTCTATCTCTTCTGCAGAGACTCCTAATTTTTGACAGGATTGTAAGCCTGCTTCACTTCCTTTTTCCTCATATTTGTATTCTTTTTAAGCAAGGTTCCTGCAAAGAATAGAGCATATAATATGCTTCAGTCATTGCTCTGTGCAGTAGAATGCTTTGTAACAGCCTCTCTTTGGATTTTTAGGTCAGAGTCTTTATGTCAAATGGACATTAATTTCAGGACAATGACAGCATGCCATTGCCTTAAATGATAATGTATCTTCCACTTGTATGAATGCATTTCTTCCTTCATTGTTTTTTGTGTTTGGTCTTTTCCTGGAAAAAAATACTCATCCTACATATTATAGTTGAAATCACTGGAATAACTAGATGGAAATTTCCTCCTGAAATATTTGAGGAAAAATTACTATTTGGACCGTTTTGTTTAATTGGAGTGGATATGTTTGAAGCAAAAATTCTTTTCCTGACTATACTAGGTGGTAAAATTATTATATTCCATTGCTGGCTCTATGGTTAAGATGAAATGTGATTGCAAGTAATAGTTTTGGTACATGATGAGTTTTAAGAAACTCTGTGTGTCTGTTCAGTATTCTTTTGAACAAATTCACATTGATCAGAGTGAAGATTGCTATGGGCAGATTAGGAACATGTAAAGGTATTCAAGGAAATTAGGAAATAAGCATCTCCTGTACTGAAATGTATGTTTGTGGTGCATTCTTGAATCTGCATAACTGAAAGGTTTGTTTGAACAGTTTATATTGTATACATTTCATTTAATATATGATCTGTGTACCTTTTACAGTGTTACAGCTCACTCTGGAATCTCACTCACAGAGACTGTAAGAGATCCTCAGAGATGCAGCTGCAAACGTTAAACTAATAGAGTAGTATTTTCAATGTGAAAGGGAGACTTGGATATTGGTTAGAATTTACAAATGCATTAAAAGAAAAGCAGGTGGGTGTTTTCTAATTGCTTCTGGAACAAGAATATTTTCAGTTTTAGAATAAAACTCTGCATATAATTATCTGTTGCTTCACAAATATAAATTTGTAAATCTAGCAACTTTTCTGCTCAGTGCTCAGGTTTAATATGCTATGCTTTGGAATGGATTTTGCCTACTCACACAGTGTTCATATGAAAATGTGAGGGACACATCATGTGCAGTGGCACCAAAAAATGCTCTTTAAAACCTTCCTATCTTGGCAAACATTTAGAAATTGTTCCACCCGTACTGAGTATTGAACAGGAAAAGACAGACACAAGAGAAATGAAGATAAGCATTTTTTTGCTTATACATTTTTTACAGATCATTACAGTAGCTTCGAAATAAATTGTACATAATTGTTACAGGAAGACTAATTATTGTGTTTATTGTTTAGATGAATTCTGGTTCTCAGATGGGTCCTTATCTGATAAAGCCAAATTCAATGATCCTGGCCTGATGCCTCTGCCAGACACTGCCACAGGGCTAGACTGGTCTCACCTGGTAGATGCTGCACGAGCGTTTGAAGGTAACAGGAAAATTTGAATAAAGATCAATGTTCAGTACACAGACTTTTTCTTTTTTAATATATATTGTATAGCCACATTTTGAATTACAAAATCCCAGTATTTGCCTCTGTAGCCCTTTAGTTCTTTTGGCCGTATCAATTCTCAGTGTGGAAGATTGTCACAGAAAATTTGGGGTCTTCATGATACTCTACATCCCATTTAAATACAATTCCTCCACTTTAGTGGCTAAGTTTCTTCTTTAATGTATTGAAAAATTAGAACTTTTAAGGAGATATTCAAAACCTTTAAGTTAGATGTTTAAAATTAAATTGATGAAATTGGGAGTAACACTTCCCTGAGTCTATTGTGTTGTGTTTATAAACTGGCATATGTAGTCCAAATGATGTTGTGGTCCCTCTCAGTTTTTGTAAACCCTTGAAGACCAGGAGAAATGTACAGTATATTTTCCAGTGGCAGGAATTGGGGTGCAGGATATAGACCAGGTTTGCTTTATTTAATTATGGAACCAGATTAACCAAGAAAAGAACCCATCCGCCTGTGGGAGCTAAACCTAATGTCTAAACAGAGAAAAAAGGTGTTGGTTTGAGTGTTTGTATGAATATACGCAGTTAAGTGTTTGTGTTTTGTTGTTTGAGAGGTGTTTTTTTAGTGCTGCCCTAAAATGTCTGACATTTATTAAGTGGAGTTGCTTGTGTTACTGAATATAATCTATGAATAAGTGTGACGTTACCACAGTCATCGTTGTATAAGATACAGGTTTTAACTTCATGAAAACTGTCTGGGAAGTTAGTGATTTGAGTCTTTTTTAACTTTTTTAAACCATGGAAATCAGTTTTCTGGTTCCTCATTCCTTCCCAAGGTATGAAGTGATTAAAGTTCACTTTGACCCAAAGCTCTTCAGAACTGCTTGTTACACTAATTTAAATGGCATTGCGAAAACGCAAACCAACAGCGATGATTAGGAATTTGAAGAACTGTATTATTTCTTGACCTGATGTGCATTCCTTACTATTCAGTGCTACTCAAACATGGCTGTGGTAGCTGGCAGGAAATACTGTGACACTGAGAATCTTGACAGCTCTTCCCATGCATTCCTATGTTCAGTTGCTTAGGGAACACCCTGCTATTTGTTACTGACATCTTAAACAACTGGAAAAAGGGTTGCATCAGTAAATGACTAGATCTGTAACTTTGTACTTGAAGAATATTTTTAAATGCTAATAAAAATGTTGAGTTTAGCTGAGTGAAAGATCGTTCTGTACCAGATATGCTCCTGTATTTTTAGCTATTTTTGAAAACTAATAGATTTTCATTCTTTTTACTAGCTAGTATCATGGTTAAAATCATTTCACTTTGGTAGGAGTTATGTAAGTGTAATTACATTTGAATTTGAGAATGAGAGGTGGAACAATACATCTAACGCAGAGTGCTCTGTCCTAGGGAGGAAGGTTATTCACTTGTTGGGTTTTAATTGAAAATAACTTAAGATATATCTGTAGTTAATGCTGAAGAACTGATGGTCTGAGTTGTAAGATAGAAGCTATTTATTAGATGTTTTCTGAATTATTGTAAGAATTTGAGTAGTAAATAATAATCTGTTTTTGTATGAAGGAATGTAATTCTTTCCTGTTTAGGACTCTACAGTAGAGACATCTGTGTATATGTTAGATGATTTATACAATGTTTTGACTAAATTCATAGTGCTGCAACTAGAAACTTCTGCAAGGAATGGAATTTTTAAACTCTTATTCAACTTCATCCTATGTCTTGCAAATTGAAAGTAATTTAAAAAAGAATAACTGATAGACATGTCATAAAAGATCACTGGAAAGGAATGTGTTGCATATGAATTAACAGTGCAGTTTCCATGTGTATTTTAATGTTGACTTAGAAGCTGCTTCAACTTTCTATTTAAAAATAGCTTGGAACTACTGTTCTGCATCCCATCAATGTGAAAAAGGGAGTGGATGATTCTAAAGTTTGTCCACTTCTGAATATAAAACTGCTTTGATCTTTTTTTTTTAAACTGGATGAAAATGGGATCACATTTCATATAGGACCATATTAAAAAAAAAAACCAAACAANTAATGTGGGCCTTTCATAATGAGATTTTTCATCTGTTTTAAGAAACAACTGTATCATGATTAATGTTAGATGTAGACCTTTTAGGTGCTTATATTGTTGCCATCACCTGAATTAAGAATTAAATTTAGTCGCAAGAGTTTTGCTACCATCATCCATACTCAGAGTTTACTTGTTGGGTATAAGAGCAGTAGTTTCGTTTTTCACTTTCTTCCTCTCCTCAGATGAAGAGTGGACAAGGTTGTTTCTTAGTATTAGCTTTTATTCAACTGAAGCCTTGGTCCTGTGTAGAACGGGAGTTTTTAAACTGTGGTCCCTAAGGGTGAAAGAAGCTATTACTTTTGTTTTATTTTGTTTTTAATTGAAATTATGGTGATAATGCTTTTCACTTTGTCAGGATTTAATTTTCACTGCATTTGCTTGACAAGAACCTTTGTGGAAAGCTGCATATTTACTTCAAACTTTTTCTGAAAACCCTCTGTTATTCCCAAGGCAGGTCTTCACAGTGTAATGGAGAGCTGTGCATGCATTAACTCCACAAGCTCCAGAAGATGCATCAGGGAAGGGTTTTTGCTTGAGCTGCCTCTGTGGAGGGTCAGCACCCATAAGCTGGAGCACAGTGGAGCATTATTTTAACACTCTGCACTGCCTCCCTTTGCAAGACATAGTTTTAACCCTGATCTTTCTCCAGAGATGATACTTTGCATCCATGCTAACGTCAGTCCAGTCAGCAAGGGGAATCCTTCCCTTTCTGTCATGCATGGATAGGCTACTTCCAACTCCTTTATTNTCAGTGGAAAGCATCTCTAAAAAGACAAGAATTTTTTAATACTGAATCTGTGAAATCAGAGTTTTTCTCTAGTTTGCCTTTGCCAGCCTGATATTTTGAAGTTGTGTTCTCTTCTAGAACCTAGATACTGGACTTAACTTTATTTTTTTTCTTTGTACAATGTCTTTTCTTACTATCAGTTTATCAGGATTATCAATCTGATTCCAAGGTCAGAGTTTTTCTCTAGTGATCTCTCCAGATTATGTNATTGAAATTATGGTGATAATGCTTTTCACTTTGTCAGGATTTAATTTTCACTGCATTTGCTTGACAAGAACCTTTGTGGAAAGCTGCATATTTACTTCAAACTTTTTCTGAAAACCCTCTGTTATTCCCAAGGCAGGTCTTCACAGTGTAATGGAGAGCTGTGCATGCATTAACTCCACAAGCTCCAGAAGATGCATCAGGGAAGGGTTTTTGCTTGAGCTGCCTCTGTGGAGGGTCAGCACCCATAAGCTGGAGCACAGTGGAGCATTATTTTAACACTCTGCACTGCCTCCCTTTGCAAGACATAGTTTTGACCCTGATCTTTCTCCAGAGATGATACTTTGCATCCATGCTAACGTCAGTCCAGTCAGCAAGGGGAATCCTTCCCTTTCTGTCATGCATGGATAGGCTACTTCCAACTCCTTTATTTCACTGGGAAGTGCAGAGAGACATAAGCAGGGAGCAGTTCACATGATGGAATACTCTCTTGCAATGTTTTTGTATCCATCCCTGAAGCAAACAATAAAAAAACAGATAGGACTGTATGTGATTGTACAGCAAAAGAGGGAGGACAGTTGGGGTGAAAAAGAAGTTAAAGAACCAAAAAGAAAGAAAGCATGCTCAACTGAGTAAAGATAAAGATATGGGGGTTTCTAGAATAAATTGGAAAGCCAAATTCGAAAAAGAAATCCCAGAAAAGACTAAGGGAAAATAAGAGAACTAATTTTTGATTCTGTTTGTGTATTATCCTTCCAATAGAATTATCTTTATACAATATTTAGTAGTTAGGGAAGAAAGACTAGTCTTCAAAATGTGTATTATGTTTCTCTATGACTTTTTAGATATTTTCCATGTTTTGGGGACAAAAAAGAGAACCATTTTTTGATGTCCATACCTGCTACTGTAACTAAAAAAGACAACTGACACAAATACAAATACTGAGAATTGTTATTAATAGAATTTTGTACTATTTGTTCTACTTCAAACTGGGTTTATTATGCTTTGAAAAAGGTTTTTTGGCATGAATGACTTTTGATAAGTCATATTCTGAGCATTGAAAGCCTGAGATAGTCCTACTGATGTCCTTGTTCATTAAAATTGTTGGTTTAAACTCCTAATTTTTTTCCAGGTGATTTTTATGAATGTCTGCTGGTGCCAATCAAAATGCAGTGTTTCTTAATGCAAATTTATCTTTGCAGAAACATCTGTGCTATTATAATTAATGTTATTTTAATATTTTGATTTAAAATCTTCACAGCTAAATGTATTTCTACACATAATATAATGAGAAAGAAGTGAATCGTTCAGCATGACAGATAATTATTTTAACCAAAGTACTGTGTTAAACTGCTAGAAAAAGAAAAAAAATACAATATTTAGTTAACATTTGGTGATTTCTAGGGCATGCATGTGTAAGTCTTTTTGCTTCAATGCATATGTCAGTGTATGTTTGTGGGTAGACTTTACCTTAACAATGAGAGAGTGGCTTCATGCACTATACTCATTTTAGCCTTTTCTGCTTCCAGTACATCAAAATTGCCTGGAGTTTTTTCTGGCCTCTTTTAGTGGTCTGGAACAATGAAAATCCACATTCAAACTCTTGGTGGTTACAGCTATATAACTCTTTTACTATGAATTCAAACGTGATTTTTTGTCTCATCTTTGGTCTTGCTAAGTCAGTTGTGTAAACTTTTGATTAAAGACTAATATATTTTTTGCAAATAGTTTTCTGTGGGTGGACTCTCTTTGGAGTTTGGCAGGGACATCTCAGTTAAAAATAAGAGCTCTGAGATTTACATGTATTTTCTTCTGTTTATTATGTACATTTTGATTCAGTTGAATAGGAGAGGCCCCTGTAATTTGGAGGAAGCAGAATCTAGGTCTACAGCATCATACTCAGAAATACACTTAGTTTTTCTTTATAAAAACGAGTTGTTGTAATGAAAATGTTAATAGTATGAAGTAACTGTCAGTAAT
This sequence comes from Cisticola juncidis, assembly GCA_013400215.1. NCBI lineage: Eukaryota > Metazoa > Chordata > Aves > Passeriformes > Cisticolidae > Cisticola > Cisticola juncidis. Next base: position 803,727 of record VXBR01001112.1, read on the forward strand.
TATCTGTGTACTTCAGACTGCTTGTTTACACTGTGTCTTGTTTCTGGGCTACATACTGTGTTTGATCTTGGAAAATAATTTTAATTTGTCTGCACAAAGTAAATCTATTTATCTTAGTAGGTTTCAAATCTGCAAATCATATCACTGATTATGCATTTAAAATTATATTCTTACCTTATTGTCAGCACATATGGAATAGTCATGTTCATATTTGCTGAGATCCATCAGTAGTCAGAAATAAGGCTAAAAGCTGGGGAAATGTACTGCAGTCTTTGAAATTGGACAAAATCAGACATGTAATGTTTGTTCATTGTATTAGGGAATGAATTGGTGATCTATGCTATGCCGAAGGGATTTTTTGAACCGACAAAGAGCTTTTCAGTGATTTCCTATTTTTGGAAAACATTCCTATTTGTTTGGTAGAACTCGTCCTTCCTGTCTGAAGAGATCTGGCCCGTATTCACTGTTTGTGTCCTTAAGGGTTTGAAGGGTTGTGGTGTTCCGTATCCCGCCCAGTTGCCGTGCTGTCCCAGTGCTGGTGTTGCTGTTAGAGGCGTGGGGCTGACTCCTCGTGCGTGCTGTGATGTTGGCAGTGTGTGGCAGTGGCCTGGCAGGGCTGGGACTGAGCGCCAGCAGCAGTCAGCATGCTCGGGGAACATCCCACTGCGTGCACTGCCACAGGGGCCACAGCTGCTCCGCTGGGGATGGACTGTCTTGTTCATAGGAACATTCTAAATCTTATTCCAGGTTTTGACTCAGATGAAGAATTTGGGCCGTTCTGTCATCAGACGCCGTTTCTAGGTCTGGGATTGATGACTTTTGCCTTTTGTAAACTTTTTTTAATACTTCCTATGTTTGCACGTTTGCATGATAATGCAAGCTTTGGGCCTGGTGGGGTGGCAGAGCAAGGGGAGAAAGGGCAAGGCAGGCATGTTCTCACCAGAATTCATACAAGCCTACAGACATGGATTTTGTTTGGCAGCAATAAGCTAAATCAATCTCCACAGAATATGGATTTTGGTTGTTTTTTTTTTAAAGAAGACAAATTAAATCCTAATGAATGCATCATTTACTCCTGTTCTGTGCAATGATGATCTGCATGGCATACTTCTATTATGTGATGACTGATGTATTTTGGCAACCACACTGTATATCCATAGGTAATTGCATCTGTGCTTGTTAGATGTTCTAGTGAAATTCAGTGCAGATAACAGTGCCTTAGTAATACCTATAATGAGAACTCAATTGATAAAAATAGTGTGAATTTATTGGTTTTCAAGTATGCAGATTACCATCAGCTTCTGCAATTGCTTGAGATAGTAAAGCAGCACGAAAAGAACAGTGAAGATTTCTGAGGAATCTGAGGGCTTTAAGTCCGTGGAAACCTTTTTGCTGAATTGTTATTGTGATTGGTTGTGGCCCTGCATCCTGTAATAATGGTTTTCTGCATATTTCATCAAGACCAATTTACTGTTCATATCAGCATTAAGTGGTCCAGACAAAACTGTCATACTGCTGATAGACAGAAAAATTGCTTTGGGGTTGCCTTTGGATGCAGGTGTGGGGAAGCCAACTAGCTGGTACATACCTCTGCTGATTATCTTCAAAGCTGAGATGTAGAAACATCCGTTTCGCTAACAGAACCAGTATAATGTCTGTAATACAGCCTTTTGTTTTGTCCAGGTTTAGAGGTATCCTTATGTTACTTTTTTACAGATCAGAGAGTAGCGTCTTTTTGCACCTTGAATGATATGCAGAGAGCTCAGGGCTTGGAAGGAGCTCAAGAGTTACCTTTGGATGAGAGTCCCCCAGATGGAAAAGATTTTCTTGAGGATGCTGGGTATGTCAGAATTCAAACATATTTCTTACAAAAGTATTTTAAGGAAAGATTTTCTCTTACTTTTGCATGTCAAATTGCCTATATGCATGCTCCATGGCTGTTTGATGGCAGACTTGTTGGCTTGACTTATAATAACTTAGATTTTGAAAAATGTTTCTTCAAATCAGCTTCTCTCTCACTGCAATAGGTCTGTAATGTAGATCAAGGTCAGATGCAGAGTTTCAGATAATCAAATGTCTCTCTGTATTCTTCCTTTACAATAATAATTTTTGTTACATTTATTTCTGTTCTCATTTTAATAGAACCAATAACAGGAGCTTAACTCTGTAGGATGCAATAAGCTAATTGGCAGCAAATGTCTCAAACCTTGGAACAGGGTCTAGCCTATCTTTGCAACTATTTGCTATGTGCAAACCCATAATTTTTCTTTTGTAAAAGAGGTAAATTAATCATGAGAATCTGCAACACAAGACTGCAGAATTTATGCCAAACTACCCAAATCTTCAAATTCTTCCCAGTGCTCTGGGAGAAATGATTCCTTTTTTTCCCCCCTGCTTCTCCACCTATCCTGCTCTAAGAAGTATACTTGTTAATTTAAAAATTATTCTTGTTATACAGATTCAGCAGTATAATCTGTCAACCACCACACTTTAAAAGAAAAGCACAGATTAGCTTTGCTCTTCAGTTGTAGGAATGGAAGAATGGGAAATGGAGGGAAAAGTCTTCTTGCTTGTTAGACTATCACATTTTAATTTGAACCAATTTTACACTAATTAGCTTGCTTACATGGTAAAGCACATTTATTGTAATGACTTTTAAGTGCATATCTTTCTCCAGGCTAATTATCAGTAAGGATTGCAAAAGACTGTTAAAGATGTTCTCCTTTTAGCCATGGCAAATGTGTCAGATCTGTGCAATTGCATGAAGCAGCTGATTCAGCTTTGTATGTAAAGCCTCTCTCTTCACCTGCTCTCTTTGAGACACAATTACTCACATGATGGCTAATTGCATCTATAATGTACATGAAACTGTCTCTCTCAGTGCTCATTTTCATTCAGGAAACAGAAGCTATTCTCAGTATTTTCCTTCAGTCATGCATTTGATTAACCTGTGGCAATATTTTCTGTGTTTTGACCTTTAAACAAAATATTTGTCTCCATTAAGCCATAGGTTTATCCTTTACTGAAAATGACACAACTGCATAGCAGACAAAAGAACTCTTTATAGCTCCTTTGGTTTGCAGTAATTGCTGCTGCATTTTGCTTGAGATTAGTGCAGTCCTTATCAGAAAGCAGCTTGTTAACCAATGTGCCTGCACACCATGGAGCAGTGAGTGTGACTTGTGCTGTAAGGGTATGTGCAAGTCGTGTCTAAAACATTCCTTCTTAAAATCATTGTTACTTCTGCCTGATTTGCATGAGAAGCAGTGTCATATTTCAGATATTGCAGGACTGGATTTATGCTTTAGTAATAGTCTTTCACTGATGCTGGTTTTGTGTCTATTTTCCTAACTATGCCTAAGCTGATCAGTTTTCTTTGCTATTACTAAAAGTGTAACTCTGTTAAAGTGGGAAGAAAACGTTTTTCACTAACTCAGCATGAAGGTAGTGGTTTACTTTACAGGGAACATGCTCCAAGTACTCTGACTGGCAAAGTAAACCAGCTGGAAGTCATCCTCCGGCAGCTACAAACTGACCTGAGGAAGGTAAGAGACCATTAGCCCAGGAGCTGCTGCCCAGCTTTAGTAATGTTATTTTTACAGAGATCACCAAGGGCTTGAAAGAAGTACAGTTAAACTAGACAGCAGAACTCAGTAGTTGCTCAGAACACTGGGGTGCACAAGGTCCTGTGGGAATGATTATGTGAGGAAATTAGCCCAAGGCTAAGTAGTTTGCGGGTCTTTACTCCAGAACAACTGGACTACAAATGGTCACACCCCAGAAAAAAGGGAAACACTTCATTTATGGTACTTTGGATTTAACAAAGGGTAGGGATATGGAGAGGACACCATTGCTAAGTAGTTAGCATTCTGGTTTTGTCATCCTTGTTGTCTTGTGTTACCTTGGTCATGTAACAAGGGCTTGATTTGTGCCTCATTTGCTGTCAAAATTCTGAGCTGGAGATAATGCCAGGGTAATAGAAATGAGGCTGCCTTTGGTAAGAAAATAATCATATAAGGAAAAATTTTGAAATTAGATATTTTTCTTCCTTAAATACATGCTTGAAAACAATTACTTACAACTTGGGCTCTCTCATATGATTTATTATAGCTAAAAGCTTCTTATGCTTTAATGCTTGATTTGTTGGGTTTTTTGTTAAATGGTGTAAATTCCTTTAACTTTTCTATTAAAGTAACATCTGGTTTTCTTTTTAGCTTGCAGTATTTTCTTGGAATGAATGAGGTAGTTGGAGCATATCTGAGGAATTAACTTACAGTTAGCAGTTGTGAGAATGAATTAGGGAGCTCAACAAAATATAGCTGTTATGACTTGCATAGAACTATTAACAACAAAAATAAATTTTGTCATCACAACTACTCACTTTACTCAACTTGTATCTTTGTTAACCAGGAAAAACAGGACAAGGCAGTTCTCCAAGCAGAGGTACAGCACCTGAGACAAGATAACATGAGACTTCAGGAAGAGTCTCAAACAGCAGCCGCTCAACTGAGGAAATTTACAGAATGGTTTTTTAATACAATAGACAAAAAATCCTAATGGCTGGGGCCCTGCAAAAAACTTACTGAAAAATGTAACAGCTGTATCTTTTGAATTAGCAGGGTAATAATTTCACTGTGTTCACAATCCATTTTAGGTGTTTCTGCTACATTTTCTGTCCAGCTTTATTCATCTGAAAGGGAGAGAGAACTGTGGCAACCCGTCTTTAAATTCATATGAAGAAAGCAGAGAATAGCAGATACTTGTTTGTGTGCAGATGAATGTAAAAAATCCTTAGTGTCATTTTAGACATTTTTAGAAGTTGCTCTGGCTGGGGCTTGCCTGAAGAGGAATATATGGGGTTTTAGTTCCTGCATTTCAGGTGCGCTGGTGAAGATGTTAAAGCAATTTAAATTAGCTTGGGCTTCAGTATTGTAAGATAAAAAGAATACCCAGACATATACTTTAATGTTTAAAAGGTGCTCTATTTTTTTGTATGTACAGTAGTTTTATTTCCACAGTCCACATTGTCATAGCAATAAGAATGGAGGTATAGTGAATAGTCACAGAGCTGTGTTTATAAAATGTTAGCACTGATGTGTTTAACACTAGTTTGGATGCAGATACATTAGAGATTATTTATTTGCAGGAACAAATGGTGCCTGAATATAAACAGTGTTCTGATTTTCTAAAAATACACATGCCTTGTAAATGGCTCACTGGGGTTAGCCCACTCCCAACTTCAGTTACTTTTGTATAGTTGATGTTCAGCTAAACAGTTACACTGCTTAACTATTAAAATCATGTATGGTGTGAGCCAGCCAATCAGTTGTACAATGCCAAATTTGTTTATCTTTGTACAGAAGCTTTGATCAAGTGTCTTGTATTTAACACCTTTATTTAAGCTTATTTAACCTTAAATTGTTGTTTTTATAAAGTTTGTTTTATCTGCACTATGGTGAGGTCAGTTGGTTGCAAGTTGGAATATTTTGAGCTTGCCAAGACTGTACTGAGGAGTTCTAGAAAATTCTAACAATTGGATGCTGCTAGTACACAATTGATTTGTTTGTATGCTTTAACATTTTTAACTGTTTAATTTGAAATGAACATACATCCTGCTTTTTTAATAAATGTTAAAAATCTAAACCCAAAATATTTTACCTTGTATTACCTGTAATTATTGTTACCAGTAGTGACTCCGGTTTCTGTTCAGCTCAGTCCCTGGGCTCTCCATCCAAAGACAGTTCAACCCCTCAGAGCTGTCAGGATCCCTTGTTATCCAGGAGGGGTTGCCACCATTAGCACAGCTAATTTCTTTGGTGCATCCTGTCCTGGAACCCAGGAGGTGGCTTCCCCAGTCTGAACAAAAGCTGTTGGGGCTGTTCATAGGCATTGATTAGTGGCCTAGGAGAAAAAAATCCTGCTTTAGTGACAAACACATCCTGGAGAAAACGCTGAAAAGAGGTTCAGTTTCTTTATCTTGTATGTTAGTTGTAGCAGGAAATAACTTGACATCCTCTTGTGCCAGCGATTGAGGATTTGATTGCAGTGTTAGCATATGTGAGATGCTTTGTATATGGTACTGAGCTTAAAGTCTACCCCAAAAAAGGACACCTTTACAAAATTAAATGAAGGTAACGGGCACGTTTGAGTTACCATGAGGGAAAAGTAAAAAAGTTCAAGATCATAGTTTTATCCCAGTTTCCTCTTGACTGCAGGCAAGAGGAAACTGGGCATTCAGGTAAACCTATGGAAAATTGTTGAATAATTAAAAGGTATATTCAACTCATGCAACTAAAATTCCATGTCCATTGTTAGTGCACATTGACTGAAAAATGTTTTGTAAATTGAACAAATGTCTGTCACTGCTGTAACAATTGTTCTGAGACACTCTTCTCAGGAAAGGTTATATATAGGCAGATAATCAAGCCTTTGGTGCCCTTACATTGAAATGTAAAAGACCATTTTGTATTGTATTTTTCATCAAAAACCCTGACTTTTACATACCAAACAATATCCACTAAGCTGTATTAACAGGGTAATTAAACATGGCAGTCATGTGTTACAGTAGCTTCTGATTTAAGCACCTTACAGAAGTCATTAGCAAACCCATCTGGCTGTAGGCCTTGCCAAATAACAGTGCTGAACAACTTGGGCAATTTGTCTGTGAACACGTTTCTGTGAGGATTGGTCTGTTTCCCTTGAAAAGCCGTGCTGACTGAAATGAACTGGAGGGTAAGTTGTATAAGAGTTTATAGTTCAATATGCATTCTAGTTCTTTATCTCAGTTATTGAAAACCAGCAATTATAACTATGTGCACAAGAAGGACTTGCAGTGGTTATTTTTTCCATTTTTCCCATCCAACTGAAAACATTTGATTTCCAAAAGTGAAAGAAAGCTTTGTCTATAGATCTCCTGTTTCATTTGCTGACAAAAGCAGTTGTGTTGGGTGCACATGGTTCTTCCTTAATTAACCTTCACCATGGGGAAAAGTTTTTAGCCTGGCTGTGAGTGTTTTAATGGCATGGGAATACAATATTTATCAGAGACCATAATACGGTTTTGGCATAGGTAAAGGACATTTAATTGGACGTTTTAATTAACTGGGTTTTTAAAGAATAGTCCTCTTGGAAGCATTGTGCTCACAAAAAGATGCCTGGTTTAGACACATGAAGGCCAAGACTACGTTTACATGAGCAACAAGTGTGCAGCACTAGGAAAATTCAGGGTGTTGCTAACCCAGGTTTTGGAGTTCTGTCAGGCTCTTCCAATAACCACGGCTATTTAAAGGCTGTTTTGCTGTACAGCATCACAGAATTACTCTAGGAGTGGTCATTGTTAAGGAAACATCCCAGTCTGCCCATTGATGAGATTCCCTGGCAGCCGTACTCCCAAGGCCGGTGACTTTCACTGCTGGGTCTGAAGGCCCTTCAAAGGGGTGGCTGCAGGGGAAGCTGACAGGTGCCTCACTTGGCTCCCACACATCCCCCTCACACAGTCAGACCAGGTTTCCTTACCAGTGTGACCCTGGATTTCCCATGGCAGAGTCCCAGATGTCTCATTCCATGAAGCCATTTATTCACAGTGCAGTAACACAGACACAGCTTAAGCTGCTGCCAAAAACCAGCAGACGAGCATTTTCTGACCAAAGTCAATAAAACTTTTGAAAAAATTAAAAATTACTGAATATACTGTTGATACCAATTCAGGTGCCGTTAGGTCTAGATATCGACTGAAGGTGTTTAAAATAATTCTGAGGAGTGATTATGGAAATGTAAGGAGACAAAACCATGCCATGTCAAAAAGTGGGATATGTGAAGTGCAGCAGTAATAATCATGGGTTGTGTATTGACTAACGACTCCATGTCCAAAGACTAGAACTTTATGAGAACACGAAATTTTCACAACCTGTTTTAGGTTTTGTAAATCCACTCTTTGGAACCCAGAAAACAACTGTGAGCTTACCTTGAGAAAACCCATGTATTAGCCCTGAGCAGAAACCTGGGAGAAGGTCTGCAGGGGCTTGATTATACTGAACACAAATTTAAAGTGTTAGAGACTCATTCCTTTTTTTTTCTTTGATTCTTATTTTGAAATGTATGAAAATGTGTGATTATTTGACTGACAAGAGCTGTTAATAATAGAATAAATAAATTGCTCTTGTGCTGTCCAGTAGCAAATAATAGTCTGGTCATCTGAGATTCTTGTTACCTCTAAATTGTGGTCTTGCTTTCAGCTCAGGCATAACTTTGATAGATAACAATTTCTGAAGGGTTGGTTTGTTTGGTTTTTTTTTTTGGATGGAAACCTGAGGTATCTGCATTCTTGTCAGTGCTGTGTTTCTGCCTCTGCATAGACATTCTCTTCAAGATGATGGATATTCCTTGCCCAAATTCAAGACACAGTGTTTCTTTCCAAGGAGTAATGTTTCTCCTGTGTGTAAGACCAGAGCTCCAGGAAGCATAATCTAGCACTCGTGCAACTTCAAGCTGTTTGTGCTCAAGGCTGACTTTCTGTTCTGTCTTCTGCCACACAGCTTCTGGATTCTTGGTCTTCCTTTCATTTGCTAAGAACTGAGTTTCTCAGTAGGGAGTTCAATAAAAACAAGCACAAAACAAAAAGCTCCTTCAGACTTGCAATGTCTTCATATTTTAGGAAACACATTGGGTTTTGTAAAGGTACAAAATGTACCTTTGATGCTCCTTTCTGTGTCTTTTCCTGTCAGAAAGCTGAGCAAGGGACTTCAGGGCGGCTCAATACTTGAACAATTCAAAGCCTGTTTGAAATACTGAAATACTTGTGTATGAGTAGGGGATCTTCAACATAAGCTCTAATTAATTTACAAATATGTTCAGCGTGCTTTCAGCCTATATGCAGACCAGAGGCAGCCTTGTTTCCAGTGGGGAAAATACCATTCCATCAGTTGCAGTCTACACAGCTTGGACAATGAGGAATGAGTTATCTGCCACTCAAAGCAAACCATGGGATCATTCCTACAAATTTTTATGTCACATAGCCAACAGAAGCTGTTTATCATGTAGCCAGAAAAAAGTCCAAATGGCACCATTAAATTGAGCTGTGCTTTGTAAACTGGGTGACTGATTTCCTTTAAGAGTATCAGAAAATATATTCAATTCCTCTAGTGTAAGTCAGACTTAATATAATAGAAATTACTGAAGAGAGTAAAATTGGGAAAAGAATCAGTCTCTGTGTGGAATGGTGAATTACATCCAGACCATATTTTAAAATGAGGTCAAGTGATTAAACCAAAAACAGGATATGAAAATAAAAATTGAAGTAGTTCTTTATTAACCGTGATCTCAGTTGTCCACAGTGGTTTGGTTTATTGATTTCTAATGTTAATGTGGTTTAAACATCTTACTAAGCTCTGGAGAATGTTCTTTCAGCAGAACCATATCTATTAAATGAGTCGTTTGCTCTTTAAAACTAGATAGCTTCACAGCACAGCATGCCATAAGCCTCCTAACGTCTCGCCAATTGTCCAGCAGGATTGTTGATGTTTATACATCAGAGAAACTTTAAAAGGATGCTGACAGGAGAGTTTCATCATCTGTAAAAAGCCTTATTAAGGCTCAGGCATAAAATCCTCTTGGATTTTTAAAGTGTGAATTCTTGCTATGACTGCGTCAGTACCTTCCTTTCCAGTCTGTCCTAGTTTGTAATTGCAGAACATCCTAGTGTTGTTCAGCTGCTGATTATTTTTATTTGGTTTGGTTTGTTCTTTTTTTTTTTTTTTAACGAATCAAACATGATGTAGAAGAGAGTCTGAAAGAAACCTAAGAAGAGAGAGTGAAATCAATCTGCAGACTAACACAGAGCAGCATCCTTTTTAAATGTTTTTATAATGTCACAGAGATGCTTTCATAATCCTCTTAGAGTAAAGAAGGGAAAAATGACTAGGCTTGCAAATGGAACAGCCCAGTCTATAATTCCTGAATGCAGCACAGTTTTTCTGTCACACCATGTGTACAGCAAACCCCATTGCAGCGAATGGGTACAATATGGTAATAATGATTTGTCCACATTTCACAAGAAACGCTACAAATTCCCTCCATAAAAATCACTATTTTTCATCTCTAGGAAAGTTCTCAGAAATATCCAAGCTGCACTTCTTAGAATGATAGGGAAATACTCAGTTACTGTTGATGGCATGAATCCATTAGTTGGTGTTGTGAATAAGAGTAAGCATTCTAAGCTCATTCTAAACTGTGCTGACACTAAATGCAGATGATCAGAGGCATCAGAGTTGCAGATACACCTTCTCCTTGAAGGGAATATGCCAGAAATACCAAAAGGCTGCCTAGTGTCTAAGACTTGATTTGATCAGAATACAGATGAGAGCAAGGTGATTGCTGACAGAGATACTCTGGTCTTCTGATGGAGACACGTTGTTTTTACCCTATGTTCACAATCAAATCTTTCCTCCCCAACCATAAGGGCTGTTTTTTTACCTCTGCCTGCTGTTGTGGAGCTCTAAGCAGCTTCCTAAATTGCACAGTCCCATCTAATACCTGAGGAAAGTGTCCTTTTCCCTAGCATCTTGCAGATCATTTTATGAGTCCTTTTGTTAACAGACAAGTCTCCCATTCCTGTTATGAGTGCCCAGCTGGCCTGCAGGCTCCCTGCTCTCCTTTGCAGGGTGGCTTCATCTGCCCCACGTGCTGCAGCTGCATCCTTGCATGCTGGAGTAAAGCAGACAGCCCCTGTGCTGTGCCCCTGTAGCCTTCCAAACTGCCTGCAGCACACAGCACACATGCAGTGGTCAAACACGGGGTGCCACATCCACACCATGCTTCTGCCAAGAAAGGTTGGACCAGGTGATCCTTGAGGTCACTTCCAAGCTGGTATTCTGTGAAATACAAGAGATTATGTCCTTCTCACTTACCTAAGTGTTTTTGAAACATTTGCTCGTGGTCATATAATGGTAACTCTGGGACAATCTGGTGTTACCAGTACTGAGCACAAAGTGTGGATCACAGCTGGAAATGCAAGAAATCAAGTGGGTTTGAAAAAATGTAAACAGCTTTGTCGCATTAAAGTCATCTAAAGGGAAAAGTGGTACAAGTAAATTCACATACTTTGAGGAAAGCCTTGATTTCTTGGCCATGTGATCTTCACTGGCTAAATATGATTTTTTCCGTATTTTCTTTTAATATATGGTTTTAGTTTTAAACAAGCTTTCACAGAAGCCATGAAATGATTCAAACTTTATTGTAGAAGTTTTTTGAATGGCAGACAAATAAGTTCAGGGTTCCTAGGTTATTTTGGAAGTAACCATAGGAGCTATATCTATATATAAAGTGCATGAAGTATCTTTTCTAATATCCAAAGCAGTGGCCTGTACAGCTGAATAGCTGTCCCTTTGAAAGTATATTTAACTCCCAATGTGTATTAGGTATTGTACTGTCTAAAAATGCCCATCTCTGTGAACCTTTTACGATTGGGGATTTATGTTCCAACTCTGAGCAGGAAGTATGGAGAATTCTGGTTTTTAATGAAGCTGCTTTTTGTTCTCTTAAAATAATCTGATGACCTTAAACTTGCTAAGACAAGATTTCCAGAAAAGTAAATGCTCTCTTTCATCTCTAAGTACATTTACATCATTTGGTCTGTATGGATTTCGAAGGTTGAGAGTCCATTTTTCATACAGGCAGAGACATTTTTTCCTCCCCTCTGAGGAACCACATTTCCTTTTGAAGCTGTTGCACTTACTGTCAATTAATAGGACTTAGGATTGGTGACAGAAGTTTTGGCTGCAAGGAATGTCTAGAGGTCATCATGTCCAAGCTCCCGAAGCAGCACTGCTATTTTACCAGGTTAGTGATGCCTTTGTCTGGCTAAGTTTTACAAACCCCCCAAGGACAGAGTTTCCATAACCTCCTTGAGTACCCTGTATTATCTGCCACTAAAGCTGGAAGTTTGTGTAACATTCATCCCTGCCACAATCTGTGGATGTTCCCCCTTTCTATCAGCTGGCAATACCATAATTTTGGCTTGTTTCATTTGTGTAAATACCCCCAAAATAGTTGTAGACTATTATTAAATCATCCCTTAGTCTTTCCTTTATCAGATTAAACAAGACTAAACAATTCTCTAAACTGCCACTTTTTGCCTTCAGGCTCCTGAACAAGCAGTTCTCTGCTGATCTCTCTCCAGTTTATTATCATCCATCTCACACTGGGAGTCCAAAACTGAACACAATATTCCAGCTGAAGCTTTACCAGACAGTTCTTTACCCCAATTTTCCAGGAACATGCAGCAGAACTGTAATTTCTGCTGTATTCCTTCTCTTTTTCTTTCTTTTTTTTTTTTTTTTTTTTTCCTTTTGTTACATCCGAGTTTTTGTCTGGCAGCAATTTGGGGAAAGGAGATGCCTTGATGCTTTGCTATTGATGTCATTTGTGGAGGTGGCCACAAGGTCACCTCTGCAGAGGCACACATACTCCTGATGGACACAGTCAAAAATGTGGGTGTTGGGCAGAAGTTAAAGTAATAAAACACATATGTACACCTTCTGTGGGATGCACATTTGCTGAAACTCCCCAGAGGAGTGTGGTTACTGAAAGGAAAATAAACTTTAGTTTAAGGTCGTTTCCAAACATGCTGTTGCTATTTGTTGCAAATCCAAGAACCGTGCTTGGTAGCAGTCCTCTCAGTTGTGTTTTTGCTACAGATTCTCAAAGAAGATCTGTCCAGATGAAGCCTCCTACATCTGAACTCACCATGTACCTTTTCTTAATAGCTGGAGAGGGAAAACAAGGGTTTTCAGAAGGTGGTTCAGCTGGACAATATCCCAGAGCTCCTCTGAAATGAGTCACCCACAGACAGTTCCTCTCTCTCTCCCTTCAGGACAAGAGGAGTGCCAGACAAGGAGCACAGGTGTGGAGTTCAGCACTACAGCATGTTTGCTGGAGTTTTTCATTGTTCATTGCTTTTGTTGCCTTTGATGTTTAAATGAATGTTATGAAGATCTTGAACAAAAGGCAAAACACCCTGACCTGCTTTAGCTACAAGCTAGATCAGTGTTTGGATTATTTGAAGTCAGCCCTGTTTTGTGTTTGACAAAGGTGTTATCCCTTGAAGGTGATTTTTCATTTTGAATAAATGAAAACAGGAGATGTGAGATGCACTCACCCAATTTATCTTAGCTGAAACAAGTTTGAAACATTGTTGGATGCCTCAGCAAATGATATATGATCACCTGGAAACAGATTTTACAAACCAGGTTTTCTATCCTATTTGGACACGTTGTTCTGAGGAGCAGATTTCAGCTGGATTCAAGCTGATATTAATGTTAAATCTAGTTGAAGACCCAACAGAGTATCTAATAACAAAGTGACTTTGAGTCTGATGTCCTAGTGCGTTATTCCAGTTTGCCTCTAGAGTAACTCGCTTCACTAAAGCTTACTATAGTTTATATTAGCTTCAAACTTCAGCTACTCATTGTTGAATCAAGTTCTGTGTTTTGATCAAGATTCAGAGAATTGTATTATTAAAAGTGCTGAAGTCTTTGTTTGTTTTGGAAGATGTTAAAACATGTTAAAGGAAATTAGTTCTAGGCTGAATATTTGTATGACAAGGTCTGCCTACAGCAAATCTCTATGACTGAGCTGCAGATCTCTCAAAATAAGATTTCAAATTGGAATGTTTATGCAAGTCTTAACACTTGTGGTACCAGAGGATGTTGCCATAATAATAAGTGGAATAACAGAGTGTTGTCACACTGCATTGAATTTCTCTGTTTCATCTTGTGAGACAAATTTATCCTCAACCATTAAGGCCATAAAGGATTATCTGAGGAAAAATGTTTTCTGGATACCTGTAATGAAACTTAATATGGTACATGATTGAAGTGAAGAGCACATGAATTCATTGTTGTGACCGGTTTGTAAATGACAGTTTTGCAAAAGCAAAGTGCAAAGCAGGAAGCACCAATGAACAAAAAAATAGGCAATAACAGGAATTTTTACCTATACCTTTGCTTTACACTCCACAGATAAAGCTTTCCAAAGAGTGAAAATATACAAAACTCAGCTATTCTGTGTTGAGTTGAAATTAAATCCTCTGGTTATTTCTAATGCACAGCAATGTGAAACAGTGGAGCATTTCTGGGTTTGCCCTCTCCAAAGGGAGCCATCACAGCCAAATACAGCAATTGCAGAAAATATGTTAAGGGGAGTGGTGCTGTCTTTGTTACTGCAGGGCAGGCTGGTGCTCAGAGTCCCTCTGGCTGTCCAGGAACTGGAGAGAAGGGGAACTACTGAGATACAGCATTACATTTGTACCTCCATAGCACCAACATACTGAATCACCTCTGCATCTTCTCCATACTCGGTTGATCATGTTGCTGAAGTTGTTTGGATCATTCTTCAAGGTAATGGAAATTATGTTGGGGAACAGAACCAGGATCACAAGAACCAGAGTAGCTGAAAGGGCAACAGGCCTGCTCTCCTCCCTCTCTTCATGTCCTGGGCTGCCTTGCTGCAGCCTGGGATATGCGCCATGGATTGGAATCCCAGCAGGCTGGTGTGACTCACCCACCAACATGTTGAGAGGTCAAAGCTCACCCTCCCTCCCATTCATACCTGTAGAAGATTTTGGCTGTTTTGCCTCACTGAAATGGGGCTGTGCTCAGGGCAGGCCAGGCTGCTGCAGTTCAGTCTCCTTTCATCGGAGCCTGGAGAGAACTACATGCATTCCCTAAATAGAAACAGACGTCAAGAAGCACTGCCTTCGGTCTGGCAGGAAACACCATCATGCCTTTGATGTAAACTGGTGCTGTGGCAGGAAATCATGCCCAGCTCTGTGGAGCCTGGGTTCTGTCACTCCCTCCAGAAAACAGAGGGCAGAGCATCTTTGTTTTTGCTGATTGAGCCCATTACCCCACAGGTGAATGTACTGGTGCCAGGCATAAATGATCCATAATCCAACAGCAATTATGGAAACTGTATATGAAACTGTGTATGAAATCCTCTCTGTAGTGACCATATTTGTTTCACCAAAAAGAGTTCCTTTTCACTCGACTACTTTTAGCCTATAAAGTATTTCTTCTATGAGTATTTCTCCGGTAGCAGAGCTACCGGAGGGTTTAGGAGGGGATGCATCAATTTAAATGTCAAAGGTGACAGGAGAATCTCCTTTTGTCACCATCCTGTATTTCATATCATTTCACCTTGCTCTCGTGTTCTCCACCATTTCAGAGATGAAGGCCCTTATGAACTTACAGATCTCAGTGCCTGGATCTGATAACCAATGTAGGAAAGTAACCTTGTATTAGATGAATGTCTTAAGGGAAAACTTATGTCATTTTAAGCAACTGCAACTCAATGAGCTGCTAAAAGAACCAGGTTCTGTTGCTCTTGGTTTTCTCCAGAAATGTCCAGAGCAGAGTTGAGAGTTTCAAAACTGGAGGAGTCTTTCTTTGCTCATTCTGCTTACCACTTCATGGAAAAACTTTCACCTTTTGTCCTTACCCCTCAAATAAAATCCCAGCACCCTTGGTCAGGTGATCTACTTTGATTCGCTTGCAAAATGAAATCAATAATCTCATTTAAAAGACTTGCTGAAGGCAGGGAATCTCCCTCATATTGGACATACTATCAGAGAAGAATCTTCCATTCTGGATGCAACCTGACCTCCAGCCTGTAAGGATAACTAGCCTGAGAGAGCATGAGGGATTTAGTGGCAAAATCAAATGCGTGAAGAGATTGTGATAAGAGCTCTGTGCTGTTACCGAAGAGTTATTAGGATTATACCACATCCCAGCTTTTCGGTCACAGTTTTTCCACAGATTTTCTAAATAATTGCGTTTGAGCCAATATACACAGGATGATGTAAGGTACAGATGGGTGAATGTGTTGACACACTGAGAGCATAAGTAGTAAAAGACAGGGTGTTTGTTTTGCTTGCCTCATTGCACACAGATGACAGCCACAGTCACAGTGTCTCTGTGAAATCGTGAGTTTCTTTGATTATGACTGAGAAACTGTCCCTTTCCCATTTTCAGAAAGCTGTTTTAGGCACTGCTGCAGGAGAAAACCAAACCAGCTGAAGCCTGAATGTGGTATTTTGGGTTCCTAGTGCAGAAACCTGCTTTGTCCACCCCTGCCCACACCCATTTTGTTATTAAGTACAACACTACAAGTCTCATGGTAGAGGAGACCTGTTTTGAGAAGGGGGACCCACACTGTACCTGACTTCTAGTCTATATCAGGTTCCAATCTTTTAGGGAAGGAACACAGGAGTTTTCCAAGGCTAGATTTGGGACCATGTATATTTTTATAATAATCCCTGGAAATATATCAAATGTCCTTTTAGATTTAGAGAGTGTAGGATTTCACAGAGTGACTTCATCTCCTGAGGCCTTAAGAAGATCTCACTGACAGTCTTGGAGTAAGTTGCACCACTGCTGAGGGAAATATGACACTCAGAGATAAAGGAGAGTGCAAGGAAGGAGAAAAAAAAACATCTCTGCTCTGTGAATCTGTAAACTATCAGATTTACTGAGGTGCCATCTCCTCCTCTCCAATTACTGTCTTGTGGGAGGGTGCAGGGTCCCATCCAGTCACCATGCTGCATTTGCAGCCACACAGTGCAAGTGGCCCCAGACAAGTAACTCTTTCACATTTGTCTGATAAGATCTGAGGAGCCCTTGGTGATCCTGAGGAGTTGCATGAAGCCTCATTGCACCTAATACAGCAAGAGTATTTCAGCTCTGTGCTCCTCCTTATCTAACACCCACTGGCTGTAGTGGAACTGGGTAATTCCCTGTTTGCTGTGACATTGAGATCCTTCATAAATAACATCAGTTTCCTTAGACAGGGGGTCAAGCTGGCAGCTGATGTAAAACCTATAGAGCTGCTGATGGGCAATGAAAGCAGATTCCTCATAGTTACCTGTTCTCTGGATGTTCTGCAATGCACACAGTCTGCCTCCATTTTGCCTCTTTGTGGGGTGTTCATCTGGTTTTCTACTGAGCTGATGTTGATTTCATCGTTTAAGGCACCAGCAAGAGTTGTGCACACATGGGAAGGTCAGGGGAGCCCCAAAGGCAGCTGGCTGTGAATTACTGGAACTTTTTTTACAAATAGAAGGTAAAGGCTAGGGGAGTGCACGTACAGCTACACAAAAGGGAGGCAACAATGTGTTTTTTACACAACAGTCTCCCTGTTGGGAGCCACATGTGGCTTCCCATCCCAGGTGTAGCAGGCTGTGGCACCTCCCAGGAGCACCCAAAATGCAGATTGCCTTAGCCAGATGTGACACAAGTGGCATCACTGTGCATAAAGGCATACCAATTTTTGTTCTAAGAATGAAAAAGCAGTGACATGACTCATAATTACCAGACATCCAGCTTGTTCATAGAGCTATACGTCTTTCCTCAACAGCTGATTTCTGCTGCTTGAAGCTGCAGACAGTTGACAACTTTAAATGAGTGTTGTCTCGGTGTTTTCTCTGCTTGTGTCAAAGCCCCCTGGACAGCCACACCTGGGAGGGGAAATTGGATTAAACTGAGCAGGAGGTAGGGAGGCCATCCTGCAGGCCAGAGCCACTGCCACCCCCATCATATATTCTGTTGACAGCCTGCTCCAAGCCTGATCCCGAGGGCTCTCTCGACCGTGGAGAAACCCTGGGTCAGATTTGGATGATTAAATTGGTCCATTGGACCTCAACTCATTAACAGGTTCAGTGGCACTTTGATATGAATTGGAGCCAGGGAAAAGTTATTTGGAAATCTGTTTATTTTTTTTTCAATGATGATAAAAGATAAACAATGCATAAAGCTTTGTTCCCTCTTGAGCACAGGAGGTGAAAAACAAACTCAATTTCGTCTGAGATCAGCCAAGAAGAAGCTATGGAGCCTAAACATTGATCATTAAATAAATTATGCTATTAATTTCTTCAGGTGCATAGAAGGAGTATTTGCAGCCACAATATAAGAGAGATGCTCTATTATTTCTTGGTTATTTTGTGCTGTACAAAGCAACTACTCCTATTTATATCGTGTGGAATGTTATAGCCACTGGAGTTTTCTCCCTGGCTGATTCTGCATTCATTTACAATGAACATTAGTCTTCTGATTTATGGACTGCCAGATTCCCTGAGTAGAATAACTTCCTTGAAGAAAACTTCTCACTCACAGGATGGCTCAGACAGAGAGTTTCACTTGTCTCTGCCAGCTCCAGCCTGGGATCTTGAAAGAAGAAAAGGGCAGGCAGGATGTGGCAGGTGGAACAGCAATTTTGGCACAGCAGACAGCATTTGCTTTGGGTGAAAAGTCTAACATGGGCTCACCCTTCTCTCTTGTTACTTCCAGGTGCCTCCCTTGGACACCTGGGATCTGTCCAGCCCCGAAGGGAAATAACAGGTCTGTATTTATGTCTTCTGAAACTTTTGTATGGGAAAATTCATCAAATGGTTTGCACTTTTGTAGCTCAAGGGTTTGTGCCTGATCTTCTTAGGAGCCAAGGTGTAATGTCTCCACTTGGGAGCTGGGATCTAAGGTCACACAGGGATTACTATTGATTTACACAGGGATGCAAAAGCAGAGTCAGATTCCACAACCTGCAAATCCTTGGGAACTAGTTCTCTTGGTTACTTGGTGTGGTGTCAGCATTGTGCTTTGAGGAGAGCTTAAGAGGAGCATCATAGCTTCAGAGGAGCATCACCCAAAGGAACTCCCTCTTCAGTGAACAATTTGGCAGGCACAACACCTTTGATGACTTCAGAATGTATTCAGAAAGACCATAACTACTCCTGGCTTGAGAATAAAGTAAAGGACAGGGAAAGAGGAGGATTTCAAGGAGTTTGGTTACATTCTTAGAGCACCACTCCTGCCTCCTCCTCCCTGCCCCACTCCCTGCACTCTTCCCTGAGCTGCAGGGAGCAAAGAAAACAGCACAGGTTTTGGTAGCATACGTTTTTATGCTCCAACTAGGTCCTAGAAATGCCTTTACCAGCTATCAGGATCACAGCTCATGCCAGTGGGCACTTCTGTTGTCAGTCTTGAAGGAGAGGCTAAAAGCTGACTTTACAGACAGGACACAATCCAAATGTTCTTGTCCAGTTCAGACATGAAATGTGATCATTGTCCAGAGGGAGGGAATTCCTGCTCTGGCTGTTTAAGCTCCCCTTGTGGCTGTGTGCAGTGCTGCTGTGTCAGGGCTGGCACTGGGGAGGCTCTCACAGGCTCTGGTCCATGTCAGTAAAACAAAAACAAATGAAGGTTGCTGGTGAGTTTACCAGCCTGAATTCCCATAGCAGTGGGAACTGGAGGCTCTGATAAGATGTTTATAGTAGTTCATTTTAAGGGCATCTAGAGGGGTGAACCTCACATGTAGCAGGAGAGATTATCTGGGGTAGCTGCTCTTACTAATCCTGCTGGATGCAACCAGCTCATGAGAGGAAAGCAAATTCCAAAGCAAATTGCCAGGGCTCACAGGATTACTTTGTGGATGAAAAGACCTTGCCATTTAAACACTTCAGGAAATGATCTCACTTCCTCCTAGAAATTTTCAAGACTGAAGAGCAGTTATATTTTTTTGGCCACTTACATCTCCTCTAATTCCAGGTGTTTGAACATCACACTAGACTCAGCAGTATGGCCTGTCCAGCTCCTTGGGAAAAAATTGTTCATGATGGTCTTTTGCCAGGTCCTTAAAAACTGAGGTCTGAGAAAACATGGTTATAGACCTGGATGCTGATCAGGAGAGAGGCTAAAATGGAGGAACAAAAAAATGGGAGGCAGAGAAACTGAGAATATTCTTACTGTTCTATCATTCAGATCAGGAAGAAAAAAAGAAAAAAAAAAGCTGTGAACCTTGAAGAAAACTTTATTTACAGCACTTTTTCTAAACCAAGGGTGTGGGCATACCTTGAAAGAATTTAGTGGTCAAAATCCTAGTCACCTCTAGGAATTACACTCATTGCTTTAGCTTGTGCTTTAACTGTGCTTATATTGTCTTTCATATCCCAGAAACTAGGACTTATTAAAGTAACTGGCTTATCCATATGAATCATCTCTTGTCCATGGATATGGCTTTGATAAAAATAAGAAATACACTATTTTATAAGAGAAGCCCAAAGACACTTCTTCCATTGCCTGTTGCTAGGATTTTTTTCCCCAAGGACGAACCATGAATTTATTTTCATTAGTGTAAGAATGTCTTGGTTAAAAAACAGTTTTCAGACCGGGCTCTTCTCCTGGCTGAGGTAGCACCAAATGAAGAGGTCTGTGCAAAGTGCCCTTTTTTGAGCCTGTTTATACAAAGTTTTATACAGAGGTTTGAAACAAAGCAATCAGTCGCACACATAAGACTGTTCTGGTGGACTTCAGCCAGGCCATTAACATAACAAAGAAAATATGTGCTTATTCAGATTCTATTTATTATCCATATTTCATAACTTCTAAAGAGGTAATTGCTTAAGTAATGGCAGTAATAATATATTAGTAAAGACACTTGCTCTAATCTTCAGTGCAATCTGACAACAGAAAAATACTGTCCAGTGTCTTAAAGTGTGTTGAGTTTTTAAAGTTTGTCTGTGTTGTGGGGGATACGAAGAAAGGTATATCTGTCCCAAATGTCCTAGGAACCCTTACTCAAAATACTGTTAAGTGCTCAGAGATGTATTCACAAGAATATTTTCCCTTTTTTTTTTTTCTTTCTTTTGCTTCTCTTTTCTTTTTTTGGCCTTTGCCACTGCCAGCCTGAAGAGTTCCTCTCAAGTTTTCTAGTTCAGCACTGTGGTCTCTGGCCTCAGACATCTTTGCAACAGTGAAAGCCCTGTAGAACACTTGAGGTTTCTGCCTGCACCTACGTAGGAGTGCTGCCTGTATGGGGTTTGTGTGGATTGCTACCCAGAGTTAATGCACAGGGATGCAGGTAACTCAGAAAAAGGCTATTGAGAAAAGCCAGTGGACTGCAGTAGGAAAGATTCAAATCTACATGGCAATGCCCTGGAATAATGTCTGTATGCCAGCAAAGAGAACATCTTCACTAGCTTGACTTTCTTTAAAAATAAATATCCAGGTAACTTCTTACTGAGAGGTTTTCATATCATTTTTCTACTGGTACTGGAAACACAGTGACTCAAGTAAAGCAAGAGTTCTGTGTGTTGCTTTCCTCTTCATTTTCCTAAGTTTTCTATAAATAGTACACCTTGGGGATTGCTGATACCTAACTATATAGTTGGGCTGTTGCAGTTTTCCTGTACAAGAGACTGTATTTTTTAAGAATTTCTTTTTCTGTAATTGCCCATAGCAGATGGTTAGAATTTGGCATCTGGAGAGATGTTGATCTACAGATATACCTTGTCTTCACCCACAACAGTCTGTTCTAGAATTAGCTCACTTATAAACTGCTACAGATGTTATTTTCTTTCATTAACCTTCTCCAAAGTTGGCAGCATCCCAAAATAATAAGGGAATATGGGCATTGCTAGGTCAAGGTTTCAGCACCTGCAGGTGCAAGGGGTGGTGAAGGATGGAGAGAGAGCTCAACCCTGCCCACACCTCTCAAACTTTCCAGGCAGCTGGGTTGTGGTTTGGCCATCTGGGCTGGCTCCCAGAGGCAGCAGCCCTTGCTGCAGAGGGGCTCTGCTATCCATGGGCTGGTCTGGAGAGCACCACTCTGCCTCTGATCACAGAGCCAGCCCCACAGAGGCACACAGAGCTGCAGGAGAGAAGGCTCGCTGCTGTCTAGTGGCAAAAAATTCTTTGAACACTCTTCTGGTTGAAAATGTTGGTTCTGCCCTGTTGAAGATGGGGGTACTTTGCAGTCTGGTCACACATGGTTTGTCCCAGGACCTTTGCCTCCTGCAGTACAGAGGCTGGCCAGATAAAAGTGCAGAAATAACATAGCTAAGGACAGGTTCTGTATTTTTGTTTGATTTTTAAGGACTTGTGGTACAAAACAAACCATTGTCTTCAAGATGACTAGACAGGGTGCAGTATGGTAAAGTGGATGACACTAGCAGGATAACTTCAGAAATAACCATCTCTCAAATAACTTCCTATGCAATACCTGAAGCGACAGCAGTGAGGTAACAGCAATAATCAATGTAAGTACTTTACAGGTACAATTTATCATGCACCTTAATAAATTTAAAGGCCTGATTTTTGTTCTTTCAGTGATTTGGAACATTATTTTCTTTATCTATGGGGAGTTATTCACCTTTTCACCCTTTGTTTCTTCTCAGATTGGCCAGGATCCAAGGACTAGGTATTTTGCTGTACCAGGAATGCTTCCCCAAGAAACTCAATGTGGTTTAGTTTGCACAGGATCTTCTCAATTGTCCCTTTGTAAGAGAGGAAGGGCAGAGTGTGGGATTTGGGGTGATGTTTGAAACAAGGGTCCAAGTAGGGATTATTAAGTATTAAGATTCAGATTCAGATTCAGATAATTTAAAAACAATGGCTTAGAAGCTGAAACACCCCAAAATAAAAAGTAAGACACTGGTTTCAGGGCACTGGTGGCCATGCTGCTTTGCCATCTGGTGTAATGGACACACAAAATTGGGCATGTGAGAAAAATTGTGCCTGGCTGAGGAATCCTTGTTTTATTTTGAGGAGGGAAGTGGTGAACACCACAAACAGGTATAAGATCAACTGTGTTTTGGCTCTGATTCAATCCAGCCCTGGATTACAGAGGCAGAAAACACTGTAGATGTAGATGCACTGTGAGGTCTGGCATTTTTCTTTAGGAGCATCCAGACAACAACCTGTGGTGAGCTAAGGGCTTTCCACAGTACAGCACTTGTAGCATCTCCACCAGGACATCTGTATTTTTAACAGGAGTGAGTCATCTCTTATGAGTCACTCGTGCTGCTCTTTCTTTGCAGGCGGACCAGGTCTGTCTCTCCTTGGGGAGAGAGAGCTGATTCATAAGTGGTGAGACTCAAATGGAGCCCAGCAGCTGCCACATTTGACCTCTGTTGTCAAACAGGGCCAAAGATTTTCTCCTGCCTTAGGTCCAGTGAGCTGTGGTCAGTTTAAGCCTCTGTTGTGCTTACAGGCTGAGATGATATGGCCATGTCCTTTCCAAATTTGTACAGACATCTTCAGTTTCTGATTGTGGTACGGCAAAGCGTGTTGATGTATGATGAGGCTTGCAAAGTGGGAAGAAGTGCTCCATGCATAATGTTTGAAGGCATGCTCCATCCACAGCAATTACTTAATTACTAGGTACATTTGTACCAAGTCTGTGTAATACACACTGAATACTGTCTGGATTTGAGCCATAAATAATATGATCAAGTCCATTTGATGAGACAGAAACAAAGTAATGGAAAAAATAGAGTAATGAATTAAAAATGCTTCCTTGGGAGTAATAAATTCACAGGAAAACGCAGAGCACAGATGATAAACATTGCTGGTCTGGAAAGACCAACAAATCCCCGTTCACTCAGGATATTGTTAAAAGGAACTCAAAACTCATAAGGCCATGTTCTAGGCTGGCTATTTTGGAGTAAGCCAAGAATTTCTTTTTGATCCTATCTGAATTTAACAAAGAATATGTTCAGAAATACAATTTAGATTATCCTCCCACTACATAGTTTGCATTAGGGTTATACATTTCTGTTATTACTCAGTTCTCTGAATATTGCAGTTGAGTGAGCACATTGTAGCATGAGAAGCATTGCATTCCAGGAGCACGTTGTTCCTATCCAAATTAAAAAGGATTATGGAATATTACAACATTCTTCAAGGCAAAGATAATGGGAAGTATTAAAATGCTTAGTTACTGCAGCCCCAGTTGTGATGCACCAGGATGTAAAAGTCACCATTTTTTTTCTATTTTCTTGGAAGTTCCCAGAGTTATCAGCTGTGGAGCTGACTCCTGTGCAGGTGGGAAAGGGAGCACTTGGAAGGTGGGTGATCAACTCCTCTTTGCCAAAATCCTGCTGATGGAAAATGAAGTTCTGGCATCCCTTTGCCAAGATAATGAGAAAGAAAGGGCTGGGCCCAACTTTTCAAGAAGGAAAATGGTATCCAGTTGGCATAAGAAAACCCGACGTACGTGTAAACCAAGTATCTCCTCAAAGCAAAGGTTTGGATTGGTTCAACCATTCCCAAAAGGCAGAACAGCTGGTCACACAGGTATACAGCAGTCCCTAAACCTGATCTCTGCTGAGGTCAGCAGTCAATAGGATGGGGTCAAGACTTTCTGGTGGTATCTTTCTAGTGGTATTGGGTAAATATATCTCCACGTGATGACTGGTGAGGAAAAGACAATAACTAACTGTATATTTTTATGGACTTATAAATTATGTGGCTCTCACTCAGAGGAGCTCTCAGGCTGAGTATGTGAGCATGCTGGCATGTGCATTTGAGCTGGCTGAGGTGGCAGCTGCAGTAGCATGCTGATGCTTTCATTGCTTTCCTCACATCCCTGCATGTACCTTCTCCTGGTCCAAGCATTTTGATATTCCAGTGGGCTGCCTCAAAGCCAGCCAAGTGGACACCATTGATGAGATGGTTGTGTTCAACCCCACTGGCTGCAGAATGTGCACCAACCAAGGCATGGGGAGGCTTTCATTCCCATATTCCTGCATTCCTCCTTGCATACCCACGGTGACGGCCCGACATGAAAGCCTTAATCAAAACTGATTCAGAGCACAGTGTGGACTTAAAATTAATTCCTTGAAGTCTCTGATTTCAGTCCAATATAAATCAGGCTTATTTTTTATAAGAAGAAGATTATGGGAATCAGAAAGTGTTTGTGCTTGGTACCTGTGTGCTTTGCACTTCATAGGCAAAGACATGGAAAGTGTATACGGTAAGGAGCTGCCATGCACAAATGGTGTTTTATCTCTCTGTTAACCTTCTGGGTTTACCATGATGCTGTCCTTGTCACTTTTTGCTGACAGAAGGAGTCAGAGGTATAGTATCAGATCTATCAGCTCAGGCTGTGGCTGTACATCTGACAGCAGACAGCTCAAATTGCCATCAGCCCAGCAGTGCACCCGGCAAGACACGTGTTGTGCAAACGGGTAAAATGAGTCAAAATTTTAAACAGGCAAGCAGGAATGCAGCCCTAGTCCCTGCAGAGGTGGGCAGGAGCTTGTACCCCACCTAGCACTAACTGGCACTTTTCATCTTTCTCTGCCTCTCCTCAATCTGCCCCACATCACTGTGATGGTGAAGCACTGATTAATGACCCCAATTTACAGTGGAAGTGTTGTGACACTTGGAGCTGAATGCTTTAGGGAGCCCCTGGGTTTCAGAGCTGAGGCAATGCTGAAGGTGGTTTTCTGCTGTCCTTGGACCCATGATAAACAAAAATGTTATTTGAGTCTCTTGAGTGGGATGTCTGTGCATCTATATGCAAATAAGATGATAAGAACTAATAATCAGCCACTTTTTGGCTTTATCAATAGAGGAGAGTATGTGCATTGCATGTGAGGTTGGTACCTGCCAAGACATCTGTCTTGGTTTTTGTATTTCTTGGGAATTTTTGATGTCTCCTGCTGATAGTGGTAATAAATCAGAAGGGAATTGCACAGGCAGTGCTGCCAGACATACAAATGGAGATGCTACTTTGCAGGAAAAATGTGTGATTCTGGGATACATTGCACATTCTGTCAGTCATTTTGTCCTGCTTCACATGCAATACTAACCAAGTAAAAGACTACACATGGAGGAAAATAGAAATTAGAAGAGACATGAATGACAACAAATTATGGTGGTGGGGAGAGATCACCTGCTTGGACTTTAGGACTGTCATTCAGAGGGACTTCAGCTACCCAAGAAAATGGGCTGAAAAAGCCTTGTGAAAACAAACCCAGATCTGCACATAGAACAGAACAAGCTCATGTAACAGGCTGACAACCCACTGCCTCAGGAGCCTCTCTGTGGAACAGGACTGGGGACCCTGTGAGCACAGGCTGCCCAGCAGCCAGCAGAGCCTCCCAGCAGAGATGGAGGGCAACCACACTCTGGGAAAGAGCATTGCAGCAGCTCAGGAGAACACCATGCCTTTCTGTTTGGCACTTTTGAGGACACATAAGAAGCAGTGTCTAGTTTTGGATGGATGGGACAAAGCCAGCAGACAACTATGAATACAATTCAGGGGCTGGGGAACACAACAAATGAGGAGAGGCTAGAAGAGATGGGAAATGGGCTTGTGCAGTCTGGATAAGAGCAGTTAAGATGGAGAAATTACTACAGGGTCCCATGGGCTGATGGGGGGTTATAGAGAAGGAAGAGCTCGACTCTTCTAGAAAGTACAGAAAGAACAAGATGCAACCATCACAAAATGCAACAACAGGCATTTGAGTTAAGTGTCATAAAAAAATTGCAGTGACAGTATTTCATCACTGCAACAAGTTGCCCCTTGAGGTGGCTGGACCTCCTTCTCTGGTGGAATTAATAGAATGGCTTGGGTTGGAAGAGATCTTTGTCATCATCTTCATGGCCCTCCTCTGAACCCCTTCCAACAGGCTCACATTCTTTTTTGTGCTGCAGATCCCACAGCTGGATGCAGCAGTTCAGGTGGGGTCTTGCCAGAGCAGAGGAGAGGATCATAATTCCCCTCCTCAACCTGCTGCCCATGCTGCTTTTGTTTCAGTCCAGGATGTACTGCGAGTGCACACTCTTGGCTCATGTCCAGCTTTTCATCCACGTGAGCCCCCAGGTCCTTCTTCACATGGCTGCTCTCAATGGGTTCTTCTCCCCCTCTGTACTCGTGTCTGGGGCTGTGTCTGCCCACGTATGGCACCTTGCACTTGGACTGGTGGAGTCTCATTGGGTTCATGTGGGCCCACTTCTCAAGCTGGGATAGCATCCCTTCCTTCTGTTGTGACAACTGCCACACTGAACTGAGATGCTGAGAAGTCAGCTTGTCATGGCTCTAAGCAATCTGCTCTGAATTTGAAGTTGGGTCTATTTGAGAGGTGGATGAACTCCAGAGGCTCCTTCCATAAAGAATTACTCCATGGCTTTGTTGTTTGGACAGTCACTTCCCACTGAAGTCTGCGTAATTTAGTCTTTTCTCCTTCCTCTAGCTCACCCTTCATGTGCCAGGAATACCTTCTTGTATGCCTTGGCCTTGAGATGAAAAACTCTGTTTAGTCTCCAGTCAGGTCTGCATCTTCACCGTACTGCACATCTGGCCAGACATTGTGTGGAGAGGTCATATGGTTCTGTCCATTTGCCACTATTACTGCTAGGATAACTTGAATTAAGAAGCTGCTTCTGACAGCTGGATTGCAGCATTGATGGAAACCTGGTACTAGTGGGGCAGCTGGATCTTGGAGTTGCTTACAGGAACTGCTGAGTTACAAAATATGATTGATTTCAATCACTTCGCCCCTCAGAAAGTGTCAACGGCTGCTCTCAAAGCCCAAGTTTTCATTTCAAGTAGATTTATACAGTTTTCTGTCATCTTCAAGATAATATCAATAAATCAGGACTGGGCCACTCTGGCAGAAAAGATAACAAATATTCCTGCTGCCTTTCCAAACAGAATGTCAGCTACTGTAAATATTGTTATTGTTTTTCTTCAAAATTGCTATTGCCTATTCTTCTTCAGTCTAACAGTGCTTTCTTCTCTCTCAGCATCTGCATAAACCCTCACCCTCTCTTGGCTGCCAAATGTATCTCAATGATAGACACTATGGGATGAAGATAGACATATATATACATATAAAATCATGCACAGAGAGGGGAGTAGGGGAGCTACTCCAGCTGCTGGCAAGCTTTGACCTTCAACCAAGACACAGAAACTGCTGGGTTTTGGGAGAAGAAAGCGGTGACATTTACAGCAGCCTTAAGTGTTTCCCAGGCCTGCCCTAGAGAAGCTTTGAGTCTCTCCCAAAAAAGGAGAGGTATCAGTGTTTGAGGGTCAGGGATGGCAAAGCTGAAATTTGCCCCACTGCTCTGTCATGGTGACACCACACAGGTGCTGCCATTTCCTCCAGCCCACCCCAGGAACCAACACAGCTTCACTCACCACTGTCCTCAGGGGTGCACACAGCCCACTCCTAAAGGGGCTTGTTCAACTGTAGGAGAAGGCTGCAATTAACAGCTCATTAACAGAGGACAAAGGTATTAACATTAATAGAGACCTGAATATTTCAAATGCAGTCCTACCGAGGTACAAACATCATTTAAACACAGTGTGAGAAAATGTCTGCTTTTCCCAAGCTCTTCTCAGGCTATTCTCCTCTCTCCTTCCCACCAATCCAGCCCTAGCAGAGGTGCTGGGCACCTTCAGGGTCAGTGTTTCTGCTCTCCACTTGGTTTTTTCTCAGCCATTTCTTTGAATCGAGACCCAGAGGGACCTCCCTCCTCAGGCCTGATGGCTGGGCTGTCACTCACAGCTTTGCCTTTTTGTCTGCCTCTCCTCTGTGAAACAAGACTCTTGTCTCCTGAGAGCTTTCAGGCACAGCTTGTTGCTCTCCCCTGGAAAGCACAGCTGCTGTTTGTGCTCAGAAGGAAACGGCAGCTCTAAATGCAGCAAAGATTGTCCTCAGGAAAGGGATGAGGCAGAGTGCTCATTCAGCAGGGTCTGGGGACATGGCAGGCCCTCTGCTTTAACTCCTGCACCAAGGGCAGGGAGTGGGTGAGCAGGCCTGGGGCTCTTCAGGGGATCCTTAAAACACTGGAAGGAACTGCCATCATCCAGAGCTGGAGGTACAGGCAGAGTTAACTGCCCTTGGGCAGAGCTAACACCACCATGGCAAGTCAGGCTCCAGCTCTGTGATCGTGGATGTTCTGGAAGCAGCAAAAAAAAAAAGGGTACAGCTTTCCCCAGTTACTTTCTTTGAAACAATCTTTAACAGACTGCTCCACCCAAGAAGCTGTTTACTCAGTATTCCTACTCATCCCGGGGACAAGTGCTCACAGCTGCAGCCTGCCTGCACCTTCCTGCGTGGAGCCAGTGGGGAACACTGCACCTGTCCTCTGGAATGTGGCCCCTGCCCTGCTGTCCTCCCTCCAGGGATATTTCCACAGCCAGCACTCAACCCAAGCTCTGTAGTGGTGAGCTCACCTTTCACTTACAGTATTAAAAGCTTTCTAAATCTGGGTGGGGTTTTTTTTCCTTGTGTTTTCCCCTAAGGTAAACACCTCCATTTCAGTCTGAGTCATATCTCCTTGCACCACCTGTTCTGACATGTGGAGGTAAGTGCTGTGTAGGACCTGTCTCTGGCTGGATGCTGCAGCCCAGCATCCCACCAGTGTGAGACCCATAAAAGTGATATAACAGCTCAGGAGCTGATGACATGCAGTATTTTTAAGACTGAGATGCTCTGGAGAGAGCCTTCTGACTTCAGCCTTTCACAAAGAAAGATGGAGACAAGCCTTTTGGCAGGGCATGTTGTGATAGGAAAGGGATAAAGGTTTTAAACTGAAGGAAGGTTGATAGAAATTCGATTCAAAGAGGAAGGTTTTTACAATGAGGGTGGTAAAACAGTGGAACAGGTTTGACAGAGAAGTTGTGGATGCCCCATCCCTGGAAACATTCAAGGTGAGGTTGGACAAGGCTCTGAGCAACTTAATTTAGTTGAAGATGTCCCTGCTCGTTGCAGTGGGATTGGACTAGATGACCTCTAAACGTCCCTTTCCAACCAAATTGTTCTATGGTTAGCATTGCAGTGACGGAGAAATGGCACTGTGGCTTCCATAATGCCACAGAGCAAGGACAGGTCTCTCCCTGCTCTTTCTGCCTGACAGGGAGGACATCACTCACACAGTTTCCCTTTTTTTTTTTTTTTTTTTCCCCTTTTTTTTTCAGTAATACCTTCTGTAGCTGCTTTATGGGAATAGTGGCAGCCCACATAAGTTACAGCAGCATTCAGGTAGCTGTGACCTCTGCCAGGATATTGCTTTTGTCTTGGCAGCATGGGATCAATGGCGCACAAGTCAGGCAGCTTCTCTCCGTGGCATGAATTTTCCTTGCTCATCTCATTTCACTGTTTTTTCACCACCATCAGCTGCTCCTTCCTTGTTTTCCCTTGTTTCAACCTATCTGTCTTAGTCAAAGAGCTGTTCCCTGCAAAAGCGCCCTCTCATTGTGTTGCTCTCTAGGAGAAGTGCCAGGACACAGGCAGTGCCCTGAGTGCAGCTGCACCGAGGGTGTCGAGACACAGCACTTGCTCCTCCCACTGGAGGAAAAGCCCAAATGTCCTGTACCACTTACCTAAGGGGGATGCAGAAGAGGGAAACTCCCAATAAGAGCAAAGCAAAGGGGTGGGAAGGTCATGTTGCCACCAGGAAAAGCAGGTGACCTTTTGTGTGTAGATGTCTACACACAGCGGTGGTCCAGCAAGAGAAGAACTTGGTGTAACTGAACAGTGCTATAAAAAATATTAGGAATTCAAAGTCAGAGAGGAGTGTTCGGGAGAATCTTCTTCTGCCTTGCCACCTTCCAGGTGACAAGAATTTACTTCATCTGTGAACTCAAAGCCTTTATTTTCTCACCCCTGATTCTGGAGCCATCTCCTCCCAGGAGGTGTGCAGACCAGGAGCTGGTCCACGCTCTGCCTTGTCACTGCTGTGGGCTCACATCAGCTGTTTCCAGTCCCACATGGAGCCATCTCTGGCTGTAGGCTAAGGAACAGCAATAGTATTACATTAGATCAGTATCATAGAGATTAACTCTGTTCCAAAGTTGTTATTTAGAGAGGATTGAGAACCTGGCTTGTGTTTCTCATGGCTGATCCCTCACAGTCTGGTGTTTCTCTTGATTTCTTTGCTTTCCTTGTGCAGCTGCCAGGTTTTCTGAGCTACCTCAGAAGCTAATTGGCCTGGATTTTGCCTTTCTCCCCTTAAGCAGAATTACTGATGACTCTTCTCCTGTGCATGACAGTGTCACTGCAGTGGCAAAGCTAAGCTCCCACATGTTGCTCTTATAAATTTGTCTGCTGTCTGATGCATTTTCCCAAGGCAAATAGAGAACATTTTGGTCTGTCACTAATGTAACAGGCATCCCTGAGATTTCTAGTGAGCAGAATAAATGGAAACCTCTTCTCTTTTCCTTGATGGTTATTTGATTTTTTCAGTCATTTCATTGCTCTTCCTTAATTTAGGAGAGGT
Organism: Cisticola juncidis; assembly: GCA_013400215.1. Lineage (NCBI taxonomy): Eukaryota > Metazoa > Chordata > Aves > Passeriformes > Cisticolidae > Cisticola > Cisticola juncidis. The sequence goes on from VXBR01001112.1 coordinate 834,782, forward strand.
GAAGAAGACAATCCAATAGCGAGAGCTCATTTTGTTACTGTGTATTCACATTCCCATGACACTGTTGGTGGCCAGTGACAAACTGAAGGTCTGAAAGATATAGCTCATGTTTGATCTTCTTTTACCTACAGAGGTCGTTTGGCTTCTTGGATATATTTTCTGAAGCCTGTTGTCTCACCAGCCCACCCAGGGTCATCTTCATAAAATTGATTGTCAAAATAGGTGACATATACTGACTTTTACAAGTCATTGTCTGTTTTCTCCCCCAACTGTTAAGAGCACCCACACAGACTGAACCTTAAACCCGTAAGAGGATAGAGGTTAATTCCAACCTCAAGTGCTGAAACCTGAATGTTACTCCAGCCTCAAGGACAGGTGGCTGTGCTAACACCAAGGCATTTGGGGAAATATAGAACCAGGCAGAGCTGGTAGGGTTCTGATGTTTTCCCCCCTCTAAATCTTTTGTCCCCATCTGGTGACCCTACCACTCCTTCCTTTGCTGTACTACTGAATATGTAGCCTCAGGGGAGCTGCAGCTTATAAGCTGGATGCTTGGAGGAGGCCCAAGGGACCTGCTTTCCTGTCAGGAGTCATACAGCAGAAATCCTAAATAATTCCTAATTAAGGGAGCTATAGGCTGCAGTACTGTGTCCTTCCAGCAATCTTGGATCCTTTTGTAACTGGGCACTAGAAAAACTAGACAGTAATTTGATTCTGAGAGCCTTCAGTGGTGTTTTGTCTGAGACACAAGGAAGAGCATCATTATCCAAACAGTGGCTTTGCAGACAGTTCATTGAATTATGCACATCAGATACTTGTTGAGCCATTATTTTGTTTATTAAGTACTTGGCCTTGGGCTTGTCCTGGGCCACATCTTGACTCAGTTCCCACACCCCCAGAAGGAAACTTGCTGGCCCCATGGTATGCTCAGTGGCCAGTTGTGTGTCCCAGGAGCAGCCCTGTGCAAGTGTGGGGCCATGGAGGCTGGTTATGGGTGTTGGAAGTCTGATCCCTGCAGCAGGAAGGCACTGCTGGAGCCACATAGCAGATGTAAAATAAAAACAAAACCTGGATAGTAAAAAATAAATAAGGAAAATGAAACAGAAATCTCATCCTAAGGCAGTGTCCTGACAGCAGTGATTTTACTTATAATTTTTTTTTCTCTTACACTTTTCTATGTAATAGTTCAATTCCTTTGTTCCTTACATGCCAGGACTGGAAGAGATGCATTTTCCATGCAGTGGCTCCTGTGGGGATTGAAAACATACCCTGTTTCTCTGCTCCTTCCCTGCCTCTCAGCAGGTCCCATGATTCTGTACCATGCTGTGCATCTGGGATGAAAGACAGAGTCCCTTCCTGAGTAGCAGCAAGACAGTGCAGGAACACTGATGTGAACCTTTAATGAGACAGAAGTAGCATTTGCTAGGAACAGCCTTGTGATGCAGATTTCTGGTGTGTAATTGGTTCATATTTGGTGAAATGGTTTAATAGATATCACTGCACATCCTGGTTTCTTCAGGGTCCCTGTAATGGCTGTACCATAGTACATGGCCTCTGCAAGCATAGTGCTCTCTGGATCCTGCCATTTCCCTAGCAAAACTGCAAAGATGAAGAGAAGAGGTGCAGAATCTCATTACATTGCACTGTGCAAGGCCCATCTTCCTGCAAAGGCAGAGGAAAGCAAAACACCATTTTCTCCCTTCACTCTGGTGTTAAAGGATCTCTCTTGCCCTGCCTAACTTCCATGTCTGCCTGCCTCTCTGTTGGCTTAAAGACCTGTAGTTTTCCTGGTTAAAACCCCTGCTCTAATAGTACCTCTTGGAGGATCAGCAAGCACACCTGCCAGTGTTTTATGCCCAGGCAAATATACACATGCACACAAACATTTGCCTGGCTGTATTTGGGGATGTGGTCTCCTCTTGAGACTTTTTTTGCCATGTAATCCTTCTCACCACTCTCTCACATGAGACATGTGACACATGAGAGGACACTTAATTACATGACGAAAACCCCTTCACATCAGCTCCCCTTCTGCTGTTTTAACTTAAAAACTCCAATAATACTGAGTTGGGCAAAGGGGGGAAGCAATGTCGTTTTTGTGTGAAACACATACATTTCAGTCTGTGACTAAAAGAGCAATCACACATGTGGCATTTGCACATGACCTAATCCAGAGTTTCTCGGTGTTGCCAAAACAGGCTTTGTTGTGACTGATGTTCTCAGCTGCTGTTTTGTTTCCTTAAAAATCTCAGTCCGGGCAACCCATTTTAGTCCATTTGGGAGCTGTCAAGGGTCAGCTGGAGAAATGTGTGGAAGCTAGTTAGGGTGGGGGAGGTGGTGAGGAGGGTGTTGAGGATGTTGTTTAACATCTCTGAGCAAATATTTCCAAAAGCATTTAAAAACTTTAGGGTTTAAAGCAGATAGGTGCCTAGTGGGTTTTCAAGAAAACCTGTACTGCTTATCTGCAAGTTGCAATATTTAAGTATTTCTAAAAATTCCATCCTTAAGCCATGAGCAGGGTTAAAGCAGCACCATTTATGTAAGGCATTGTCAGAGGCCTTGGTGATGCCTGGGTGCAGCACTGGGATGAATGCCAGCAAATTTTTTTCCCTGTGGAGTGGCACAGCTGACTGTGCTTTGGCTTGCCAGGACAAAACACTGCACCAAGGCAGGCAGAGAGTGAGGAACTGCAAGGGAAGGGCTTTTTTTTGATAATCTCTGCATCAGGTCAGAGCTGTTGTGTTTCTTGACATCAGGCTGCATGGGAAGGGCAACTGTGTATTTTTAAAGATAAGCAGCCATGTCACCAATTAAACTGGTGCCTTAGCAGAGCAAGTACAGCTGTCTGTAGGTGGTTGCTTGAGAGCATTGAGATCCCTGCAAGGGGAGGGAGAACCCTGCCTCCCACTGCTGTTTCCTTGGTCTCTCTGTGGAGGGAAGGCAGGTCTCTCTGCCTGACAGTCTCATTAATCCCAAATTTGCAGTTTGTCCACTGTATACAACCCAAAAAATAAGGGAGCCTCTCTCATTTCTGAGTCCATGCATTGCTACTGAAGGTGTGATGCTTGGCAGGCTCTCTCCCTCTCTGCTTAATACCCTTGCCTGTCTTGCAGTATTCCCAAATCCCATCCCACCTGCTGTGTCCCACTAAAGTGAAGCTCCTGGTGGTGTCTTTCCTGTCTGCTTTCTGTGGGAAGGACCAGCAGCTCTTTGTGCATCCCAACTTACTCTCCTCTTCAGTGCAATCACTCGCACACACTGAACCTCTGGGAACTGCAGATGAAATGTAGTTTTCACATAAAGCAGGCTCAGGTTCATGGAAAGCCTCCCTGGCTGTTTGTCTGGATCTTGGGATGAGAATGAAAGAAAATAATGGCCTCAGATGTTACGTGAGGAGCCCTAAGCTGGGCTGCACACTCTGGATGTACTCCACAAATTGGAAAATTATTTAGATATTGTTATCCTTCCCAGTGCCAAAATCCTGGACTTGCCCTCTCCTCATGTTTCCACAAGCTGCAGAGGGGTTGCAAAGCACTTGTTGCCCTGGCTTGGATCCTTCTCCTGTTTTGGGTGTTGTGTGTGCTGAAGGAGGGGAGGGAGCTGCCCTGCCCCTCACAGCCCGGGTTCTGCAGGAGGGCAGACAGGCTGCAGGAAACCAGGGGGAACAATGAGGATCTGCTTTGCTGCTGCAACAGCTCGGGAGTGGTGGAGAGGAAATGCTTCCATGACAAGGGCAGGGTGAGCCAGAGGCCAAGGGGCACGTTTTTCATGCCGTGAGGCCTTTTTGGTGTCAGCACAGCTCCTGCAGAATAGAGCTCAGCACAGGGCAATGCTTGGCAGAGGGTCAGTGCCCCTCGGTGTGGGGGGAGCCAGGAGGGTTCCCAGTTTGAGAACCGGGGAAGACTGAAAGAAAACAAAGCCTTAGGAGTTGTCCCTGAGAAGGGACAAGCTGTCTCTGTGAGAGGTGGCAGTGCTCCCTCCTTGTGCAGATTGTATCTGGAGACAAATAGTTCCAGAGGTATCTTCCAGCAGAGCGATGGAGGCACTGCTGAAGCCCTGCTGCAGGTCTGCAGCTGCATGCAGTGCCCATCTCAAAATCTGACTCTTGGTGAAGCCCTTCAGAGGAACTAAATTATTTAGAATCTCTAGCAATCAATTACAAGCACCCAGCTCCTTCATCTCCGTCCTTACTGAGCTTTAACTTCCTCACCCTGCTCAGGGTAGGATTATGATGGTGTAATGGTTGATGTTTATGAAGTGCTTTGATGATAAAAAGTGATGTTAAGTTTTACTAGGCCAAGATCTGAGGCTTTCATTTAATTTTTCTCAAGATATCAGACTCAAATCTCACTCCAGGGGTTTCCTGCCTGCTGCTTGTAAGTAGCACATGGAGCTGCCCCCGTTCCCGTGCCCACCCTGCCCTGCTGCAGCCTCGTGCCCTGCCATCTCTCCCGTCACAACTCTCTCCCTGTCTGGCTGTAGCCAGAGTGCTGAGATGATGTGAGTTATAGAACACTGCAGGACTACAGGTTCACTGAGACAAAGGGAGAAAACAGGAGGCAAGGAGGAAACTACACAGAGGGGGGAAGACAGGCATGAGGTTTGTGTACATGCTTTAATTATTCCAGTCATCTGAGGTTTGCACAGAATCATAGAATCATAGACTATTCTGAGTTGGAAGGAATCCACAAGGACTACAAAAATCTAATTTCTGGCCCTACACAGGACAGACCCATGAATCACACCAGAAGTATTCTTTGAAATTTTTTTTAGCTGGGGCCCCCATTGGGGTCAGGGCCATCCACTGCCCCATCCCTGCCTCAAAGCAGTAGGCAAGGCAAACAATGGATCTGAATATGAGAGGGAGAGGAAGAAGAGGAAAGCTTGGCAAGCAAGCCAGGATCCTAGAGAACCAGTCTCCTTATCGTTGTCAAATTTTCCTGCAGGCATTGCAAGGAAGAGAAATTTTAAATTGCTTTTACACACCCCTGCCTGCTTGAGTGCACAGAAAAGACAGGAGTGGTCTCAGAAGGAAGACTGCTATTTTGTGCAGTGCATGACCCAGTGCCTTATTTGCAGTTTGCTGTGTAAGCACAGTTGTCAAATGGGAGCTATTTGCTTCCTCCAGGCTTTTCTACAGGACTCATAAGTATGACATGGGAGGACTTCAGACATCAATTAAATTCTTTCCAGAGCTGCTCCGAGAGACTGAGGAACAGGAAACAAAAGGAAATCTTTGTGGCTCTGAAGGCTCATCTTTGCTGCAAACCAGGCCCAAATTTTAAGCTAGGCACATTGAAGACAAGAAAGTACGATGACCTTTGCTTTGTGTGGGGGCCTCGTGGCAAAGGCAGTGTTAACATCTGCTCCTAGGCAACATTCAGAGCAGTTAACCACCATGAAATTGCTCCTTCTCCTCTTGCAGTGCCTTCCCTCACTCATTCACCACACAGCTTCCTCACCAAAGGGAACTCCCTCTCCATCCGGCTGTGAGATTTCCACAAGATGTCCATGTGCTCTGTGCTACAGGGGCCGAATCAATGGCTCTAAAGGTTGGATGCTATTAATGAGCACACAATACAGAAAAACAGGGTTCATACAGGCATCTTCTGGTCTCTGGAATTTGTGCTCTGAATGTTGTTTTCTGCACTCAGGAATGTACGTGGGTGTATGGTGGGGGACAGCTGTGGTGGATTGTTCAGCCTTTCTCTTTCTCCTGCCTTTCCTGCTTCTCCAAATAACTCTTTTTGTCCATTTTGCCTGGAGCTGGACAGCACCCTCACATTGCCTACACTCAGCAGCAGCACCACTGAAGTTTCAGCTGTGCAGCCTGGGGTCATTCCCCCGTGCCTGAGGCTGGGAGATACAGCACAGCTTGCACTGCCCACTCAAGGTTTTCCTACCGCCATCAGGAAGGTTTGAAATGGTTCTCTGCCACAGCCCAGCCCTCTGCTTTCCCTCACAGCACCAAGGGTGTACGGAGGTCTGCGAGGCACCACAGGGTCTTGCAAGCTCTTCCAGAGTCTCAGAGGTGCAGGGATTGTCCACCAAAAGCTGCTGTGCAGGATCTCTGCCCCATCAGCCCCTCTGAGGCCACATGGAGGGGGGCAGGGGGCCCAGCGTGGGGCCCGGCACTGGTGTAAGGCAGCCAGATGTTCTGGGGGAGGGCAGGGCTCTGCGCTGCCACGGCTGCTGTCAGCATGGAGCAGCCACTGTGGGAATGTCACACTCTCCCTGGGCCAGGCTCTCCCACAGCTAACCAAGACTCAGCAGTCTCTAATGAGCTTCATCAGACTGACATTATGGTCAAATTGAGGCAGCTTTGGTGGGAGTGATAAAATGAAAATTGTCCCTCACAAAAGGCAACTCCTGCTGCAGGTTTCAGGCTTTGACTTTGAACTAGGATGCTGTGGGTTCTTTAACCAAACCCCAAACAGGTAATTTTTTAGAGGAAGGTATTTGCTTGGATATGCTCTTTTTGATTTTGGAGGTTTTTTTAAAAAAACAGAGAAGACTTTTTTGCTGAATCTCTCCTTCACTGTGGCAAGGATACTGGAGCATGGGAAATTTCATGACCTAAAGAATTTATCAAAGTTTTAAGCAGCAGACAGGAAGGACTTATACCATGAAGCATAAGCAGTCTCAACAATAAGTAACTCTACCAGTTCAGCTTAAAATATATCTAAAATATATTTTAAGCCTCATATACTCTGCTAGATTAATGTACTAATAATTTAGTACTAATTAGTACTAAAATACTAATAGTACTTAAGTACTAATGTGCTTTACCTCTTAGAGAAGTGTGTGGGTTTCTGGCAGCAGAGGAAGCAAAAGTTAGCAGGAGAGGATGTGAAAGAAAAACTCAACTCCTTCTTGCTTTTCAGTCAAGCAGCTCTCCATGGTCCCTGCAGCCACCAAGAACTTTTTTATGGCAATATCAATAGCACAAAACCTGTTAAATATAGATTCAACTGAATTTAAAATGAGGAGAAGCATCTATAGCAATCAAGGTTTGCTGAATGTGCCTTGAATGTTGGTGTTGTTCTTAATTACTTAGCTCTGCACATTGGCTGCAGATACATTGAAAAGGAAGTTTTCCAGCCTGTGCTGAACACTAAGTGAAATGAAGGCATGACACTGTGGCTTTGCCTTTAAAAACTCAAGGCAGTGAAACTTTACCTGTTCTGTCGCTAGCCTTTTACTTTCCAAGTGCACAGGTCTCCAGGATATTCCAGACTTTTGCATTTTGTCTTTAAAAAACCTTTACGAGGAGGAGCACCACAGCTTATCAAGATGCTCATGAGCTGTGACCACATGGGCTGAAAACTAGAGCAAAATAGGTCTGAGGAAGCCAGATTCTTTGTGTGCTTTGTGTGCTTTGGCAAACAGTAACTACAGACAATACTCCTGGTAGGGCTGTGTGCACACTTGAAACTCTTTCCTGGGGCTTTTCAAAGACCCCCACAATGTGCTGAAGAGCTCTGGCAGTGGTGTTGGGTCTCCACACAAGGGGCAGCTCATGGATGTGCTGGAGGATGGGGGGATGGAAATCTGCATTAGGGTGTGCCTCTGCTACTTGTCTGACCATTGCATCATAAGCTCTTCCTTCCCTCATGGAGGGGAAAGGTGACCACACCTGGCCACCATGGCCACATCTACTCGAGATAACCCTGCTCTCACCTTTGATATCAGGAGTCTGGTGTGGAGATGCTCCCAGTGCACTCCTGCAATGGAGCAGGCTGGGGCAGGCAGCACAGTTTAGTGTGCAATTCCTGAGCCAGGACTGGTTTAAGCATTGCTAATAGCAATGGCAATTGTGTAGATACAGCAGCACAGTGCTTGGTGCTGGTCAGATCAGACCACAAGGACAGGACATCTGTTGCATGACAGCAATGCAGACGCACTCTTCAGGAGAAACCCATAAATACATTTCAGGGAAAAGAAAAAAAAAAAAAAAAAAAGAAAAAAAGAAAAAAAAAGAAACCAGAAGTAAAATATGCTAAAAAGCAAAGGTTTACAGCAAAGTGTTTTCTCCAGGACATCTTTGAAACAGCTCAAGGTAGAATGATGGGAACATGGACTTGTCCCTCCTTCCATTGCCAGGCTTACTGTACAAAAATACAGAATAAAAATGGAATGAAATGTAAGTAAGAAACTGCTTTGAGAACACCCAGGCCTGAACCATATTTGAATGCATCACTTGTTTCACTGGATGGTGATGGGCATGGAAAGGATTGGCTTTTTTTTCTCCCTGCCTTTTGTTTGTTTTTTTTTTCTTTTCCGTCTTTGTGGCTGACAGTAGCTACTTGTCTGAAGCATTTATAGAAGCATACACATACCTCAGTACATGGACACTTCCCTTAGGAAATTTTTCCCTTGCCCTAGTCTGCACTGGGGGTGAATCAGGTTTCAGCCACCATGCAAATGGCCAGGCACCAGGATCTCTCCTGCAGCTCCATCCCATGGTGATGGCACAGGGGCAGGAGCCTTTACCATGCTGCCATGTAGGAAAAAGTCCTGGAGGGTGAGTGTGCTGAGCATGCCTGCCTTTCTGATTGCTGCCTCCTGAGCCTGCCACACAGGAGGCCAGGGGAGCCGTGGGGAGGGGGTGGAGAAGCATTGGATAATTGGTTGACACTGCCTGCAGCAGTAAGCATTACTGAGCTTGGTAGCAGGGCTGAGCAGAGGAGGAAGCCCTCACCACCTGGCCAAGGACAGCTGCAGAATGGGTCCTCCAGGAATTAGAGACAACTAGGGAGTGGACTGTGCCCTGAGGCACTTCCTCATTCAGAATAGCACCTTATTTGCCCAGGGAATCAGAAGTGATGCCTGTGCCCTACAGCAGGGAGGAAGAATGGGCAAAAACAATGCCATCAGTGACTGCTTTCAGCCCAGAATTCTGTTTTATCCGTGCAGCAGACATTTCACCTGTGATTGCCTCTTTTATTTCCATCTGTATGCCAGATCATTTTTTATTTTATATCCATATGGTGCTAGCAATGTGGGATTCGTGGGGAGAGCTGATGGGCAATGCAGAGATGCAGTAACTGCATACAAATATATCATAGTGGCAGCATGAGGAACTGCAAAGGTCTCTGCTTTGCCAAGTGAGGAATGAGTACAGCAGGACAATTTGGTAATACCAGGTTATTTACAGGTAGTGCTGAAAAGCTTGTGCTGGGCTGTGTTGTTAACCTGTTTGGATGCACTTATGGAGGAGAAATATGAAGCCAGAGGGTGACACAGCTATTATTTGTCTGATTTCTGTGTGTGGTTCCTGGAAACAGGGGAACTGAAATTTGTGCTTTTGAGTATCCTGTTTATGGTACCTGTGCACCACCAGTGCTGCAGAGCTTCATATATTTACTTTCATCATGGACACTGAAGGGCAATGAAGTGTGGAATGTATAGACTTTTCAACAAGTTAAAAGGAAAGGTGGTGACCTCCCTTCACTTCTTTATGATGATGCTGTTCTCTGAGTCCCATAGGAAAGAACTGCATAGAAGAAGAAATTATTTGCAGTTGCCAACACTGAACACAAAGGGAAGCACTCAAAGACAGTGGACCAGACAAAAGTCACCCAAGACAAAATGCCAGTGCAACCACCTGTGGTGGAGCTCAACACTCAGCTTTTGTTTCTCCTCCTGAAGTCAGGAATAAAACCATTTGAAGGAAGTTCCCAGGCTGGCTCTCAGCTTCAGACCCTCTGAAGCCTGAACAATTGAATGACACTATCAAACTTGGCCATTTCAAAGCAAGCCAAATGCTGGAAAAGGTGTGGCAGGATCAGGTCCTTTATGAGCTCTGACCCTTTGGTACCTTCTTTGTCCTCCTTCCTGCTGTTCTCTCCCCTCCATCCACCCACACTTCCTGCAGGACAGCAGAATGGGTGGAGGGCAGTACCACTCCTCTTGAAACCTGTCTACCAAAGGCCACGATGAATCCGTAGCCCTGTCGTAGTGGAACATTTGACCTTGTTCATTATTAACAGCATGTTATGCAAGGCATAAAATCCTGCCTCCTAGAACCAAGCTCCTATGTCTATAAAAGAGCAGAGACAGTGAGGGTGTCTCCCCTGAACAAGCATGGCTTGGCTGACCTGTGGATATTTCTGACATGTACGTGGATGTTGAGCCAGCCAAACAATGAGTGTTTCTGTCCTGTTGTTTTGCTTTATTTCACAAAAGAAAGATTTCCAAAGACATACAAAGAACTTGGAGCTGTTGTTGCACTGACATTTTATTCCATGAAGTGACACAAAATGAAGGGCTCCTCCCTAGTGGAGGAGCTCCTTTTTTAAAAAAACCAAACCCTTGGGATTAGAAATTTATGTGACTCCTAACCCTTCATGTTATAACATTCTGTGACCCCAGACAGTTTAATAAGGGTTTCAAATAGTGGCTCCTCTCCCCACTCCATCAGAAGGCTGTTCCAGGAAGGTGGGGAGGCAGGATTCAGTTCCAGGCCTCATATTTGCTGCCAACAGCAGTGGCAGGCAGCTGTGGCCACTTGCCTCAGGCTGCCAGGGATGCTGTGCTCAGCTCTGCTCCGCTCTTGCCTGTCTCCCAGCTCAGCTCTAGCCAGCACATCCACCCATGCCCTTGAAATTGCTTGGCAGTGGAGGAGCCTCTGGGAGCTTGTTTCTGCCCTCACAGTGGCTCCACAACGCTGGGAGCTCTCTGCTCTTGGCTCAGGGGATGCAGCTGGACTGCGCTGGGCATCACTAGAGGCTTCATCTGCTGTGGGCTCCCTGGTGAACTGGGGCAGGCAGTGCTGCCCTACTCAGCATGTGTGAGCTGCTAAGTGAGGTGGCAGCCCACAGCTAACCCAGCTGCTACAGAGGTTACATGGGTTTGACATCCTCCAAGGGAACCTTGCTTGACAGGACCATCCAGGGCCAATGTTACTTTAGCACCTTTTTTGTGGCTCTAAACAACTGTTCAAGTCCATCAAGCTTTTCAAAGTTATCTTTAGAGGGAAGAGGACCAGAAATGTACTGTTGTTTGTCTCATGTATATTATTCAGTGGAAGTCAGATGCATTTGTTTTCTAGCATTTGATATTAAACACATTTACAAGGTGTTGCCTTTCTCTGTCCCACATGGTGGGGCATGCACACATTCTTGCAGCACATCCCTCATGCCCTCCTGCCAGCTCACAGTCTGACAGCAGTCACCCAACAACATCACCCAAATGGCACAGGATGGAAAAATAGACTCTTAACCATAGCTGTGTTTCTCATTTCAAAGCCTGGGATTTTAGTATTACTGTCTCCACTCCTGGTATGAAAATTTCCCTCCCTCCCCCAGCTTCAACACAAACTTGTGTTGCCTCCCATGGTGCAAGTCAGCCTCACTTAAAGCACAGCCCCCTTGCACAGCCATCTCAAGGCACAATGCTGAGTTTGAGGAATCATGGCTGATCTCTGCAGGAAGTAAAGGTCTGAGTGTATTGCTGTAGCAGAAGAATACCAAATGCAATAATTTAAGGAGAAAAGATGAGTTCTGACAGGTGATCTGAACTCAGGCAGTGAGTCAGACTCTCCTGTCACTGTGGAGGCTCAGTACCATATGACCAAAATCAATGTTCTGGATTTTGTGACACAGTTATTGGGATTATTAAGATAACTGTATTTGCCCATTGGAGTGTACAGGATGAACCATATGGTACTAAACAAGCCAGCAAAGCAGTCAAGGGGCTGCTACATGAAGGGATTTGTACATAAACATAACGGGGCAAGGCAAAAGCCGTGCTCCTGTGAGTTAATTTAGCTGCGTTTGCTGTAATGACAATGTAATTACAGGAGTGCAATTCAGGAGATTTATCTTTTTAATTAGTAAACTCCCATGTCCTTCAAAAATCTCCTTCCACAGCTACAGAGCCACCTGCGTCAGAGGGCAGCGGGGAGCCGCTGCTCACTCAGGGCTCGCGCGCTCCGCCTCGCCCCACGCTGCAGAGCTGCCACGGCTCGAGCAGATGGCCCCGCATCAAACGCTGCCTTCCTGTGTCACTCACCAGTAGTAAATTGGATCACTGTTAGTGTGCACTGTAATTTCCTCAGACATTTTCCTCATGGCACTGTATTTGCTTTTGGTGGTACCTTAAATACGGGTACATATAAACCTGTACAGCCTGGCAGCAGAGGTTTCCTAATGGTGATTTCAGCTGAAAAGATTTTTTTCCCCTGGAAAGAACTCAGTGCATTAACAGTCATCCCTGTGCTTCGCTTACTGTGCAGAAGCAAGCCAAACTCTTGGAGCTTTGCCAAGATCCAGAGCCCACTCCTGAAAAAGCAAGTTGTGCCCAAGCAGTACATGCTCTCACACAGAAGTGAATGCTCTCAGACCAGCACTGTGACAAACATACAGGGGAAGCCAAGTCTATATGAGGAAAACATAGTCTACATGAGCCCCATCCTGGCCATTTTTTGGGACCCTATATGTGCTTTCTTGTTTCCCAGATGTGGGGTTTAACTACATTATGTGAAACCTGCTAGAAGAAAAAACAGAGCCCTCAGGAGCTGAATAATGTTCATATTTAATTTTCAAATGATTCTTATAAACTTTTCTTGTCTTGGAGGTACAAAGGAGTAAAGGTTTGTGGCTCCATCCTTGCTGTGTTTCTGGTAGCACCTGTACCCAGGGCACCAGCCAGAGCTCCAGCAAAGTCAGAGTTGAGCGTGTGCATGCAGTGAAGGATCCAGCTCAGGGGCTTTATCATAAGAAGCCAATTACAGGGATGACAGTAAAATGTGATACCAACACAGAACTGCCTCAGCTAAAAACATGATGCTGCTTTTTCATGATGCTGTTTTTTCCTTCTTTTTAAAGCTGGGAAGCAGGAAGGAGCTCCACCATTCACCAAGGCCCAAGGAAACCCTGTGAAGGGGCAAAGCATCAGTCACCTGCCCTTGGGGAGCAAGGGTCCTGGACAGTTGGCATAAGGAACAGGTTGTCCTCATGCCCAGCCCCTTGGGAGAACTTGGTTTCAGGTTTGGATTTGGCACGTCACAGCTGGCACTGCGGGGTCTCTCGGAATGCAGGCAGTCACTGGCATCCCACATCTCCCTGTGTGGCCGCTCAAGCCCTGTTTCCTATAATGGAAAACACCTGGACTGGAAGGTAGGGACAGGTACATGAGCTGGAGTGAGTGAAGCAGGTGCTTTGCCTGGCTTCACCAGCTGCCAGTGTGCTTGTGTCCTTATCATCAAGCACAACTAAAAAATAGGCATTTGCAAATGCTTCCTGGCAGTAACACTTGCTGTGGGGCATTGCTGGAGGTGTCCCACCACTGCCACCCTGCTGACAGCACCAGGCCCTTGGAGGCTGTCAAACCAAAGGCATTGCTGAGGTGTTGCCAGCACTCAGGCAGTCCCTGGGCTGGCAGAGGGAGGGCACAACAAGTCGTAAAGGTGAAGGCAGAGCTGGAAAAGGGACACTCCTCAGACCAAATCAACTTCCAGGGAAAACCTCTACACCTCAACACACACAGATTGCAAAACTAAAATGCAAATGATGGATCAGTCCAGAAAGCTCTTTTGTTTTGTTTTTTTTTTTCTAGCAGTGATTTTACTTACGGCTGAGATCTCAAAGCAAGCAGAAGTAATGACATGAACACTTATGAGGAATGAGTATATTAGAGTATGCCAAAAGAGAAACACTACTTTTTAAGCAATGCAAGATTTTCACTCCTGCTGAGTTTAGCACTGGTTTGAGCACAATATTTCCTCTAAAACTTGATCACACAGAGCCACATCATTAAAAAAATGGTGGGTGAGCTAAAATGACCTTACATATACCTGCTAATTTCCTACTATTCATGAATCTCAAAGCAATTTACAAGAGGAGGGAACAGAGGAGTAGACGAATTAAGTCTTGCAAAACCTTTGGGAGAGATGGAGACAGGCGACAGTATTTTCCCATTTTGAAGGTGGCAATAAAAGCAGTAACCTGTCACCAATGGTTTTTCTCAAAGGTGTCAACACACAGAAGCAGTGGAAGCTTAGCTAACCTAACATGGATCCTTCTCTCCCTGGGCCATAAAGAGAGTAAAGGGCAATTGACTCAGATGTATACAACTGCAGCAATTTTTTGGTTGATTTTGTATCATGGCCCAAAACAGCACCAAGATGAGAAAAGGCTGATTTGATAAATGCCCCTTTCAGATTTGATTAGAAAAATGCACTTCCAGGCCTGACTGGGTGATAACAGCTATGCACAAAGTGTCCGTGGGTGCTTGGTGCATGGAATCAAGTAGATCTGCTCCCTGGGGGGCACCAGCCAGGTGGGAGCTGTAAGCCCAGGTGTGTCTGGGGTCCACCTTGGTGCTTGTAGCTCTCCAGCTGCCTGCTGCACCGCTGGCTCATGTATCAACAGCACCAGCACAAGGTCTCCGTGAGCCACACAAGCTGAAGGTAGAAGTGCAAGACCCACCCAGCACCTTCATCATCTTCCGAGACAGGATATTAAAGGGCTGGTCTCCCAGGTTTCTTCTTGGGGTAAAGTCCTCAGATCTATGTTGAGGGAGGTAAATGATGGAAAAGCAGAGCCACAGCCCAGGGTAACATTTCCTAATTGACAACCTTTTTGGTTTGATTGTGCTATAAGAGTTGTTTTCTTCTTCCCCAACACCCCCAGTTCTTACCAGAACATGAATATACCTTTCATCAGAAACATGGCCAACCTCAATGTTATGCCTGAATTAGCCATAAGCATCTCTTGTTGACCACCATCTATTTGAAATTGTATTTGAGCTATAATATATGATTACTGCATGTTTTTTAAAAGGCCTTCAAATCAAATTATGCTTAAACTTAGTCTTTTTTTGATCTGGACAGGAATCCAAATTTTATATCTTTTTTTTTCCTATCTACATAAATTGGACTTGCAGTAACAAAATTCTGGTACTTTGCTTTATGGCTAGCTCTAAACAAGACTTAGTGAGAATATATTTGTTTTAAATGTGAAATCCCTGAGGTCTGTGCACCTTTAGTAGCTAGAATGATTTGCAGTATACTGGATCACTGGATGACACTGAGAAAGACCTTATTCATTGCGTCCAAAAAGCTATTAAAAATATCCCATAAGAAGATAAGTTGCTTAGAAGGTGTCTGTGTAGCAGAAGATTAAACCTACCTCAGTCAGACAATGTTTCATGGTTAGACCACCAGGCACTGCTCTTCTCTTCATAAACCCCATTCCACTATATCATTTCTTATTTAATGTACTCTACCTGGCTTCCTGCTGAGGATGATCTATGTGCTTTGTGAAAGCAGAAACTAATATTATTCTGGGGAAGGGAATAGGAAATAGGACTTAAGCTGATTATTTAATTTTTTTGCAGGAAATTTTGAAGACTGAGCAGTTTTATTTTTTTTTTCTGAAGAAATTATGGCTTTTTCTCTTTATTTTTACTGAGAACATGATAAATGCATATTTTCTAATCTACATTTTGCATAAAGGGATATATCAAAGGATAAAACCCAGTGAACCAAATTTGCTTCTGGGAAGGCCATGTGTAACTCCAGGAAAGTATGTGGAGATAAAACACACCTGTGGTTAAATTATCTGTGGAGAGGATTGAAGTGCCCACTGGGATCACTGAAACAGCCTTTTACAGCAGGAGAGGCTGTGGTCTGCCGGCTGCGGAGTGAATCATACAGCTATTTGAGAGAGGAGAAGCAGGGGATCATAGCTGCCTTTACTTTGGCTCCTCCCTGGGTGAGAAATGTGGTGGTCACTCTGTCCTCTGTGGCTTGCACCATCTTCCCCTTTCCTGGGAGCAGATGGGGTCCAGTAAAACAGCAGTAAGGAGGGGCACTGGGAGTGTTCCAGGGACCCGGCCAAGGTGACAATGGGTAGCAGTGGCATCAGCCCCAAAGGCACAAGCCGAGCCACTACTGGCAGTTTTCTGCAGTTCAGGGCAGGCAGATTATAGGATTGAGGTTCAGACCTGCAGACATCCCTACAGAGAATTAAATTTCTCAGTGGCTTTAATTGCATAAAGTCAGAAGTGCCTAAATCTTGCCTCAGTTTTTTATCCAAGCTATTTAAAAAACAAACAAAAACCCCAAACAAATAACAAACCAAACAAACAATCCCTCCCCACCAAGCAAACAGAAAAATCCCATATAATGAAAATAAACCATTTCTCTAAAAAGAAGTTCAGGCATGTGGGAAGGAAGAATAACTTTTGGAACAGTAAATGCTCACAGTACTTTAATTTATTTGCCAAGGTTAGAGACCTGTTCCTAGACTCTGTCTATGATCAGAGAGATGTGAGGACTTCTTAAAAAAAGAGATCCAAATTCCTTCTGCTGGCTGCCTGAAGTTAGAGTGTGTGACCATCCTGAAGCAGGTCAGTCCATGGGCCACATCAATGGCAGCTTCCCTTCCCTTCCCTTCCCTCCCCTTCCCTTCCCTTCCCTCCCCTTCCCTTCCCTTCCCTCCCCTTCCCTTCCCTTCCCTCCCCTTCCCTTCCCTTCCCTCCCCTTCCCTTCCCTTCCCTCCCCTTCCCTTCCCTTCCCTCCCCTTCCCTTCCCTTCCCTCCCCTTCCCTTCCCTTCCCTCCCCTTCCCTTCCCTTCCCTCCCCTTCCCTTCCCTTCCCTCCCCTTCCCTTCCCTTCCCTCCCCTTCCCTTCCCTTCCCTCCCCTTCCCTTCCCTTCCCTCCCCTTCCCTTCCCTTCCCTCCCCTTCCCTTCCCTTCCCTCCCCTTCCCTTCCCTTCCCTCCCCTTCCCTTCCCTTCCCTCCCCTTCCCTTCCCTTCCCTCCCCTTCCCTTCCCTTCCCGCACTCTTTGGGGGTTTAGGGATCTGGGTTTAGGTAG
This sequence comes from Cisticola juncidis, assembly GCA_013400215.1. NCBI lineage: Eukaryota > Metazoa > Chordata > Aves > Passeriformes > Cisticolidae > Cisticola > Cisticola juncidis. Next base: position 851,604 of record VXBR01001112.1, read on the forward strand.
GACACATCAGAGCTCTCTGATCTATCACTCATTGTTTATTCCTGTATATCACCAAAATAAGTTTTTCCAGGCCACCTGCACCCTTACCAGGCTATAAAAAAAATTGTCACTGTTTTGGCCACTGTGATTAAAGCATGCACATGAGCAAAGGGACAGACTTTTTTCAGCCTTCCCAGTCCTGCATGGAGTAGTCCTGCTGCACATCTGTTGGACTTCTACACACTCTCCATTTTAGGTGCTGTCTGGCTCATCTCCCCTTTCATGGATGTTGGGCAAGCAGGTCTCATTTATAACAAGTATTTCCACCCGGGGTCAGAAAGTTATCATATCAAGATTATTTTTCAACTGAAAATTGATTTCTTCGTTTTTAGGGGAAGGAGGGTAAGGAGCGAGGAAAAAGGGAAGGCGCCAAAGAGACAGAGAATGATGGGCAGCTGGTAGATAAGGGAAGCAGTGAAGTGGAAATGAAAGCTTCCATATCATTGCAAACAGATAAATCCATGCACTGCACTAGGATGTCACAGGCTGTAATCATAAAAAGAATCAAAGATACATAATAGCACCATTACTGGAAAATATGACAAAGACTTGAAATATATGGTATCATCAAAACTCTCTTACACTGAATATTTTGCCTCTGTTTTGTGCAAAAATAGGCAGAGAAATTGTTCTTTCTGCCCCCTATTAGAGGCAAGTTATCACCCTTTCTCCACATATCCTCCAGTTTGAAGCAAAAATAAAGGCAGTACCTAAGAAAAAAACTATATGACAAATGAAGTCATAAAACAACTCACCAAAATATTAGAAGAGCATTTAGGTTTTCAAGGCTGCAAAGCCAGCAGGGAAATGACTGTGACAAAGTTGCCCTTGGAGTTTTTACACCATAACCCTGTGCGTGTGTGTGTGTGCATGTACCCAATACAAACACAGATTTTCACTTCACCCTCACGTAATTGTTTTGTCAGAACCTTTACCTCTTCCTTTGGAAGGACAGACATGGTGCAACTGTGCAAGGAACTCTGTACCTGTTCTGGTTTTCTTTCTAGGCTTATCAGAAAATGCATAGCCTGGTGTCTCATGCAGAGCCCATGAAATGACTGCATCAGTCATCAGGAACTTCTGTGTAACCTTGAACTTGTCCCAGGTCATGTCCCCTATTTTTATCCTGGGAACTTCAATCCTCCTTCCAGCCCCTGAGGTACCTTAAAGAGCTGTATATGTAGGTCTGTTTTCCCCATTTTCCAGCCACAGAACTAAGAAGAGAGATACAACAACTTCCTCAGATCCACCACAATTCAGCCAGAATGTTTCATAACTGAGAAAGATTTCAGCAAGTAATGTAATTTTTTCTTTTTATGGAGATGCTTGGGCAGGACTTTCAGCAATGTAGAAAACTGTACATGTAGGTACACATTTATGTGTAACTCTGTGTGTGTAGATCTCTCCCTGTAATAATACGTACACTACAAAATCCTGGCAAATAGGAAGAGAGACTTCTGGAGTACAGGACACTTAATAAACAATATAAACAAGCAGCAAAAGTGGGAGATTATCTATGTCCATGATCCTCGTACATTTAGCAAAATACATGTTTGCACTGAGTGGATCTACTTTTCCACAGTAATAAAGCTTTTCTGTATTGACAGATTTAGTGAATTAGGCTTTAGCTGGGAGTTATTAAAACAACTCTGACAGATTTACTAACTCCTGGGCTTCTTGTGGATGGACAGAAATGCTGAACAGGAATTAATCTTTCACTTATGCTTTATTCCTTTCAAAATCCAGATCTTTAAAGTAACTCTGGTCTCTGAATAACATTTTTCTCTCTGATGGGCTGATTTCTAACCCTCAGCAAAGATCTGTGGTATTCTTGGGATCACAAGAAGCTGAAATCAGAAATGCTTGGCCAGTAGCCCCTTCCTTTCCTCACCAGTGATCCAGGGTCGCTTCCTGACTTTAAAGACTCCTCTGTGAAACGGTGCTAACAACCTGATGGGGAAGCCAGATGGCTGGCAGTGTCACTCCAGCATTTTCCAATTAAAGTAAGGATGAACCATGTCCTTGACTCTTCTTGCAGCTCGAGGTCTGCATTTTCTCCCTGAGGGATGGAGTCAAGAGGGGAAAGAAGCAGGATGGCTCCTGTGGACCATCTGCAGTCAAGTCCTTGAGGCAGGAGCTCCATCAGAACTGGGGATTCGTGGTGTGGGGTTGAAGCTCAGTGGCCTAGGCAGCAGACAGGGTCATCACCCCCAGGCATGGGAAAGGGCATTTCCATTTCAGGCTTTCACCACGTCGTGACTTCCAGAGATATGAAACCAAAGTGACACGGCAGACGTCGCCTGTGTCCCAGACATACCCTCAAGGTTCCACACCACTTTCTGTAAAATGCTAGTGCAAAAGATGAATGTTTCCCCAGAGCAAAAATCCTGTGACAGATAAATAGTGAGGAAACAGTTAACAGTGCAGAGAGCAAAAGCCAGTGTTTTAGAAGCTGGAGTCTAAATGACAGGTAAGGAGGATGTTTGATTTCTACTTTCTAGATTAGAAACATGTAATCTAGAAATGTGGCCCACAGCTCACATCATGAAAAGTAGTGTGGGTTTGGCAGTGGGTAGTTGTAATTTCAGAAAGCTCAGCTCTCTATTCAGACTCAAAGATTTCCAACAAGAATAAGGCCTGGAATAATGTCCCTGGCTGATGCATTGCAAGGTATTCTGATGACAGTCCCTCGGGTGGCATTAAAGGGAATGTGTTTAACACCATGTGCTGCACACTGTTGTGGGTTGGGTGCATTTCCTTCATTATGCTTCTCATGAGGACATGCCACAGACAAGCAGGTGCTAGTGGGGAATAACCATGGTGATTCATGCTGAAGTACTGAACCAATAAGCCCGGGGCAACAGGAATCCCTGCATGGCTGGTGTTGCATTTTGTCAGTGGAGCTGCAGGGCAGGGGTGTGGGAAGCACCATTACTGGTACTCTGGCACACATTATAGCAGTGCAACTCTTTGTCACGGAGACCCAATTGCATTCTCCAAAGTTCTCACTGTAAAATCAAGTAGGATTACTTCTGTGCCCCTGCCACCCCTCTCGATTTCCTGCCCCTCTCCCTGTGAAAGGTTAGCCAAATGCATCTTAGAGAGAACTGCTGTGGATTTGCATTGAGGTGACGTTAAACACCTTAGAGTTACCCCCAAGAAAAGAGCATGAAAAGTGCCAATCGTTGCTATTTTGATTTCTATGAAGGCACCAAAAGGTGCCTTATTTCTGCTAACCTGAATTGCCCTGTAAGAAAGCATATACAGCCATAGTAGGAAAATCTGTAAATCCATGTTGTAATTCACTCTTCTGTTTCTCCCTGAGCTTGATCTTTGGGATAAAAGTGAGGCTTTTTTTCCACTGACCAAAGGAAAAGAACCCCAGTGTCTCCTAGCAAAACCTGTCCTACAACAGGATGCATAGGGATTGTATGGCCCAAGTGAACAGGAGCACAGCTGGCTGCATTGCCACAGGGCTTTGAGTCCTCCACAGAGGTGCAGCAAGCAGGAGAACCAGTACTATGCTGGAAGCAGAGAAGTAGATTATCTGTGATTTCTCTCTGCTCCTTAATGCGGGTATCTGCAGCTTTTATGGTCCTCTCCATTATACTGAGCAATTTGCTGTATAACTGTATATTATAATACTCTGTTCAGGACTTCTCACTCACTCCAGAAGAAATTCTATCTGGAAAAAAGTGTTAAAGAGGGTTTAGTCAGAGAGAGATCATGAATTGCAGTTATGTTTCCCCCTAACTGCAACCCATCCATAGTAAGACCTGAAGTGATGCCTTTGAAAGCAAACTGCCTTTAATTTTCTTAAATTTCTTAAACTAAAAGACCTTGCACACATGGTAAGAACTGCTAGCATCTCTGCACTGAAGGTTGTGTCAGCAGCACTGGTGTTATAAAGGCTCCTTTTCCCCACGAGCCTACAGCTCAGCTGTGAAATTTCCTCCAGGCTCTAGCTTTCTTTTAAACTGCTAGCTAGGAAGTGATTATATTTTCATTGATTTTGACTATTTTTACAATGTAAACAGGAAGGTGAGTGTATGTAAATTATACTAGAAGGTAAAAAAAATAAAGGCACATGCTTTTATTTAATCCACTTTGTTTTTCTCTCTTTCTTACACTTTGTAATGTTTACATTTAAAATAATATGCCACAGCAGTTGATCACATGAAATGAGGTCTTGTCTTTAATCTCCTGGTGAAAAAAAGATAAAAATCAGAAAGGTTGGGTCCAATACTGATATCATAGATCTGGCTTCAAATATTTGACTTAGGAGGTGTTCTCTTGCTAAATGAAATCAGAACCAGAGTATTCTGTCTTGCAGAAAACACTGGCTGTCTTTTATGTAGCATATTTAACCTGCAGCCCTTAATTGGTCTAATGATTAAGTACCACATTATTTTTCAGACACCCGAGCTCTTACAGATAAATCTCAGAGACATTATTCAATTTAAAATCAGTATTAGTGATTTGATGGCTAATGACTTGCTGTTAAATTCCACTGGCACTGAGACAATATAACCTACCTCAGTAACATAGCATCAAATATGAGCATTTCAGACTTTTAATTATGATTATCAATCTTCTTTTCTATGTCATATTTTTCTCTCAAGTCCACATGTTAATCTGAGTATTGCTCTCCAAATAATTGGACAAAATCAGGTCTTGACCTGAGGAAGCTGCTGTAATTTTCCACAAGGCGAAGGATCTCAAAAATCCTGCAAAGAGAAGTATCTTCTGCTGAGTCCTGGTGATTAGAAGACAAGATGCAAAGTAGGATATTTCCTAGGTGTTTTGTGGGTTTCTTCTGTTTTCTTTACCCTTCATTTTTTTTCTTCTGGCCAATTTCTTTCTCTCCCAGTTGCACTCACAGGTACTTTTCACAGAGAGAGGATAACTACAGATGTTAAAAATTAATTGGTAAAACATATGTGCATCAGAATAGCATTAATTTGCAGTTAACCAGTAGATGCTGCAAATTAGGAAGTGACTAAATGCACATAATAAGAGCAAAAATCATGCATTATAAAACATACTCTTTTCATTTATTTGGACAATTGTAGTTCAGATTTTAATTATTAAAGGTAATACTCCTCGATGTGCTAGGAAATATTCTGGTTTATATTTAGTGAAAAATGAAGTCTTAGTAAAACATGAAGTCATTACAGCACTCAGCTGTTAATTATTGCTTAGGGATAGAGGGGAGATTACAAATTTTGTTCAGGTTAATGAAGCATGAATCAGCTGCCTCCTACGGCAAGGAAGGGCTGAATATCTTACGTGCTACTGCAGACACACTCAGTCTGCAGTCTCTTTGTTTTTACTGGCTTGAACATCAGCACCTGAAATCAAGCCTTCAGAGATGCATTCCAGAACTGTGAAATGTTGTTGATAGCAGGAAGAAGTCTGAATTGATCCAGCTTCCACAGAACTCAATGAGACTGCGTTGGAGATTTTAGGTCAGGACACTCTAAGAGTCACTGGCATCACTTGTGCTGTTTGGAGAAGTAAGAAGTGAGGATTGTCTGCACTGAATCCAGTCAGTTCTACCAGGACGACTGCTGAAGCAGTATGCAGTGCCTCCTCCGTTTGTGTGCAGCTATGGGGGAGTGTGGCCAGCCATCAAGAGCTCTGTGAGGCGAAGCAATGATTTTGGATCCCTTTTGCTGACTCATTTGTTCCCCAGGTAGTGGACAGAAAGGCTGGAGGAACACTCACTTTGCAATGCTATCTAAAGCTACTAGCTACTGCAAGAGATTTTGAGTACACACCTAACTTGGCTCTCTGTTTGAACTGGTTTTGCACACAGCCTCTTTAACAGTATTTCCTCTATCATACAACATGCCACATTGTGTTTAGTTGGCAAGAGAGACTCTTTGCTTATACAACCATCAAGTATTCAAAAATGCCTGTAAAAAATAAAAGCTGACTCACATGGATGGTGCCTTTATGCCCTTTTATTACCTTTTACAGGCATGAATGTGTTCTGACTTGCAGAATTACTGTACAAACAAAGCATCATAAATACCAGCAGTCAAAAAAAGCTGTGCCTGCGTAACACTCCTGGGCCTATTTTTAAAAAACCTTAAAAATCATGGGAGATGTACTCAACAATTTTAAGTGGGAGAGAATGCAAGTCCTAGTTGCAAGTCCTTGATTGTCCCAACCAAAGAAGAACTTGGATGGTAGCTTTGGTCACAGCTTGCACTGAGACAAAAGATTTCTAATGCTCAGAGCCATTAACTCTGAAACAAGCCCTGAACTAATGCAATCCCTTGTAAGAAAGCACATGCTTGAAAAGTCACTTCCTCTTTGTGGAAACTTCATGAATGGGAACAAAAAGTTACATTCATTGTGTAGATTAGTAACAGTAAATAATTCAAGGTGCTCTAGTCCTGAGAGTTCATGTTAGAGGGAATGAATTTTGACCCTGCAGGAAGCTACCCTGGAATCTTAACCAGCAGCCTGGGTATGGGGGCAAAAAGGAGGTGAGAACCCTCTCCTCCTCTGGCACAAAGAGATAGGTTAGGGTGGGTAGAAGGACTACCCTTCTGGAAGGTTTGGTGGGAACACCTCTGTGCTTACCTCCATCCAGTAGGGTTCTCTGCTATTATCAGGCACCTTTCACTCTTTACTATTCTATCAAACCAGGCTGTTCATTGAACATTAAATATTTCTTTGTGTACTTAGCCAGCACAGAAGGAAAGCTTAGCACAGGAAGCTTTGCCATGGGAAGGTTTATCCCTTGTTAACTCATGTCTCTACTGGAAAAAGTTGGTTTGTTCTCTTCACCTGAATTGCTGGCAGTTAGGTTTGTGCAGAAAGACAAACTGCTTTTCATTACTGGCATTGTTAGCTGGCAATATCACCACTAAATCCCAGTCTGAATAGAAATGAAATTTTTTTTCCAAATTTTCTACTTTTTTTTTTCATGTAGAATTTAAGAAGCTTAGGAGGGGCAGTCCATCAGAATAGAGGGTGTCATGTGAAATCAAATAGCAAATGTTAAATATGGTAATCACTCATACCAGCCGGCATTTTCCCAATATATTCCTGCTCTGTGAAAGTGGAATGAAGGATATTTCCTATAGACAGAGGGATGCTACTAGAAAACCTGAACTGCAGTGACTGGGGCCCTTCAGGCCAGCCTGAACCTGTAGCTGGGCCATGCCCCTCATGCATGGCAGGACCCTGACAAGCTGGCAGCACTCTTGTCCCATCACCTGAGCATCCTTTGACCACTGAGGAGAGATGGTAGCCCCTGAGGGCTGTGTCTGCCCCGGCAGCGATTCTCACTATGATTTCTGTAAAGGGTCTTGTTGGGATCTGTGTGCTGCAAAGACTCAGCTCCTGTCAGCTTAAGAACAACCTGGCTTCCCTCTCCTCCCTGCTTTTCTGCTTTTGGGCATGCACGAAACCAGCCCTCTTGATCTGGGGTACAGCACAGAAAGCGACGATAGTGTGAGTCAAACCAAGGTGTTCCTGAGGCTCTGTATTTAATGTGGGCTCTCCAGGAGCACTGCCTCTTGTACACCATGTGTCTACTTTCTCCTGAGGAACAAGAGGTTATGTTAGACAAAAACATGTTAAAATGGTACCTTTTTCTGCCTTCCCCAAGCAGCCATCTGGCAGCCATCAGTCATGGAGATGCGACGCATCTGAACGCTCTTGAGTAATCATCTGGGGTTGCATTGCAAAGCTTTCCACAGGTTTGACAATATCCATCACCAGAAAAAAGTCTGGCATCTCTTTGTAAGTGAAAAGCCAAGTAAAACCTGAGTAAGAGCACCTGTGTTGGAGATGACTGTGGTTATCAACAAAAGTACTTCTGAATTCTTTGTGCCACATGAAAGAGATTGTGCCACATACTTACTGCATAGGTGAGATAGACTATGAGAAAAAAAGACATGGCTCTGGTCTTATGCTATTTATGTACCTAAAGTATGACAGAGCATGGTTAGGATTTGCAGGATCCTAAAGACGGAAGCTAGCAGCGAATTTGCTGTGGGAGTTGTTGCAGAAACTGCCTTCACAAATGAGAAAAGGTAGGGAAACATTTGTCTGGAATGTGTTCAGGAAGAGACACAATGACAAAACAAGGTTTCTTCCCCCATCATTACCTCTGCCTCAGCTGAGTAGGCAGGGTGTTGTCTGTGCCGCCTGCCACTGGTGAGCAGAATCTAATTCATCAGCCTCACTGCAGATGGTGCCATCCCCTGGGACCTCAGCCGGCTCATGATCCATGCCAGCATCCTCACAGGGAGAGGGGAGGGGAGCAGAGGGGCTGGGAGAAAGAAGCCTCTGGGAGACTGGGGACTCCACGTCCTGCTGCTGCTGTATCTCTTTGCCTTTTCCCCACACAGCTGAAAATGACAAAGGCAATGGTGCCATTCCCAAAGACTGTGAGGGCAGCTGGGCTTCAAAATTAAAGTGAGCTTTTACACAGCAGTTGTCCTGCCTTCCTCAGAGCAAGGAGGTGCTCTGGTAAGGGAGCAGCTAGCCCGGGTGTTGTATCTACTTTGTCCTCTCTGACAGCCCAGGCAGCAACTGCAACAGCACCTGGCTATGGGAGAGCAAAGAATTCCACTCCAGTGAGCACTGGCCTGTGAGATCTAGGACAGCAGTGGCCATGCTGCCAGCTGATGGTCTGGGCCCTGCTTGGTGAGGCAGGCATTGCCCTTCCACACTTACACAGGATGGAGGAAAGGTTTGTCTTTTATTTGTCCCTACAAGCAGGACTGGGATTCAATAGATTGATTAGAAATAAACACAGAAACAAACAGCAAAAGTAGAACATTTAGACTGCTAGGCAGATTTCTATGGGCCTAATGCAACTAGCAGATTTCTGGGTGTTGCAGAAGGCTGGGGGCATTGTGGTGGATCAGTTCCTACCAAGGCTCTCCCATCCTGTCCAGAGCACACTCTTCCTCAGAATACACACTGTTCATACTGTACACAAAATTGAAATATGTATGAGCAAAGAAGTAGTCCCAAGTTTGCTTCCCTTATAATTTCCCATGGGGAAAAAACATTGTGAAAAGAAAAGGAAGGAAGTTTCTAATAAGTTGTTGTAGTTATTGGAGAAACAGGGCATTTCTCATCCTTGTAAAGAAGTATTTCCTCCACCCCTTCCTTGCCTTTGAAAGGAATCAAATAGCTATTAAAAAGTACCTTCCTTTTAAAAAGGACAATGAACATTTTGATTAAAAGGCACTTTTAGGTATTTATATGATTACCTCTTTTGTCTTCCCTGCAGCATCTGTCTAGTTGACTGCTCGGCATCTGGCATGTGCTGCCTCATGTCAAGAAGGCCCTGATTTCTCATTCAGACAGGGGGTGGGTGAGAGAACAGACATATATAGACAAGGAGAGGCTTTTGCCAAAGGAATAGGGCCATTTCTCTGACTGCTACTGCTGCTGGTTGTTTGGCCAGAGTACTGCTGGAAGCCAGCCCCCCTTTCTTCCCACTGCAGCACGCTGTGTGTACCAGATGGCTGCCTCGTCTGGGTCAGCTCTCCACCAGCGCTTCTGCGGGCACTGTGGCCAGGCAGGCCATTTTAGGTCAGTACTCCCAAAATTTCATCTGCTTATGGGGGAGATCCACTCTTCCAGGCTTCCTTGTTTTTCCACAGGTCATGGCGGGACATCTAAAGCACTCAGCTTTGGCTTGGCAGTCAGTGTTTTCCCTCTCGGGGCAGCAGGCTGGAGTAGGCTATCATGGGGCCTTGGGAAAATCCCAACACTTTGTTTGATGTACTCACATCCACTCTACACATGGCAGAAGATCTTTGAAAATTGCAGGATCAGCCTTATTTTGTGCATACTCATTTCTCTAAAACTATCTTTGGTAACAAGATAGATGACTCACACAAACATTAGTCATACTTTGCCTTGCTTATAATTCCTTGCCATGCAGAATTTCAAAGAGTGTTTCAAAGATAATTTAAAATATCCACAATCCATGAAAGATGAAGTGGAATAGGTCCATTTCAAATGTAGCTACTTAATGAAGGTTGAGAGAGCAGTGATTTGCCCAAGTAAGACAGAAGGAGACTGCCAAGGCTTGAATCCTGAATCTCCTGCTGCTGGGTGATATGAACACTCCTTTTGCACTGAATCCCTTCCTAATTTCATTTTAAGATATATGTACCAGCAACCCTACTTAGAAGTCAGAAAAATAGTAACAGACACCTTTTTGACTCCTACTCCATCATCTCCATGCTTATGCAGCGTTGCTTCCAAATTGAGAACTGCACTTCTATGTGTTTTTCCTCTGCCAAATCCCCAAGTGAAGAAGCTGCTCACTGTGGGACTTGAATCACCCTTCAATATCTAGAGTACATTCTTTCATTAATTCTCATTATTAAAGTCTTACTTCTACTGTATTCCTCAAGATTTGGAAAGAACCCTGTTACATGCTGAAATACAATAGATTTTCTTGTTCTGGGTGGGACAAAGGCTTTGACCTGTAGCTGACCATAGATCCCTGTGGCCTGAAGGAATGGGCAGCTAATGAGATAACAAATCAAAGTAGAAACATTTTGTCTGGCCCACTGCTCTTTGAGTCTTCATGTGACTGGGGACCAGTGAAGCCTTGGTTGCATCTGTTGCAGCCCAACCTTTTTTGAACTCTCTTCTACTTCCACACAACAGCTCAATTAACAAGCAGCAGCCAGAGATGATTTCTGAGTTTGCACGTGGCCCCTGTGTGAAAGAAAATAGAAGAAAACTCTTGGATGGTCAGGTGAAGGAACAGGTGACAAAGATAAAGTCTTCAGTGCTTTTCACTGACTGTGCTGTAGTGAATACTCCAGCTGGAGACTGGTGGGTTTTTTTAATTCTAAGTTTGCAAGAAAGTTTAGGGTTCATTCTGTTTTATTATAGAGCAAAACTACTGAAAGCAGAAAGGAGAAAATCTTGGGTCAGACTTGAAAAACAGGTTAAAACAAGGGAGAGTTGTTATTTTTTAGTATATCCTGGGTACTTTTTATTTGTTTTTAACTTTTTTCTTTGTATAGCATACTTGGATCATGCTTTTTCACTCTTGTTTTCTGTATGACTAGAAGCATAAAAATCTGGTTTATATTAAAAAAAAGGCAGGTGGTGTTCTCATTTGCTTTCAATGCCTAAGGCTTCAAGAAACAGAACATGGTGTGAGATGCCAGCATAAGACACAAGCACTTGGCAATATTGTATCAGTGATTTAGAGGTCGCCTCTCATTTTACCTGCTGTATTAGAGAGCAGTGATCCACCCATCAGAACAAATAGCACAGCTTGAAACCAAGTAACAAATTGATTTTATTTTACTGAGGTGAGGAACAGCCTCCCTCTTCAAATAATGTGCAGTCATTAGCCTTCCCGATTATAGCTCAACACAGGGAGGAATTACTTTAACCTCGCTTTACTCATTTAGAAATTAAGCATTTTACCTAAGTTGGTTGCCTTATTCTTTCTGCAGTCAATGGAGGTGGTGCCAGACAATGAATCATCCCACCTACCCATGTACCTGGAATAAAAAGGGATGAATCAAGCAGAGCTGCCTCCCTCCATTGCCTCTGGCTACAGAGGCGGTACAGACACCAATTCAGCTGAGAGACTTCACTTCTGGCCAGGTAAATTTGGGTGAGGTGAAGCCCTTTGTGTGCTGGCTGAGGGGCCAGGCTCCCCCTGGCTCATGGGAGCACCTTCCTGGGATCCTTGAGCCTGGGAGTCTCCTCTGACTAAGGCAGAAGCAGAGGGAGCTGAGCCAGCCCATTTGTTCTCCTAATGAGCAGGCTGATGTGCCTCCCCTGTGACACACTGGGCCAGTTCCCTACATGTCTGGGAAGCAGAGCTGGATCCTGAAAGGAAAAGCAGAATAGGCTGGAGTGTATTTCCCAGGGGAAGCATAAGCCACTTGAGAGTAGCCACATGAAGCTGTAAACAAAGAAGTACAGCACTGCTGGTTAATACAGACAAGCAGTCCCCACACCATCCAAGCCTGGAGGTTCCCAGTCACAGAGGATACCAGCACCTTCACCCTCTGGGATTCTGGCACAATGGGGGCAGGTCTTGTTCTCTGTGACTGAACTGTAGCTACTCATAATAGAACATCTCCACAGAAACATAAACCTGTGTATCCCTGCTTTAAAAAAAAAGCAAAAATCAAAATTTTAATAACTTTGAGTGGTTTTATCATCCATATACACATCTAGAATATTTTCTTTAAAAATCAAGGTATCCTGTGACTAGATGTATATCAGCTTATTGTGTATATTGCATGATTAATGCTTTGTTCAGCAGCTTAAGATGTCCTATGCATCCCATATCCTGGAAAGCTAAAGAGAAAGACCTTGTTTGCATCCTGGTTATCCTTAATTATAGCTAAATTGTATTCCTACCAAATCTTCGCCCTGATGAGATTTACCAGTATCTCCCCTCGAGTAACTGCAGTTAGATATCTGTGAAAACAGGTACTTTTCTGGAACAATGTAATAGCATTGGTATTAACTCTCTCTGTCCCTCTGTGCAGGAACCTACACCCCAGTTTTGCACTTTGGTTGTCAATGAACCTTGCTGTCTTCTCCCTTCCTGGGCTTTCAGAGTGTTTCAAGTTAAAGCAGTTTGCTCCATTTTACTAATGCAGCTGCTAACTGCACCTCTGGAGACTTCTTAGCCAAATACAAGACTTTTTTCAATTTCCATCACTCTTTAGACTGGAAGCCAGTTATTTATTGAAGAGAACAACAGCAGGTAGGAACACAATGTAAAACAGATCTTCAAAAATATGCAGTGAGTATAATGGAGAATAAAATGGTTGCAGAGGTCAAGAGCTGTGAATCCAAGGACTAGGATTTGAGTTCTGGCAGAGAGAAATGCTGCAGAAGCACCCAGTAGAGAAGATGCCTTACAGCTCAGCAATCTATGGAATATGCAGGAAAAATGTCAGATATATGAACGTAGACCAAAATTCTAATGGATATATGGACATATATGCACATATATATGTATAAGAAGCTCAGTTTATAAAGAAATAAATTCAAGAACAAATGAAGGGCAATACCACCATGCATACTGGTTGATGAGAATGTTCTAGGATGAAGAAAGCAGGAGAAACCACTTCTGTAGGTGATAAACTTCAGTCTAGGCATTACTGTTTGTAATTATGTCTCAGAAAGAAGTTTATTACCAGAAATTAACTGTAAAGATATCCAGAACAGGCCAAACCAAAGCAGGTTTTGGAAGGGGGTTATTAGTTTAAAAGGAAACAGTTATGGTGATTACCCAGTTTGACCCTAACTGAAGAGAGTACAAATGAGTGACTGACTTGTTTTTGGGATGGTGTCTCCTCCAGAAAGACATGAGGTAACTGGCTGGATCCTTTGGGATGTACCATTGGATTCCCTTTGGTGACTGTTACCCTGTTGCTGGTGTTCAGCTAATGAAGAGGAGGTTTTTATTGCATTTTCATGGGCTATTTTAATTCACACTCATCATACTTTCCAGTGTGATTCATGTACTGGCACAGAGCAGCAAGTTTTGCCTGTCTCAAGCTGGGGGCAGAAAGGACTGGAGCTCAGACAGCAGGGAACAGCTGGCCTTCCACTTGCATAATGCCAGAGCAGGGATGAGGCAGAGGAGTGGATGGTACTGTTTGGAATGTATTTCCACTTAAAAGAATTATTCCACATAATAGATGATGACTTTTTGAAGAGTAAGAGACATAAAGGGTCTCAGCTTTCCATATACTGAAGGGAAAGAACAGCAGAGAAAAGAGCAGGGCACCCACCCACAGCTGCTGGCCGCAGCCCAGCTGGAGTGACCACATCCTTGGAGTGAGCACAAGGCAGCCTAAGTGGTAATAAAGGGAAATGCTAGCAGTGGGTTCTAACAAGCTAATTCACTCTGAAACTTGATTATCCACAACTTAGGAAAACCTCATCTCCGGGAATTACTTGTCCATGATTTCTTAGCTGCACTTGTTTCTATTTTCCTTTCAATTTTGTTTTACTGTAATCTTCTAGATTCCAATCCTGTGATAATTGAAATGTAAATACTTGCAAAGGCTACAAGTTTCAAAGCTCCTAATTCTGCTCTCACTAGAGGCTGGTACACATGACAGGAGTTTTGCCAAGTCATTAGCTCCCTCAACCAAGGGTGTTGCTTTCCCATCTCTCCTCACTAAGCTGCCAAAAGCTAATGCAGACACAAGTCCTCCAGCAAAAACACTTTTGACATGTTAAGACTAAATTCTGGGAACAGATTTAAGCTCTACCTGAGAGGGACTGTTTGTACCTGAGTGTGTGGGTGCATGCAGAAGAGGGGCCTGAATTAGGTTTTCTGCTGAAACCTAATTCAGTTCAAGACATGCAGTTCCATAACAGAGAGCCAGTCCAGGCCTGTGTCCAGGAGCTCTTCAGCTTCACAGAGTTTACAGATTAAATACAGAGCTACCTTTTGGGACTGTCTGCAATCTGTATTCATGCCTGATCTTGCTAAAGCAGAACTCAATTCTGCAGTCCCTCCATGGGAAGCAGAACTATATCCATGATGGTAAGTGCATGGATATTTTATGATAGCATGAATAAAGAGGGGCAGAAGTTGCTCGTAGTGATAGCTCAGCCACCTGAGTTTTTACCAAAAAAATACAGCATTTAGCACTGAAGTCCTAATGCTGAATCTGGAGTGAAAATGGGGAATAAAAAGGCACACAGCTGTGAGCTGACACTTTAGACTATGAAAATATCTTCCACACTTTTAAAGTCTTGGTTTACCTTTTCAGGAAATACGGAATATGGCAGTGGGTAAGTGTTATTAAAAAAGTAAAATGAGAAGCGTTCTTCATTGCCCCGGTAACCATACAAGCTTTGTAAAAACCATCATGAGAATAAGTGACCTCCTGTCACTCCTTAGCCAGAAGTTAAAGTTGGAAAATAACAAGGCATCCCACAAGGATGGGATAGGAGGCAGAGAGGCTTTCTGTATTCTGCCCTGGTTTTGCCCTTCCTTCACTCTTTCTGTTCTGTTTACGTGAGGAGGATATTGATTCCAGAAGTGACAGTGGCAAGGTAAGTCAAAGCTCCTCTTTGTTTTTCTGTAGGGAGGAGGACAGCCTTGTTCCAAATCTAATGCTCCTGGCGTGCTCTCCTCCTCTTTATGCTGCCTGGGAAGTCTCAGAGAGCTGCTGGTTGCATTTACACTAATGACTGTTTTTCTCCTTCTGCCTCCCCCTCCAAGCTTACTAAGCATTTTCTTTCAGCATGACCAATAAAGCATGAATGCAAATAGGCCTGAAGTTTTTTTCCCCCTCCTTTCATTTTTATTTTGCCACTTTTAGAAGTAACTGAAGAAAACAGTGTCATTCTGTTCCAGAAGAGCTTTTATACCAAGCTGACACTGTACATTTAAATATGTATTGCTTCCTCTATAATTTGCATTTTAATGTTCCAAACCAATAATCACGAAGTCTTGTGTGAAAATGTGAAATAATAAGGATGGAGAGAGGCTTGGATCTGATTCTAAACTTTCCTGAATTACACCTAGATGTGGCAATTCTTTGAGAGATCTCTCTAAGAAATGTATTTAGATAAATATAAATATTCTGCAAGAGACTGTGCTGAATTGGCCTGATTGTTTGTCTGAAAATCCTAGCTTTAGATACTGAGTCTACACAGCCTAGCAGTCTTTTTCCAGGGCAGCTGGTGCCCTGGTAATGTGTCTTCACTCTGCTTTGGAGACGTTTCCCTCCAGGTATGCAGAAGAGCAGACTCTTTCATTGTTCTGCCAATTGCTACCAATGCCATTGATCTGGTGACATTTCACAAGCACACCGCCTGCCCAAGGCTGGTCTGGAAACAGCACGTGTGGTTCATGTTGCAAAAACAAGTCCCCACCAAAGGTCATAATATTTTTGTGCTCTGCTTCATTATTGCTGTCATTGAGCTCCACAGTACAGAATAGAAGGGCAGAATATCCTATTCAGAATTTACGCTGTAAGAATTTTGTCTTATGTGCAAAGTAATACATTTGCAAGAAGTTATTACATTGTGTAATGTAAGAAAAGGGTTTTTTTTCTTTGCTTCTTTTGAATAGTGTCTGTAAGTGAGGGGTTAGCTTGGAAGAAATAACTACTGGTGGCCCAGTTCTAGAAAAACATTTTTGTCTGCAATTTACTCTGCTTTTTTTTTTTTTCTTTCAAGAGATAAAATAAATTCAGCTATAAAAGCCAAATACATTTCTTGTATCACAGCTGTCATGAATTTAAATTCCCACTTGGATCTTTACCACACAGTGTATCTCCACTGCAATATTTTGCTTCTTTTATAAATATGAAGCACTGAAGAACAAGATATTCAATATTCAATATAAATCTGACAGGACAGTTTTCTTCTCAGTCTTAGGATGGAACCAGAAACAGCCCCTTGAATAGTATAAGAACCAGTATAGATGCTTATTAAAGCTGTAATGATGCTCAAGATATTTCTCTTAAACTTTTAATTAAACTGCTTTACTGGTTCTCTGCCTGCTTTGCCTGTTTTCTTCCTCTAGGCCACAGATTAACACTTTCATTATGAACAACTTTACTACGAAGCTAAACCCGGGTTATGAGGAATCTATCTCTTCCTCACTATTTCCCCTTCTCTCTCCCTTTCATCTTAGTAATGGTGCAATCAGTTTCAAGAGAAGACAAAGTGAGACGAGCAAGTAAGGGGAAGCATGAACAGAGTTAGAATAAGAAAATTGTGGATACCTAGCCTCTCCCCTGCTTTATACCTACAGATTTACTTTTTCTATCTTTTGTATTATATTTAATTTCCAGTAGGTTTCCCAGACATTTTTAAAAACTGCTATATTATAATTTAATTAAGTCTTTGTATTTGCTACTAACAAGATGTTATCTTCGTCATTCTTGGAAGCTTGTCTTGGGTTGTGGGTTGATGTGGATTTGCCATCGGCACAGAAACGTTTCCTGCACAAACACAAACTGTTAAAGCTTCCCCATTTCCTGGCTCAGTGTAACACACTGCTCAACTCCTTGTGTTTAGGTAATAGGATTAAATCAGGGATCACTCATATGGGCTGTGTGCTGGCTGATACTGATCTCTGCAGAAAGAAGGGTTTAGTTTGAGCAGGTGGTTGGGCTCCGTGCTGTAACCTCAGGTGCCCTTCTGGAACTCAGTGCTGGGATGTAGAGACCTGGCAAGAGTCTGGGCTGAGCTTCATCCAGCCCTGCAGCTCTCTCTGGGTTACCTCTCACCCTGTCTGCAGCACAGTGCTGTGGCCTGGCTCCTGCCCTGTGCCCAAGGCACGGCCTCTTGCACTGGAAAAGAAGCTCCATGAAAGTTCTGAACCCATGGAAGGAGCTGAACTCATGGAAGAGCTGTGAAAGAGATTTGAGAATGCCAGCATGCTGATCAGACCTGCCTAAAAGAGATGGTACGAAACAAAACTGAGGAAAGGGAGTGGATCTGGCATGAAGCTTATTTGTGAACTCAGCCATTGAGCTAGAGCAGCCCTTTCATGCAGAAAGCTGAGGCTTTTTTTTCTCCCTGTGAAGCACTATTTCCAGGAACAAATATCTGCTTCCAAAGCCCCCAGCACCTCGTCTCAGCTTTCCCAGGTAATTCCTGTCTGACCTCATGACTCACAAGGGATGGATCTTTTCAGGATCTCTCTCTCCTTTAAGTTTTACTGGTCTGCTCAGGGTTTCATTCACCTGTGGCACCAGGTGTTGGCTCTCCTGTGTCCCTGTGGATTTCCTGATCAGGTGCATGGGGGAAAGTGGCAGTGCTTCCATTGGATCTTCAGCACCAGGTAACTCAGGGAGCTGTGCAAAGCTGTGACCATGCATTGCTCAGGAAGGGAGGATGCGTTTGTCCAAAACTCTGACCCCATGTGCCCAAAGAAAACCTGTACAAGGTATTTTTCATCATTCCAGGAGAACTTTAACCTCCCAAGGGCGTGTGTTACCAGCCCTGTCTGTGCCAAAATATTGGGAGGGGATATTAGATTGCAAAAAAACCCCACAGGACTGAGACACTGGGCAGGTTTTGAGATTCTGGCTTTGGGATGCAGATAATGGAAACATCTGAATCATTGTCCTTTGGAGCCTGGGCTCAAAGTTGCAGAAGCACACCTGAATATTGCACCCTCACATAACCATTCTATTGGACACAGAGTTCCTTATTTGCTTTCTGGTGACTTCCAGGGACATTCTCAGACTTTTCACAGTTTCTGTGGAGCGCTCCAAAATGTTTGTTATTTATGGAACATTTCTGCTCCATGTGTTGATTTACATGGAACTCAAACCTCTCTGAAGAAAATAGAGACCACAGCATATTCCTAAGCAGGAAAGCAGCAAATCCAGCAGTAGACACATGTGCACGCTTCCTTATCTGTCATGAGCAGACAGTTATTCTGTGAACCCAGGAATATGAATTTCTTTATTCACATGCCTGTGAATGCTTTTGTCTGCAAGTTTTTGGCCACGGTCAGCGTAAGACTGAAACTCTCTAATGTGCTTGGAGAATTAAGGGATCTGCTAAAAAGAAGTCCTGAGATAAACCACAAATATCTGTGACTCAGCTGTGAACCAAGAAGAGTCTGAGCAGTCATACAGAAATGGGAAGTTCTGTTGATACAGATGGGAGGAAAAGAGGTGACCAATAATGGTAGTGAATATGGGAAGTATGTTTAAGCTTTAAGAATGTTGCTTATTTTGGAGAGTTGAAGTATGTGAGCACTGCACAGGACAAATGTCATCTCAGCAGCTTCTGACTGCCTGTGCTGTTAGCTGCCATAAGCAAAGTGAGACTTGAGCAATACTGTTCTGCATGATTCCTATGTCTGCTGTGCCTGTTCCTGGTTTTCTTGAGTATGGAAGGGATAGGAAAAGAAAAAACAGGTGCTATTTGTATGATCCCCAGGCTGCCAGGTCTGAACTAGTTCATCTGTTCCCTTTCATGGCATTTTCCCTGAATTTGAAGATGGTTCAAGCAGCTTTGCTGTGCTTCAACACTGTGGCTACACATAAGCATGACCATTGTGATGGTTTCTGATCCCCCAGCTCATGGTCGTCACATTGACCACCTTGGAGAGGGAGAAAATATGTGAGTAAGAGTATTGCTGTTGCTGTCTGATTGACAGAGTTTCAGGGATAAAAGACAAGCAAATTGTTAAGACAATAAGTTACAGATTTGTTTCTGACACCCTTTCCTACATAAAAGAGTACAAAATTCTCAGGGAGATTTTCTGTGGGAAAAGGTGCTTCTCAGAGCCAAGGACTGCAGATCTTCCTGTGCAAATTATATTTCTCTTTTTTGAAAGTACACATATACATCAAACTCTGGTCCTAGGGGAAATCCATCTGGTAAAAGAACAGACATCACTCTGTGGTAATGCAACTGTAAAGTTATAACAGAGGACTAAACAGATCAAAATAGAGTAATTTAGAAAACTTCCATTAGAATTTTAGCCATTTTATCTTCAGCTTTTCCTTAAATTATGTTTGTATTTTCCAGCTAGGTCTTAGTTTGAATGAGAAACAAAACAGAATATCTTATTCAAAAATGAAAGAATCCTGTTCCTCATATTCCAGTATCTTGAAGACTTCCCACCCCCAAATATTTTATCAAGTGACAACAGACAGAGCATAACAGACCTTCAGTAACAAGCTGGAAATTTGGGGAATCAGCCTTTTAAGTGTGCAGTATTTAATTTTGAACTGATTTATTTTTCAGGTTTTAAATTTATTTTTACTTATTAAAAAATAAAGTGATTAATAAGCCAGACGAATTCAAGCACTTAAGTATGGCATTGAAAACATGAGGTTTTTTGTCCCTTGCAATTCCTATGTCATGTGTCAAAAAATTTATATGATACAGAATTTGGTTAGTCTTTTTCTGTCCTTAATGTATAAGTCTAGTTATTCTGTAATTATTATAATATACAATAATGAAACAATAATTTCATTCCTTCTACGTAATGTGCTCTACCAGCTTTAATTAAACCTAACAACCTCATTAGTGAATATCATTATATTGGCGTTGGGGAGGCAATTCTATCTAGCTAAGACAGGATTATTAAATGACTGGAGATCTGCTGTACCAGATGTGCCACCGGGCTCCTGTTTGACCCTGTGAGATTGGTTTAAAGCCCCTGGGCCTCTTTTACCCCCATGTCAAGTGAGAACCATCATGTTCCAGGTCCTCAGTGAAACACTCTGCTTTCCGTGGGTTACAAATACCCCGTTTGAAGGGTTTGTTTGCTAACAGAGACATGGAGGAATCCTGCCCGGGATTCACAGGATAAGACATTGTCTGTTCCCGGAATGGGCATCTCCACATGCTCAATAACTTCACTAAAAGTTAATTCTGAGTGAATTAAGAGACCATTCATTCTGCACTGTCTTCCTCACGTTGTGCTGGTTTGGAGCAGGCTGCACCCTTTGCAGACACCCAGAGCACTTCTGGTGCTCAGGTGCCCGCCTGGGAGCATGGCCTGGGTTCATATGCCCCCTCACCAGCCACGGCCCCATTTCACACATTTGCAGAAGAGATTAGACTGAGCTTTGTCTCCTTTTGCAATTGAATTTACTTTGTGACCCTTTGTGGCCCTCACTGCACTAGTGGGCTTAGCCTGAGTGGCTGGCTGTGTGTGTTGCACAACATGAAAGCCCCCAAAAACTGAAGAGGTTTGACCTAAAGACGTTAGGATTTCAGAACTGAAATTGGAGCCACCTCCCTGATGTGAGCACCTCCTAGGTGGTTGTTTCCCAACAGAAACAGGTCATGTTTTTTAAGAGGAAAGGCAAACCGGGCAGGAGAGGTTCACATCAGGCTGCCAGCAGGTGCTGGGGACTGCAGAATAAAGCATCAAGGCAGCAGCAGGTGAAAAGGCCTGAAGGAGGGCAGCAGCAGGTGGACACAACAGCAGGGATTGATAACGCTTGAGCACTGGAACTCATTTTTCCCTCAAATATTACATATTTTGTATCATTACCAGCAGTAGGGAGCCTGGTTCAACAGAATAGATTTTTCCAGTTGCCTTTTTATTTCACCTCCTTCCCTGCAGATGATATGTGATGCTAGATACTGCAGGGAGCCCCAGTTTTGTTGTGTTCTCTTTGAGACAGAAGATGCTTGAAATCCATGTTTGTGGGGAACAAAACAGTCTGTTTCACTGAGCATGACTCCAGGTGAAGCAGCTGTAGAGACAGGTGGGACAGGGCTTCTGAAGGTCAGATTGCTGACCAGGGTGCCTTATGTGCAAAGACACACACACTGCCGTCGCTGGCAGTGTTAAAGTGAGGAGAAGGACCAGCTGGGGTGTTGCGGTGTGTATTTGGGGGGGATCCCGGGGAGGATTCCCCGGGACCCCCCCGGGGGGGTCTTAGAAGCGTGGGTGTTCTTGTGTCGGCAAGCAGAGAGAATCAGACGGCTGCTGATGGTAAAGTTTAATCGGAGTTTCCCTCCAGGAAGGCAGCATGGTCACCAAGGGAGGGCGAAGGGAAGGGGAGAGGGGGAAGGGGAGAGGGAAAGGGAGAACCGTCTCCGAAGACTCCCAGGGCAAAAGAGACCCAGCCCACTTTTCCCTGCACTCTTAACAGGGATCTTCGAAGTAGGCGCGGTAAGATTCTTTAACCAATAGAATTACAGATATACGATACTGCAGGGAGGGTACTTGGGACAAACCATACATTTTCCAGGGGGGAGGTAAGATATACCATTCCACACTGGGGAATAAGGAATATTGGCATCCTTGGTGCTTGGGAGAAGGTGCTATGTGGATAGAGGTTGCAGAAGACTGACCATTCATTACTATTAACTGGTAGAAATGACAGGAAAACAGCATAGAGGTGTAGATTTGTCAGAAATGCGCAGACATAAACTTCAGGTTATGAAGAAATTCCTGTCATATGAATTGGTTCTTGAAAAAAAAACCATAAATATTTATACATTAGTATGCTTAAGATGGTCTGTGTGCGACTTTCTCTTATTTATGGAGCTTAACTCTCAAATACACATTGAAGTTAAATTCATACCAACAGTTTGAAACTGTGTGAGTTTAAGGTCTCTGTGCCTTCAGTCTCAGGGGGGTTAGCACTGGAAAAGTGTGGATGATTGCAAGTTGCAATATAAAATTGAAATCTTTTCAGATTTACCCTCTAGCATTTTAAAGTGATTCATTTGTAGTGTTGGCTCAGTCCCTGGTTTCTTCTAAAGGAAGAACATGCTGAAACAGAGGGTCATGAGAACATTTGTCTACTTTTGAAAACTGACTGCCACGATTTTCCAGTAAGTTGCAAGATTTATCCAGTTTTGACTTTGTTACCCAAGCTGCCTATCTGTGCTACCAGCTGAACTAATGAAATGCAGATGGTGACATCATTATTCCTATTATCAAAAGTTATTAATATTCGTATTTTATGTCAAGCAACTATGACCCATTGGTGTGGCCAAAGATGCTGAACCGAGATAAATTGCTAAAAAGCAGTTCCAGTGTTCAGCCCTCCAGTTTTTGCCCTTGATGGACTTTATATAAATAGGTGTATACCACAAAGTGTAGAACCAGCAGGCTGAATGTCAGGATATACAGCTCAGTAACTATTATTTACTATCCAAAAAAGTTAGCCTTTTTTTACCTACCTTACATGAAACTTTAAAGGTAGCTTTGAGATACTAAAATGGTTTAAATTCCCAACTGTTTTGTGAAAATCAGAGAGAGAATGCAAAAGCAAGGTGAATAAAGTCCCACTGGGATCATGCAGCTGTAACTTGGGCTCCCATTCCCTCCAGAGGAGCAGCCATCACCTGGCCCAGTAAACACCTGCTGGCCCTTCTAGAATGGCATCAACAGCACCAGTGCCACCACTGTGTGCTGGCCATCGCCCAGCCAGGAGCACTAGCTGGGAGGAGGGCAACACTGGAAAAAACTGTAAAAAAGGAGGATGGGATTTACAGAAAAGTAGGACAAAAATCCCAAGGAACTAGGGAAAAGAGCCTTCTCTTGTTCCTCTGTGCAGAAGGAAATCTGATATTTCACTTCAAAGTACTGGGATTAATTAAACCAGACCTTTAGATAGTGAGCTGTGTTTGTCTCATGGTTTCTGAAATCCAGAATGCTTTTCCTGGTAAGGCTTTCATTGCCAGTACGAAGACTGTAATTGTATTTCTATGCACAAGATGCTCAGATATATCGTATATAATCAACAGTGAATGAAATTATTTATCTTCCTGAAAAAAACCCCTTTGCATGTCCCTAATATACAAGATTGATGCACAGATGCCTTATAGAGCCATACAGTTCCAGAAAATGCAAACACATTCACAGGCAGTCCAGACTGGGAATTGTCATGAGCAGGCCACCAGCAAATTATACAACAGGCATTTTCATTCAAGGAATCCTGGGGCTGGAGACAGTGTGTAGGAGCTGAGAGAACCCTCTGGTCTCCAGTTTGTCCCAAAGCACTGGAAACATTAATGAGATCATGCTCAGAACACATCTGCATTATTATCTCTCTCTCTCTCTCTCTTTTTTTTTTTTCAGGAAAAAACTGAGGCACAAAAGAAGACTTGAGGAAGACAGCATTTAGCAAAATTTGCTATGTATATTTACTTGAGAAGATCCTACTGTTTACCCTTAATTCTGGGATCACCCTTCCATGATGCAGGAACTGTTTCCTCACAGATACGTGGGGGATGAGAGAGAAACGTGCAATGCTAAGATTTCAGCTGTGCCTGCCACCTGAATTGGCCACAGCTTCTCCTGCTAGAGGTCATTAACTTGACAGGTTGCTGCTGTACAAATCCCACAGCAGTACAGAAGCAGAAACCAGATGATTTCCATCAACTTCTCATAATTGTAAACAAAAGACAATGAGAAACATCAGGGAGTCACATTTCACTGGAGCATAGAGACAGTGGGGGGCATAATTAGCATTGGAATCGTATCTGCATCAAATTCAAAATTAGTAAAAATAAAGAAAATTCTTCACTTCTCAGATGAAAAGCATCAATTCTCCTGTGCACTGCATTTTTTATTAAAATTGCTTTTCTTACTACTTGCAAGATTTAAATAAAAGATCTGCAAAACCAGACAATTTATTTTTCCAGCCATCTCAGTGGGTATGTTCCCCACGTGTGCTATTTATATTTCAACAAAGAAAGGTGGATAGATACCTAATTGTTTCTGGATTGTCATCTTTCAGCAGTAGCCAGATCAGCTTTTTTGCTCTTTTCTATTAGAATATGATCCCTTCATGAAAGATGATGCAGACAAAAGTCACACCTCAGAGAGATATGATGGAAAGCAGGAATTTGCATATGCTCTGTTTACCTTCTTCCCTTGGCAGCCTTAGACAGAATGAGCGAGGCTTGCATGTCTGCACTGAATTGGTTTTAGGGGAAGATGTGCTCTCATGCACAGAGCACCACCCTGAGTTTCAGGGAACTGGGAACATTTCTCCCCTCTGCCACTGGCTCATAGGTGACCTTGGGGAAAAACTCATTTCAGGCCCAAATTTTGTTTTCCCTCAACTGTAAAATGAGGTCAGTGATGCCAAAGTCTTCCATGAGCATTATGGATGAAAAGGTGTCATAAGAGCTACCTATGCGTTATCATTTCCTGGGATAATGGGCTGCAGTCTCCTTCCTCTAAGGTGTTGTGGGACCTTGAGGTGCAGAGTGCCTGCATAGAAATAACCCTTATAGACATGGAGGTACATCATTTACTCTCACCCCTGTTGGGAGCCTCTAAGAGTAACTGGTTGGTAGGACAGTGCAAAACCTCTGTGTCGTGGCACTGATGCCTTAAGTTTTAGCTTTCATAATTTCAGATTCTGTGCTGCATTAGTAAATAACTCTGAACTTCATATAAAGTGTTAGCAAGTTCTCCTCAAAGTGTAGTTTGACAAAACAATCCTTTTCCAGCCCAAGAACCAAGGACACTGTTGCAGCTTCAGGCCCAAAAAGTGTAAACACCAGCAGATTGAAGAGAGCAGTCTGGGAGGATAGGACTTCAGAACCTCAAACTGTAATGGATGATTAACCCCAGTATGTAAAAGGACCAAAACTTATAAAAGTGTGAATACTCATGACCAGTTGTCCATCTTGAGTCCATCTTGCACCCATCTTGGGCAGAACCACTTGAGCCAGGCTCTTGTACTGCCCAAAGAGCATTCTTTGAAGGCCTTTTAATAAACACCTACTTTATTCCTTTAACACTGCCTAGCCTCTCGAGGCATCAGCATGGCTCTCCCTAAAGCAACTTGGCAAGGACACAAGGCTCAGGGACATCCCCAAGCACCTCTGCCATGTCCAGCCTGGACACCTGAGTCAAGGTAGTGTTTGTTTCCTCAATACATTGACATGGGGAGCGCAGAGCACTCCCTATGCCCAGGGACTGAGCTATGTGGAGATTCGATGTGAATTGTAAATTAAAGCCTTTATCTAAATACTCTTTGCTAGCATAGATCAAACAGTGGAAGCTGAGCTGACAGGTTAATCCCATCGTCAGGAGATTTCAGTATTTCCAAAGCAGGTTTTGTCTGGATTTGGAGTGAAACCCCCGAGGCTGCTATTCATCCTGGGAGGGAGCAGCATCCCTGTGGGCTGAGGAGATGGTGGAAAATGGGTCAGAGTTCAGCCAAATCCATGCTCTGCCAGAACTGTTTCTAAAACTTGCAAATTATGGAACATTTGATCTTGTTAGCTGGCATTTCCAACAATAAAAACAGACTTTTTTTTTCTTTCCTGAGCAACCCTATTCTGATAATATAAAAAACACATTTGTCCAAAAAGATACCAGTAAACCACAAAGCTTGCAGGTTTACCTGCAAAAGCTTCATAACCTCTTTGAATATTTGAACCCTTTTGTCCATCTGGTCTTCTGAAAATGTAGAGAGAGGCTAGATGAGAACAGCTGTTCTCAAAACAGTCCTCAGCACAGATGAGATGATTTTAACTTTGCATTTGAAGACCCATCCTGCATACCTCCCTCTGATTCTAGGTCTGATCTGTACCCACATAAGCACAAGGCCAGCCTCTGGCTAAGGTTTGAATGCCACTGAAAACCCACAAGAAATAATTGCTCTTCCTGAAAAGAAAGGACAAGAAAAACTTGTCCCAACGAGTGGAAATCATTTCGTAATGGCTTGTAAGATCGTTCTCCAGTCTCCAAGCCCCAGTGATACAATAAGATAATAAATCTCGCTGAAGAGTGAAGAGTGCTGTAATTGATGGGAATATGTAGACAGAGAATGCAAATCTCAAAGTACATCTGGAGCATCTGAACAGGTGATAAGTCCACAGTGGAGATCACAGAACTGGGCCTTTTGCGCTTGGCATCATTAAAATTTGTTCACCAAGCTTAATTGTAAGTGTGAATTCTAATCTCAGTTTTCCATAGTTCATTTGAAGGCATTGTCTGATAATTCCAGTGGTGTTGCTGATGGTCTGTGTGGCTGAAAAGTAACATTAGGTCACAATCCTGCTTTCTCAGTTTGGTGCAAGCATGACCAGCTTCTCTAGGTCACCACTATATCTCTCTGGAAACCAATGTATATGTGACACTGCAAAAAGTCTGTGTCGTCCGTGTGACACATTTACAGTCATGCCACAGTTGGGGGACACTTCACAAATTCCCACTTGGTCAGCTGAAAAAAATATGCCCTCCTTCATGTACAACAGTACAGTGAGGGATTTTTTTTTTTTACAAAAAGGTTTTAAAATGGATTGAATAAAGTAACAAAACTCTCCTTGTAATCAGTGCTGAATGATAGTTAATAAATGCAGAAGAACTTGAAGAGATTAGCAAGCAAGTAAATAAGTAAATCATTACAATTATTCCTTAGGCTTGCCACTGTAAAAAAAGTTCCAAGTTTCTAAGGGTATTGAAAAGTAATGTCCATTTTGACCTTTTTTCTTGTTTGAGAGCATATCATTAATTATTTCTCACAAAAACATTACATTAAAAAAGCCATTGTATCTGTAAATGAATGGCAAATCACTGCTTAAATGAAATGGAAAAAATCTGCTGTCTGTGAGTCTTTCTCTAAATATTACTTTTCAGTTTTATAAGAGGAAATCTTCTGCATCCAATAGAAGCATTTTCTGCAGCTAATTAGATTGATTTACATATTGTTGCATGAGAGAAAGAAAACAATCTCATTTCTCTTGGTGGAAAGAACAGCTGGAGGTTGAGCTCCTTAGAGACACCAATCCTGCCCTGCTTTTGCTTTCTGTCTTCAGGTATTTTCTCTTATTTAGAATATTCTGCTTGCCCTTCAGTTGCCCTGAAGGTTGCATTTAATACAGAAGGAAAGAGGGACTGCTGATTTATGATAATGTCAAAGAGGCTGGGGCATATGTGCCAAAGAAAATGTGACTGATTTGTTCCTCTTCCCTAGCTAATTCACAAAATTCTTGATCAATCATGCACAGTCCCATGAGCATTGGAATACTCATGGAGTATTGCTTTAAAACACTGTATTTCACCTTCCTGTCTTAGTAGCAAGAGTTGGAAATGTATCCACAGATGCCTCCTGGTTTGAAGAAATAGGGGCTAAGATCTCCGAGCCTTTGGCTTACTATCATCCTGTGAAGTCTCTGCTGTGGCTGATTATGGATGGAATCATGATTTTTCTCACTATGGTTGCATGCTGCTTATTCTTTCTGGAAGCTGCCTGCTGGACCAACACATCTTCAGCAATAGTGTTGGCAGCTCCACATTCAGCCTGAAGTCCAACACCAAGGCTTGAAAATAATAAATCATATTATATAAAATAATTAACTTATTTCTTTAAAATTAAAGAAAAAAATTACACATGCTGTGTTTGCAAGAGGCAAAGCCTTATCATCAATCACAGCACATAATCTGTTTTAGATGCATGGTTTAGATGCACTTTTACTTTGAAGGTAAATATTTTATTATGTCTTCAAAACATATTAGAGTTTACAGTTTATCACAAACGTGCAAATCAGGTTTCTGTCCATGTATCCTTTGGTTTCACAGCTTACTTCCCTTCCCTTTAAACTTGTATTCAAAGAGTCTCTATTGCAACATCAAACTCTGGGAAATGAGTTTACAAATTGAGGTTGGTTTTCAAGGAGTGCTTGCACGCTTAGTGCTTGTGTTGATGTTTTCCAGAGGCTTTTTTTTTAATCTATAAAGAAGCTGTGCAATTTGGATAAAATAACAGATGATCAGATATTCAGAGGCTGTTTAAGCTCCTGGAGGGGGGAATTCTGGCAGAAGACTCTCTCTCTTTGAATGGCACAGTGGACTTTGTGCAGGGAAAGAAGGGAAGTTACTGTACACACACAAGCAGGAGTGCTCAGTTCCTGGGCTCCAGTGGCACTGGAATGCTCAGCCCCACTGCCTGTAACACTGATGGACAGCTTCATACAGAAACAGTGATTTATGGAGGGAAGGTTTCTATCAACAAACAGGCACCCTTATGTACTGATTTGTCTTAACCTGGAACAAAGGGAAGAAGTGGAAAGAACAAAAGTCAGGTCTCAATGTGAGAGAGCACAGCACATCTCCACCACATGAAGGCTTCAGCAGCTCCAAGGACAAAAAAGGGATCTGTTGTGTGGCACAGTCATGATCCTAGCAACGCAAGAAACAAAAGGCACCACAGTTTGAAGTTACAACTCATCTCTGAATCACAGGAAAGGCTTTTCACCTGGTATGTATCTGATTGAAGGCGTAACACTGCATCTGATTAGATGTGTCAGAAAATTAAAGCTTGCAAAAATCCTTTCACAACTGTTCTGTTTTTAGAGAAGAAAAAAATTATTCCTTCAAATGTGTTACAGTCCTTCTAAGAATTCGCATGCAAACACATACAAAATGCCCTGCCTGGAAACTTCAGTGTTTTGATTTCTCCTTTACGTTATTTTTCTGTGGGTGCAGCTGAAATAAAGACAAACTCTAACACTGGAAAGTCAAGAAAAAAGGACCTGTTGGCCCTCTAGCCAGTTAGTAAATAGAATTTGCCCTGGGTATGGCAGGCAAGTGCCTCCTCCACCCAGACTTTGGTTCTTCAAGGACATTAATGTGATTTTTTCATGCAGTAACAGTTTGCTCTTGCCAGTGCATGTCTAACAGCTTACCCCTCTGGCTCTGATCTATTAGCAGTGATGAATTCCAGTCAAGGGAAACAAGTTAAGCTGCAGTATCTCTTGAACTTTAAAACATGACAGAGCATTAATGAAGACCAGCACTGGCTTATCTCCATAGAGTGGTGCCTGATAGTTCTGTGTTTTGTTTCTGTGTCTCCTACCAGTAGTGATTTGCAGGAATTTCTCTAGAATTCAAATTCTCCTTCACAACAGCCTCTGTATGTTTCTGCTTTTCTTTGGCTGCACCTGTAGTAGTAACACCAAGAGGAGAAGAATGTAGAATACAGAGAGGGCATCCTAGCAGGATTGATCATCTGTTCAGTAGCATGAGCTGGTTTAACTGCTCAGGGCTGTACTCTTCCCAGTGCCACAGCAGTGGGCTGTAGTGGATCTTTGCTTTCTGCTTGGAGTGCTGTATCTCCTGCTTCCCCATCCTTCTGAGAACGGTTTGGATAGGTTTTCTGGTTGGAGGATGAGCTGCAGTACACATGTGTGTCTGTAGAGCTAGGCAAGGAACAAAGACACGCTGAGAACATATTAGAATAAAAACACTCTAGGATACTCAACATAAAAGCTAGCAGCAAAGGTTTAAAGTCACCACAAAGGCTGAGAATCTGCAAGTTAAGGCACAGCACCCCCTGCTTAGCCACATCACCCTGCCTTGGGGCTGTGCTGCACAGTGAGAGCTGCAGCACGCCTGTGGGAGGGAACCAGCACTGCTAACAGGATCTTCAGGTCCTACTTGGTGCGTGCCTCGAGGGTTCAGGTTCTCTCCCATGCTTCTCGTCCCCCTGGAAAAGCTCTCTGTAAATACCTGCAAAGCCACTTCATTTGTCCTCTTTCCAGTCTGTCCTCACGCCCCTCCTTGGGCACAGGAGTGGCAGGGCTGGAGGTGAGCCTGGCACCCCACCCAGCAGGAAACAACAACCTGTCCTCTTGGGATTAGCACAGCTCTAGCTTCTTGCCTGGCAGCTTGTTTGCCTGTTGGGGCTGCCTTTCATTCTGTTTGTGCAGTAGCTGGCACAATGGGGTCCTGGCACCACATTTTTAAATACTGGCATCATGTAAATGGGAAGATGCATCCCTATTTGTCTTCCAACAGAGCAGCTGGTTTGGAGCCACCTCTCCAGTAGAATGGAACGAATCTTTACGTTTCTCATACTGAGGCCTGTGCTACTTGCTAAACAAGTGGGCACCCCTGTGCAGCTGCCACACCTTCAGGAAGGTTGTACCACCTTTGCCCAGGACAGAAGAACTCACACCAAGTTACCAGGTTGTGCTATTCCTCTGCTTCTCTTGCTCATGCCCAGGGAAGTGAGTGTCACACCAGACTTATTCAAGGTGGTTGAACCAGCACAATGAATAAGGCCATTGCTCAGAGCTCTACTGTTGTCATCTGGAGCATTAGAAGCATTCATCTTTAACTTTTTACCAATCTATGTTTTTTACCATTTCTCTTTAACTTTCCACCATTTTTTTTTTCAGCAAACAAAAATGATTTGTACCATGGAAATGCTTGCTACCAGGATCAGATCAGCTCCTGTGGACTGTAGAATACTCTTGCTGTATCCATGGGCAGTAGTAGGAGAGGGGCCTTTTGTGATGAGTCTGATGCAATGACAGGTTTCATAGGAGGATTGTGCTCTCAGCAGAATGGAATATCTGGGAGAAAGTGCTGCCTTCTGGTGAGCATCCCCCTGGCTCCCAAGGCAGCTACAAACCACTAGAGAAAATCCTACATTTAATCAGAACTCAAATCTTACTTCCATGGACAGAAATTAGCCTTGTGCTTTGCTCATACTGTTACCGCCTCTGACAGTGCAAGGGCCTCAGGCTCACTGAGCCCCTACACTGACTGACCCTTCTCCTAGCTGCTTTGTTCCACACACAGCAAAAGTCAGCAGTGCAAAAAATTAGATGTCCTCTTGTTGGGGAAGATGAAACAGGGAAAGCTTACAAATATGATGGCTTGGCAAAAGAATCTGAGAATATGAAACCTATAAGTGAAATGGAAATGAGAGCTAGTTTTGATGTATAAGATTCCAAGCCAGTCAGTTACTGAACAAATAGAAAGACAGTAGTTGAGTGAGCTGAAGGGAAGATTCCTGTTGATTGAACAATGTTTTTGGCAAACAGAAGGGATGCTTCTGCAAGATAAAGAGTCCAAGAGTCAGAAAGACCCTGCCAGTTTGGCAGAGAGAAAAAAAAAGGGGGTCTAGAATGTAGCTTTTAGGGTTTAAAATATAACACAATATGGTAATGTAATACTTCTAATAGGTTGTATGTAGATTCTATAGGATTTATGTCTTTTACTGGTTGAATGTTGTAAATTAGCATATTCAGTACAGAAAAAGATATAATGTATTGTAACCAAAACTTAAGCATCTCTCAGGCATGCTTTTGGCTGTGACTAGCAGCTTTAAGCTGGCTCTTTGTTACCTGTGACCCTGTGCAATAAACTGCACATTAGAAGAGCTGCCTGGAGTCCAGAGATCCCTTGTTGACACTCTCTTCTACATCCTCTTCTCCATAATACAGGATCAGGATTATTCCTCTCTGGAATATACACATTTGGCCCCTCAAAGACCAAAGGTTCTGGTAATGTTACTTCTGCAGCTCACCGAGCAAGGATTGAAAAATTTAATAGATCTCACCATTACTATATTTTCACTGATGTCTCCCCTGCATTCTTTACATGCCAGGAGCTTACTTGTTTTTTCTGTGCCTAGGTTTTAATACAATCATTTGACAATAACTGTTTAGAATGGTCATCATGAGAAATGTGAAGCTCTGAACACCTTTGCAGTGGATGGAATCCAATAGCAGTTTCCTCTACCCAGGCCAAAGCCTCAATTGCCATAAATCAGCACAGTTTCACTGCCTAGCGTAAAGTTTGCACTCATTTACATCAGCAAGAATTCCTCCCTAAGAATTTCAGTCTCTTGTATAACAAGGTTAAATCTTTCCCACTTCTTGTTTCTGAAACCATGCTGAATTTTAAGCTTCCTTAAATCCACTCCAGTAATTCTCATTCCTTTGAGTCAGAATTATTGACAATCAAATTTATCTATAATGAACAAGAAGTGAGCTTGAAGAAAGGTTTTCCATTTTGGATTTTTTTTCTTTTTGTGTCCTTTTAGTGTCCTTCCTCAGCCTTAACTCCCTCCCTCCCTTATTTGAAATCCTTCCTGCCAATAGCTCTGAAAACAACCTGGAAAATAGGGTATGCCCATTTAGTTTTGGTATTTTTCTTTCCCAAGTCTTATTAGCTAGCACTGTATGCATCATCATAATTGTGGTAAGATGCTGTCAGCATCTCTGCCTGGTTTCACAGATTGCTCTGACTGCTTTCCAAGCATCCCTAAGAATAGCTCAAAACAGTGATGTACGATGGTGAGTAGAGAGCTGTCATCATAATGGCTCCTCTGTTCCCTGGACCTCTACCAGGAATCACAAATGTTATAATGGAGAATCTCCTTTGAAAGTCTAGGCTGGAAGAGGTGAGCAAGAAGCAGCTGAGGTGCATATACTGTGTTCCTTCTATCCTCTGACTCTGAGCAACACTGAACACAGATATCATCTAAAGCCAGTTATCAGTGCACTGTTTGTTCATTCCGAGCAGGCAGATTATTTGTAATGGTTAATCTGTATTGTTGTACTACCCGAAAACCAAAGCAGAGGGCACTTGCTGGAGTAATGACCTTGTAAAGACAGGCAGCACCTCAAAGCTGCTGCTTATTGTGAAGGGCTCAAAAATGGGTATTTCATACAATATTTTTTGTGTCTTGCACTTCTTACAGAGACAGATGCAGCAATCAGTGCTGCATGATTAAGAACCAAACATACATATGTGCACATTCTTAAAGGTCATCTGTCAACAAACTCAAGTTTAGAGTCACAGACAGTTCTTGAAAGGTGTGCAAAAGCTTGCTTGTTGTTCCCCTTTGTTTGACTTTTATGCCTATTAGTAGGAACACAGATAATTAACTGCAGACTAGCTGTTCCACTGCTGAAATTTGCAAACTTGCCACATTGACATAATGAAAGATAATGCCTTTGGGGACAAGAAAAGTATAGATTTTTTCCCCACAAACTTCTTTTGCAAAAGCAAGCAGACAAAGGCCATCACTCTACCAATGTTTTTAAGCCTTTACTGATCTGTCCAAAACTTGTCTTTAGGTCACCATGCAGAAGAGCTCAGAGAACATCTTTTTTCTTTCTCTTTTCTTTCATTTTCTCTGTCAGAAAGGTACCCAGTCAGTGTCCCAGTGCTTTGCTGGGTGGAGCAGAATGACAAGAACAGGCTGGGAGAGGCACACATGGAGCACTGCCCTTGTGATCCATCTGATTGGGCTGTCCCTGGTAAGCACAGTGTCAGTGGGGTTTGTGTCTTGAACAGATATAGGGGAAGGCTACTGAGTGATAGCTTGTTCTAGGTGAGGATGGTCTGGGCTCTGTTCCCAGCTCTGCCATGCTGTCCTTCTGGCACATATTTTCCTGTGCATCTTTTTCCTCAGAAACAGGGAAGGAGAAGGAGTTCAGCTGAACCCCAGGGCTGGCCGTGGGGGTGGTGCCTCCCTTGCTCAGCCCCACTGCCCAGCATGGCACAGCAGAAGACCCCAGAGCAGCAGAGAAAATGTCCAGCAGTGAATGTCCTCTCTGCAGCAGTGGGTGACTCTGGAGCAGGCTGAGCTTTCCTTAGCAATTGTTATATGTCTTCTGGTTTTGTTTCATCCCAAAGGAGCCCAGTCCATGTACTTGGAGGTTCCCCTGCCATGTGAACCAGCACAGAGGTGACAAGCAAATGGGAGACACAAGATCTGAGGCAGCAGCAAGAAGGTAGTGTGTTGGCCTATTCAAAACAGTCCTGGCTATCATTTATTTTCTTGTTGTCTGGCTCTGGGCAAGTTTTACTTGACCAGACACAATGCCTTGATTCCACGAGAGTCTCCTCCTTGCAGAGGAAATTAATGATGGTAATTGTTAGGGCTCTGAATCTGCTGGAGGTGGGCTGGCACTCCCATCAAACAACTGCACAGGGAGGATGGAGATGGCTGCCTGCTGCTAACTAAACCCATGTCTGTATTGCTGTGTGTGACCCCTGTGTCATTCCACCCCCTACCACCTGGGAACCTGTGGAAGGGGCTCATGAAGGCAGGGATGCCTCTGGAGGCTCCTGCACACTGCCTCCAGTCTGGTGCTGTGACACAGCCTGTCATGAGTTTTGGAAGGCTCCTAGCCCACACATCCTGCAATGAGGAGGGCCCATCTCTACCTGGTGCCTAGAGGCAGTCACAGTCTGCTGTTTCTCTGGAAGAAAACTCACAATTTTCCCCAGTAAGTGCTTCCAGTTGTAGCAACAATTCCAAAGTCATGTCATGTTTTACTAGCTTTGCATGCATTTTATACCAAGTTGCTATCAAAGGTATACATGTGTCGCAATTCAAAGTTATTCAAGATGTGGAGTGATCAGATTTTATCAGTGAAAAGGGTTTCATTCACCTACAAAATTTTTTAGAAAATGCATTTCTTAAAATTTTTGTACAAAGCCAGAGAGATGCTGAGATGTGCTAATACCTAGTGTTTGGTTTAAATGACTGCAGCTTTAAAAATGCTGAACTCCACTGTCTTCAAAACTAGCTTTTTCTCTCTATGAAATCTACTAGCAACCCCAAATCCAATCATGCTTAGAACATCTGGCCCCAGCCATAGCCAACTCACGTGCCCACGATTTTTGGTTGTAACCCATGTGAGGGTAGACTGGTTCCTCCTCCACCCCAGATGGGCAGGGCTCTAGGGCAGCCTGGGCTGGTTTGGTTTAGAGTGTCTAAACTGAATTGCATTTAAAAGGAAAAAATCCCTCCCAAAATAGTTTTTCTGATGAAATTGTGCTTGCCTGAAAGTGCAAAAAGGGCCAGAGGGAGCCCATGGGCTGTTGCAGTCCAAACCCACCTCCTCCACATGCAGGTGTCATCAAGGAGCACTGGACCTTGGCTTCAAGAAGGCATTGCTGGAGGTAACATGAGGAAATGCAGCTGACCCAGCCAGTGCCTGCCCAGGGCAGCAGCTGCCAGGGATCAGGGCTGCCATGTGTGGAAGGATGCCCTCTGTGAGGGGCCACCCATGGTGGGTGGCACAGCTGGGCTGTGACTTCAAGGAGGCTGCAGCAATGCAGCTCAGTACAGCTTAGCCATTGATGTGGCTCTTGGCACCACATCTGAGGAGACTGCTGCACAGCAATTAGTTCACCTCAGGCATTTTGCACATGAAACAGCCAAAATTTCAGCTGGCATTGAACTAAAAATAACCTGGTTGTGTGCAACTGTAGACCCTCTCTGTCATCCATTTACCCCAGAGCAGCAATGGTAAAACACCCAGAGGAAAGTATTACCTGAAATCCAGGATTATGCAGCGATGAACTTTGCATCCTGAGAACATCCTTTATTTGTCTAACTTATCTAAGATACACCTGTAGATCTGATGGAAGAGTATATCCCTAAGAAGTAAAACCAAGTGAACAGAAGTGAAGGATCAGCTTTGTTCCATACTGTATAACTGAAGGCCTGTGTGCAAAAATGTACTTTTGACACAATCTTTTTTTTCCTCTCTGCCTTATTTCTACTTTGGGAAATTTCACATGTCCTGTCCAAGCTTATGGTATTTTTAAGAGATAAGCACAACGTTTTATCTAGTCTGCAGTAAAGGGTATGGAAGGGAGAAGAGTCAATAATTTTAACTTAATCTCACTAAAATGAATCAATTTTATTCTTGGTGATAACAGTGTGTTTAATATCCTATATTTTACATATGAGCATCAGAGGCATAGTTAATAAAAAACCAGAATCTTATACCTGGGGCTGTAACTGTGTAAAAATCTTTCTCCCATCCAGCTACCCCAATCACAAACTGAAATTTTGCCCCAATCTTCACCCTGCAACTTCCACCACTTTTATTTTTCTATGGACACACACCACTCTGGGCACCAGGTGTTAGGGGGTTTGGGGTGCCAAGGAATCCATGCAACCTCCCAATGTGTTTAAAAAAACCCAAAGACCTTGGTCCTGCAGCCCCCTCCTCTTGCTGTTTGAGCATGCAGAGAGCCTTCAGAGAAAGAGTGGGTGGGCTCGTTCCCTGATCCTTGGGCTGACCCTTGCAAAAACAATTGTGGCCTGATTGCAAATGCCAATCCTTGGATCAGTCAGGCCATGTACCAGTGCAGAGCAATGAGCAACCCACTGCTACCTGCACACAGCTAGCAGCAAATGCATAGATCCTGCCTGATCTGGTTGTTGTTGGTGCCCTGGAGTACACAAGACACCATCTGAGGTGTTGGATTGTACAGATCCATATGGTTAAAAGATGGCTTTGAGTGGAGCACAATAAATTGTCAAAGAGGAAGAGGAAAGAGTAAAAGCTGGGATGTCTGAAATTATTTCCCTCTAATAAGTGTGCGATTGGTGAACTGCATAGAAGAAATACCATTCTTGCTTTTGCCAAGCAGCTGCTCCCCAAAGGCTTCCAAATCAGCAAGTTTGTGCCCTTTCATCCCTTACACAGTCCTGAAAGTAAGTGGAAATACCAGTCCTTCAAATAACTGATGTCAGATGCACAGAACAGCACATCTGCAGCCTTTTTGGATTGAGTCCTTCTCCATACCCTGAGTAGCTCTGCACGCCATCTAATATGGACTCAGGTTCTCAGATGCCTTTCATTTTTCAGATTTCAGGGGAAGGATGTAAGTCTCTGAAAGACTTATGTTATCCCTAAAGCTCTGGAATAAAGCAGTGATCCATGATCTGTTCCTCCAGCCCAGTGGAACTTGCCACAGCCAAGAGAAAGCCCACACTCGTGGGCCATGGACTCCTCAGGAATTAGCCCAAAATGGTGGTGAGAAACTTCCCTGAAAAATTAAGACACTCTCAGCCCTCATTCCTTGTTGTGGCTACAGGCGAGGCACTTCCTTTGCTATTTCTTTCATTCTTATCAACGCAAGGCGAAGTGTGTGTGTTTATATATACATATATAAAAGTACATTTACATAGAGAAGCATGCACACACATACACGTACATACACAAATATATGTACATCAGTGCATACACAGAGTTAAAGAGCCTCAAAAGCAAACACTGCTGTGCACACATCTTCCCACGTGGGGAGGATGAGAGAGCAAGCACACGACAGCTGTTGGTTGTATTGCTTAATGAACCACCCTGGAGCACCACGCTGCTCAGTGTGGTATAACCAGCACAGAATAAACTGCAATCAAATAGGCAGGACTGGGTGCTGAGATGGAAGAGAACAGGAGCCTGGGGAGAATGACAGCTGCAGGGGGTCTGGGTGTTAGCAGGGGAGAAAAACAGGTGTGCAAAAGAGTGTGTCACAGCAGCTGGAGTAGGGCTTGGGAGAGCTTAAGGATGGTAGGTAGGCTGGGTAGGAAGATAAGGTAGTAGGGGAGTGGGATGCAGTGTTCGAGGCATAAGGTGAAGGTGAAATATTTTGAAGAGGTGATTTGAAACAGGCAGTTTAGTCAAAAAGATTCTATGTGTAAGGAAGGTAAGGTGGAGGAAGGGAAGTTTTGCATTTATTGTGAAATAAATGTATAATAATAAATATATAAATCAGATATTTATTTATATACATTTTGTTTTATAAAATAAATAAACATCACAATATTTAAATTTAAAACTGTCTTCTTTGCATCACTAACCTGTAATCTCATAGCAGCATTGCCCAAATGTCTTGCAGACAGAGATGGAGTCTCTACTGTAAGTAAGAAACATCCTGTGTGATGGAGGATGCACTGAGAGGAGACCACCAGAAACTCAGAAAAAGCCCTTGCTCTGTACTCTTGCTCCAGGCTCTAGTCATGAAACACAAAAATGTTTCCTGCAAACTATTTTAGACAGAAGCAAAGGAATTGCTGGTTATAAATGGAACAGCATGTCTTTTTTCATCTGTGTATTCACAGCGCTGGAAACAAGCAAGAGCTGAAGATGTAGTTATTGAAGCAGATGAATAGACATCATCATTTGAGTTCTGCACATGAATATGGAGTAGGAATTAAATCATGGGCAATGTGTGATATTTTAACCCAAAACTACAACTTGTGCAGAACATTTTCTTACAAATCTGTGCTCAAAGTGGTTTCTAAACCACAATTATTGAGACTATTTGGATTTCTACTTCAAGAAAGCCAGAATAACAACATCAACTTAAAAAATCAGATCAGAATGACCTTCTTAATGTTGTTTTCAATCACCCCATGGCCTGCTGCATAATGTGAGTTTCATTTTAGTAGCAGTCTGTTTTGCTATCCATCACTGAGTGTGATGGAGTTACTACATAAAGGGAATTCTTGTCATTTTATAATCACACACAGTAATCAACTATCTCCTGTAAGAATTAATTGTTATAGGTAGCAGCCTACTTTTATTTCCAATCAACATGATTTACAGGCATGTACAGCAAAGTAAGTAGGGAGTTTTTATTTCCAGCTTCATACATGGCTAGACAAGTGACAATGTCCCACAAAGACAATATACAGAGAGACTACAGACTAATCAAGTGAGGTCTTGAGATGACACTGTTGAGGTGATAAGGCACACTCGGTGTGACTTGCTGTGTGTGACATTAGTTACATCAAAAGGCAAAGAGAGAGAAAAACGCGCTATAGAAAAATGATGCTCTGGCATTCCGTACTGCTGCACTCACTCTCCCTGATTTTCAGATGAAACCCAATGGCAAACTAACAAATGATTTCATTTATCACTGCTAGTCCTGCAAACTGAAATAGGGATATGTAACCCAGAGGCCCAGGGAGTTTTATCACTGACTTCATTAGAAACAGAATTTCCCCAAAGCTTTCTGAAAATGTAGACATTTGGCAAAGAAAGAGTTTGTGTCAAAGTCTCAAACTCAGCCTTCTCTGACTCCTCACCTGATACAGAAGCTCATACCCTGCATCTCAGGGCTGGCAATAGGTTACACCCACCAGAAATCTTGCACCCAGTGGGTGCCACTGTTTGTTATTGCCCCAGGACCTAAGGATCCCCTGAAAACCCCAGCCCCACATTTCAGGTACTGATCACATAAGAGTGCTGAAAATTCAAGGAAATTCAAGGAGCTAATAGTAGCACTGTGGTAGCAGGGGAGGAAGACCAGAGGTCAGCCCATAGCAGAGCTGGGGCTCACACCACAGAGCCTGACTGCAGGCTGCTTCTCTCCCTGGAGAGGAGCTGTGGTCCACAGCACTGTGGAGAGGCAGCAGAGCTCGCTGGTGCAGTGCGTCCCCAGGCATTTCGGAGTATAGCTATAATTCAAACTGATGGGATTTTTGAAAAATGTTTTACCACCTCATCTATCTAGGTCTGATTTGATTCCATCAACGGAGCAGTTAAGTTTTCTCTTCCCCTCACTCCCCCCCCACCCCAAAACTAATTCTGTAAGTTGCAGGTGTCAGGAAATCTTAAAATAATGTTGTGATGGGATGGGAAGGAAAATATATAGTTCCTCAGCTTCTACATATTTAACAATAATAAAAAGATACCACAAGGCAAAGCAGATAATACTGATTTACTGCAACCCTATTTGCATGTATACATGAATATACACTTTTATTTGGACTTTATGATTTATTCATTATATACATAAAGAGATAATGAAGAACACATCTGCATGTTATGAATCCAGGTTTCATTGAGGCTTGTTATTTACAAAATAAAGACAAAATCCCTGAGGATGAACCTTCTGCTCTCTTTCTAGTGTATTGTATTTGGGATGTCAGGAGTCTTTAAAGTTAGTCTTTTATTTAAAATAAATATGCAGACATCATAAGAGCAAGCATATTATCACAAAGAGAGACAGGCAGACTATATCTGCAATTTAAGAAAATGCATTTTTTGAACACAAATTATGCACCTGCTTTGTTTTTTCCTGTTACTGGAAAAATCAGACAGAACAGGAATTCACTCATTAAAAGTGACTGAAGCTGTAGTTTTGCTAATGTCTCTGCATGACAATGATTTAGCACCGTAGAAAAACCCCAGCAGTACAACAGCTCAAAACCTTCTCACAGAAGGTAGTGATGATACATAGCTGTCAGACATGATAATTTTCACAACAATGTTTAGTTGTATTTTTTAAAAAAATCCTTTTGTAGTGCAAAAAGAATTCTATGGGTTTTTCATCAACCAAAACCTGAAAAGCCTGAAAGAAACCCCAACCAACAAAGCAAAAAAATCCTTCCCCGCAATGTATTTGCTTTCTACAACGTGAAATTTTAAAAAACAGTTACCTTCATTTCTTTTCAGTAAAACTTACTATCTCAAACCCAGGTGTAGAATCAGTACTCCCAGGGAAATGTGTACAAGCCATTCTAGTATAACCCAGGTGTGTGAGAATTGTTTCCCATCTCATGAAAATGTAAAACTTTACAGAGATTTCAGCACAACTTTGAACTCTCATGAATGTAACACCTGATTGCCTATGACTTTCACCTCTGGTAGGTTATTAACTGTGATGCTTATACGAGTGGATGCTAAAATTTCTATGAACCCTCTGAGTGTGATGCAGAAGGTGTAGCACTCAAAAACATGCTTTCTTAGGTTTCAAGATCCACTAGATGCAAAATCAGAAAACGCTCCTGTGATATCAATGAATCTGTTTATTATACCTTTTCATTGTAGTTTGATAGGTAAAAATCATGTATTCTCTGCTAAATTTTGTAATTTAGCCACAGATTCTACACCAAAAAGTCATAAATGTGCACCATATTTTGCATATTTATATGGAAATATGAACACAGTTCCTGAAACCTCTTAGTGCTGACAACTGAAGCAGCCTGTGCTCCATCTTTTGTGGAAGGGTGGAGCAAATGACCTCCAGAGAACGCTTCCAACCTCAGCCATTCTGTTTCCAGTGTATTTATGCAAAATAAGCTCTCAGTGTATTAAACTTAGTCCCATGCCAGCTGCAGTCTGTTACAAGGGGAGCAAATAAAGCCAGTGGAGTGCAGAAAAGGTATCTGTTATCCCAGCAGGTTTGCATCAGCCCCTGTGCTTTTACTGTGGCCCTGGATACCCAGAAAATAAAATGTGAAGGGCACCCAGTTTAGGGGAATCATTAGGAACTTTGAAATATAGATATTATTATTTATGGTTATATAAATAGTTCTTCAAATTTGCCTAGGACTGAAAAGACCCACTTCACTGGAAAGAATTCATTCTAGGTCTGTCTTGGCTGATGGTGTGATCTCACTGGCAGGTCAGATTCAGCATGCCACCCAGTGCTGCAGGTGGCTGAGAAATCTGATTCAGGAAAGCCTTTGTCTGGGCAGACATAAATGGACAGGAAGCACAGAATAACTTGGGATACCACTGCTTGCCTCTGTCTTTCTCCAAAAACTTGCCTTCAGCTTCCCTGTGCCCAGGAGCTTTCACAGCTTTGGCTGTCTGAACTGGCTCCACTTGTTATCTATATTGTTTTTCTTGTACAAGGCCCTTTAATCATCAACAGTTTCTGCTTTCAGAAGAATATATCAACGCCAAAAAAACATGTTCAGACAACGAGGGAGAGCACAGGCTCTTGTACAGTGTTTCTCTTAGTCTCTGGCCCTTCCTGCTCCTTCAGGGACAGCAATCCCATAGATTGCAGGGAGGGAATTAAAAAAATGCTCTGAAACATCTTGAGCCTCTCATCTGGTTTCTCTCCTTGCAACCTTTTCCTTTTCCAGTCCCCTGGTAATTTTCATGCAAGGGGATCGGGGTGAAGGAACAGATGCTGCTCCTATTTCCTCCGTGTTATCATCGCACTCCCAGCGATGCTCCCTGTAATCGTTCCATTGTACAGCTGCCTTTCCTATAAAGCCGAACAATGAATAATGGATGCAAAAACTAAGTGGCGTTTCAGGTTCATTAGTATGCATATTGTTATAAATTCATTTCAGTAGGTGCCGTGAAGCCACTCTCCTCTCTTTTGTATTT
This sequence comes from Cisticola juncidis, assembly GCA_013400215.1. Lineage (NCBI taxonomy): Eukaryota > Metazoa > Chordata > Aves > Passeriformes > Cisticolidae > Cisticola > Cisticola juncidis. Next base: position 893,739 of record VXBR01001112.1, read on the forward strand.
CGAGGTGTCACTGCTTCAGGCTCTGCTAATGTTCATTTTGTATTCATTCATTTGTGTCTGTAGTTTTACCTGGATTGTAGGCTATTGTTCTTATTTGCAAAGCCTGGGTTTAATTTCCTGTAGGAAGCTTTTCTTTTGTCTCTAGGGCTCAGTCTCCTATTACCATCCACCTTGAGAGTACTAAAGCACTGTCCTGCTGGTAAAATATAATTTGTTTTCTAGCGTTCTAATGAAAATGTTACCACTTATGTCCTAAAAAAAAAAAGTGAGAGAGAAAAGACAGATAAGACAGATAAGAAAGATCAAGATTTTCTTATTGTAGTTGTTGATATTCAGGGCTTCCCTTCTGTTCATTCCTATTCCTGAATGTTAAATAGCTCACAAGCCCCCAAGCCACAGACCTGCAAATCCTTTGACCCATGTCCAGCTGCCAGTAGAGGCTTTGCTGGTAGTGCTGGGGTCCTGAAAGGAATTTCTGTCAGCCATGCAGAAAGCAACTCATGTATCAGCATTTTCTTGTACAGTCGAACAGAAGCTACTTCATGCTCTGTTTCAGACTCCCGGCCCTTTGCAATTACTCCCTTTATTTATGACATACATATTTTATTCATTCTCATTAGGCTGTTCAATAGCAACCCAATATCTTTCAACAGATTCATAGCAGATTAAACATTTGTATTATTGCCCCTATTTTTGTTTCTGTTTTATGATATTCTCCCTCACACATTCAGATTCATTCTTCCTAACAACTGCATATCATTAGGCCTTGCCTTCAGCTATTGTTAACAGTGAACTGATAAAATGCAGTAGGATGCTACAGAAAGTGTAGCTGATCCCAAGTCTTTTTTCCTCTCTGCCCTGTCTGTATTGGCCCAACAGTGGTGCAGAGCTATCAGCTCAAGAAAGCACAAAATGAACTCCAGCTACAATGGAAGAAAGAGACAATAGTGAGCTATAGCTGTGCTCTCCCAGGACACTTTGCACAAAGGAACAATGGCCCACAGCGGTCTCACTAAAATGGAATTTGCCGTGGATAATATTCAGCACATGCACAGAGCATATAAAGTAATACACTAGTTGCTGATCGCAGTTACTCTGTGCAAGAAGAGCACCTCTTACTGAAACTGTGTCTCATCTTTGATGGTGTATGCAAAGCCTTCTTAACATTACAAGCAGCACTGGGTGTTAAGGACGAACTATTCAGACCAGGCTGACAAAGACAGGTGTTGAAGCCTGAGTACCAAAATGAATTGTCCTATATTCACTACCAGGAACCAATAGCCACATGTTGAAAACACTGGTATAAGTGACTCTCTGAAGATGAAAAGCAGAGCCTGTGGCAAAGAAAATCACAAGTCCTCTCTGCCTGGATCATCACCACCTTTGTTCTCCTCTTTTCTTCCCACAGCAGTGAAAAACTTCTGCTCTCCAATTCTTTAGTCATAGGAAGCCAAAGATGAAAAGAGATTTAGTATCACTAGCAAAGGCTACAAAACCAGGTGTGTCAGACTCTTAAGGTGCTTTATTGGGAAGCTTATAATCTGAACCAAGTCCAGGATGCCTGTTTTATCCATGGAGGCAGCATATGTGCTGCCACTGCTAAGAGAGCTGAGACGCACGTCCCTGGGCAGAGCGTCGGTGCCCACAGGAAAGCGGATGGCAGATCTGAGAGGAACAGGAGTGTGACATGTAGGCACAGCACATGAGGAGGAAGAGATCTGTCATAGGAAGCTCATTTTTACTTTTCTTATCGTAAATTGCCGGTTTATGGTAAATTGAACAGATTACTGAAATCTGAAATATGGAAAGCTTAAGTCTTAAATCTTACACAATATTCTCACTATGCAGCTCTACTACATTATCATGACCATAGGGACAGGTATCTTCATAAGTATCACAGTGCCCACATTGTGTATGAGTGTTTATATTTGGATGTATTCAAATATACTGAAATTCACGCACATACGCTGCAATATTGTTGGTATATAAATATGTACTCGTATCTCTCTCCCTATAAGCACATCAGTCTCCCCACATGTATGTAAAAACAACCCCAAAATCATGTGTATGTAGATACCCTATCAGATACACATCTTTAACATTGTCTTTTTAAAACAGGTTTACTCTTATTTATGTAAATATCCTCTCTTGCATTCATAGAAAGGCACTGTACTCAGTCTCATTTTTGTTGTCCAGGGACATTGTTAAGGACAATTGCTGTTAGCCTCTGCCCTTTGATTTCTCTGAGCATATTTTTACTGCGTATTTCTTTGAGAACATGACTGTGTGCAATAGGAGGAAATAATTAATTCTCATATAAACTACATAACCTCTGTTGAAGTAAGTGGTGTGTGAATTGATTAAAATCAGGACTAGGTTTGTCCATTTTTGTCCAACTATACCAGCATTTGGGCACCCCAGAACTTCAGTAGAGGCAAAAGTGAATACCTGAGAACAGAATTTGTCCCAAATGCCAGAATGATCGAATCTCAGATCATATTTAGTATATCTCGTAGACCACAAACCCACAAATTCCTGATCTGATGGTACTTATTGCTCTTTTATCTGTAGCTTGATGCTGTAGCACCCACATGATGCCCTTTTATCCCACTTATTTTATATCATTCCATCACACCAGTGGGGGTCTGGAGCTGAAGGCTTCCAGGAGACACATTTTCCACCTGCACCAAGTGACCAAAAGGTGTTTATTTTCCTGCTAGAGTTGCCTGAAGTCTGTGTTACAGCTGCAGCCTACTGAGGTGAGGGTCCTGCTGTGTGTAGACCTGATGCAAAAAGAGCCTTGATGCAAAGCATCTCCTCAAAGTGAGGACAGAAATCCACCTGTAGATACAGGGAGAAGGTGTAGCTCACTGAAGTTCTAGCCTGATTCTCTATCTGCCAAGAACAGCTTGGGATGGAGAACTACTGCAGACACAAATGAAATCCTTGCAGGAGAGGAAGCTCAACAGCTCATTTTCATGTCCTGCTCCCAAAATAGCAGTGCCTGCAAATCAGCAGTGTATTTGTGCTAAGGGGCAGAAAAAGGCCAGTGGGACTGGGCTCCTTCCCACTTCTTCTCACCCAATCCCTTGTACACTGTCTCCCCACTTGGCCCAGCAGGGATGAGGTGCCCAGACACGCTTGTGCCTCTGAGCTGTCACTTCTCTGCCCATGAAAGGCATTAAGAGATCTTCCCTGGTCTCACAAAAGTGCTGTGGTGATGAGTATGCTTCAGGTTACATGTACTCAGATATTACTGCAATAGAGGCCAGGAAACAGGTAATATACTAAGCTTTCAGAAATACAGCTCCAGTTTGCAAAGCTGGAAATGTGCAGAGTAGTTAATGTGCTCCCTTTTCTTTCTTTTCTGTCTTGGCAACTTGTTTTTTGTTCTTGTAGTCTACTTGATAATAAGGATTTTTTATTCCATTGAAAGATCGTGTTTTTCTTTTTAATACATAACCTGGCACTGAGCACCTTCTACAATTAAAGCTCTGGTATTTGACTCCTGTGAGGTCTATTCTATTATGAAATTTTATCCATTGATTGTCTACTAATGAACCCATCAATTCATCACAGCACTTCTATTACCCTACTGCTGCTGAGGGAGGTTGTATTGCTGAGCTTGGGTAAGAGCACTGACTCTCTTGCTACTGTCCCAAATGTTCTTAGGGATGTAAAAGAGGTAAAGCAATCAGAATTTTGATAGTGTTCAACTTTGTGGCCCTTCTGTGGCAATGTCAGTTCCTCCTATAGCAAGGCTTTCTCATTTAAAACAAATTAATTTCAGCAATACTTGCTCTTCAGAAAGAGTGGCTCTAGAGTGGGATGGAAAAGGGGAAGGGATCTGATGTTTTTCTGGGAAACACTGAGGGGCATAAGAAATGGTCATTTTTTACATTCCTAGAAATTATCTGTTATGGGCATTAGCAAAACCTAGATGAACTCAAAGTAATTAAGAATAGCAAGAAATTATTTCAGCAGCAAATACAACAGCAGCAATATGTTTTTTCCCTCTGTGTCAGATGCTGGTAATGCTTTTTTTTAAAGCTTAGTCTCAGATTATATGTGGCAGATTTATTTATCATTCCACAGATAGTTATCTGGCTTTTTTTAGATTGTCTGGCATTTCATCGATTCAGCACAGAAATGCAGAAATGCACAAAAGTAATTGGCAAGAAAATGAACCCAGGACCAAAAGAGGAATTGCCTTTAAGGTATCACTTTGCAGTTTGAGAGTCAAGAACCAAATAGGATAATTCTGGCAGTCTTGATATCTTTATTGAGAAAACATTTTGGTATTGAGTTTGGAGAGTGAACAGTAATAAAGGAACATGCTGAAAAATAAAAGAAATGAGACTGATCTCTGTAATTGTGTCAGAGAAATCACATCTACAAAAACATGTGAACAGAAGGTCTACAAACACAAACAAGAGGAATGGAGATGCCTGAAAAAACAAGATGCCAGTAAAGAAATATGGTTAAAAGATAAGAATGAGTACAACCTTTTCAATTTGTACTTCTTTCTAAAAGCAGTTAAAATTCCTATCCATGGCACATCAACTGAAAAAAAACCAAAAAATAATTGTTTTAATTTAGGCAACAAAAGTCCATGAAAAACAAGGTTTGTAAATTCCAAAAAGCCAAACCCCTTTCCATCTAGCCCAACTCTCATCTGAATTTAGCCACCAAGTCATTCACTTGTTTTTTAAGTCAGCTGTTACACATAGTCCTCTCATTATCCAAGCATCTCAGTTCAAGGATCAGATTGTTTTTCTAAAGCATGTAATTTGATGCCACAGTACAAACAAGGGACTGGGGCAGAGTGGACATTTTAATACTGTGTCCATCTGCTGCACATGTCCTGACGTAGGTTCTTCTGGAGGTGGGAGACAGAACATCTAGAGCAGGCGGAAACTCCAACACTCAGCTAGTAAACAGTGGTGTTGCAAGTCTTATTAATTAATGTTTGCAAAATGTTCTGAGATTCCCCTGATAGAACACGTTACAGAAGTGAAAAACATTACAAGTAATCTTTAGTGATGTATTAATAACACCGAAGGTAGGAATGCAGCCTTGTTATTACTAAGGGCTTGTGACAGGCTGCTCTTTCAGCAGGTTTGCTAACAGAGGGAAGAGACTGCAAGGCAAGTACAGAACTCCACTCCAAGTTGTGGTGCTTCAGGAAGGCAGAAAAGCTCGTCCACATCAGCAGTTTTTGTTGCTGAAAACCCACATGGGCATCAGGTACTTCATCTACTTTCAGGTCCTGAAGTTCTGTGAGCTTTTGGCCTCATTCAGTATCTCTGTTCAGTGTCCACATGGAGATGTCATCATTGCTCTGCTACCGCAACCCACAAAAAAAGCAAGTGGCTCAATAAATAACAGAAACATTTCAACAAGTGAAGCATCTGGATTGGAGTATGACTCCTTCATTGCAGGGTACAGGAAGGGCAGTGGTAGATCTCTTGGCTTTACTATGAGCATGGCTGACAGGATCACCATTCCCCTACTGGTCTCTTTTGGGTCATATTCTGGCCTCTTCAGTGACCCAGCATGAAAGATTTGTGCAAGGAAGCACTATCCAGATACTCTCCCTCTCACCTAATTCAGTCCTGAACTTTGGCACCAGAGGGAAGAGAACAGGAGTGCATTCTACACAGATCCTTTCTCCATCTGAGAGTCCAAGGCAAGCTGGAGAAGATTTTGAGGGCTGACACTGTCCCAGAATGGTGAAAAGATGGTGGTTTCAGGGATGCATTGCAGAGCACAGGAGGAAGACGGTGCCTGTGCAGAATGATTTCTTGGGTGTTGCATACCAAGTGCACCAAGAAAGCAAATAAACTGGCAGTGACTATGAAATGACTGATCCATGCCAAAGCTGTGAAACAGTTGCCCTCTCTCCTAGGTCCTTCAGTGCTGCTCAGGAGTTTGACAGGTTGAGATCCTTCTGTCTCCTCCCTTATTTGCTTCTTCCCATTTGAATTGTGGGGATCTCTTTGCAGTGCTCTCTAGGAAGCAGCTGAAGCCTTCCTAGCTGAGCAGATGGACCACATGTAGGGACACTGCAGCCAAGAAAAGGTACAGCAAGGCTATCCCTCCTCACTCTGACGCTCATTACTCATTATTCAGAAATAGCCAGCTGTTTCAGTAGAAAAATAAACAAGCAGTGACAAATAAAGCTGGCTCAGAAAGGGCATGCAGAAAGAGAGTAGGAATCCTGTGTCAGATCAGGGGCATTGGTAGAGATGTGGGCACCTTAGCTCAGAACAGAGGAAGGGAAGTGTACAGGACAGGCAGACCCATTTCATGCTGCTATTACAAAACAGAGCACTGGTAATGGAAGCAGTGACAGGGTCCTCATATAGAAACCCATTCACAGGACCTGCAAGCACAGCAGTGTGGAAAGGCTGGATTATTTCTCCAGGCTGCTTTGCTTTGAGATACATGCAATGAAATGACATCTTTTCACTCATCTTTTCAGCAGAGTCCTGGGTGGCTGCAGCACTCCCTGTGTGTTCACCTCTCAGAGCACACCTGCAAGCAGGCACTGCTGCTCCTGCATGTCGTGTTTGATTGCCTCGTTATTGCGGTTGCCACTGGTATGAATGAACAGACACACCCCGTTTCTTCCTGAGATACTCTGTTCAGATACACTCATGCAAGTGTAATGGGAAAGAGCAGGCACCCATGAATAGCACTGATTCACACTGAATGCAGGACGTGCAGTTCTTTATACTTGCTCTCCAGCCTCTTTGCCTGTGTCTACAGTAGCTGGGTTTTGCAGCAAGTCCCTTCCAGCTTCCAGAGAAATCAGTGAGGCTGAGAAATTGCAGAAGCAGCATGGAAGGTCAACGCACAAGCTCCTTTCCCCTCCAGCATGAGGCAATGGGGTGTAAGTGATTTATAAACTGAAGTCTGAGGTGATTACAGAACTCAGGACTTAATTACACAATTCCATTCCCCTGTCACATGTCGAGCATCTAAGACAGACCTGGCAAAATAAACCATGTGCTCTCAAAATATCTCATACCCTAATTCACTGCCATGGAAAATGAGAATTAAAATATTTAATTAAGTCCTGCAAGCTGCAAAGTTATGGACACTGACTGTAAAATGTGAACAGCAGAGAGGGAGTGAGAAATACTCTTCCTTGGATGATCTCTAATCCTTGTGGGACAGCTTGTGGGAAAACTCATGTTGTGTTCTTGTAACATCCCAGCTTTTTTCCTGAAGCTGTCATCTGCTACAAATCTCATACATGCCTCCAAATCCCATACCTCCCTCCTAGGGTTTTCTACTACCTCAAACCTTCACATCCTTCCTCCTCAGCTTTTACCATCCCAGATGAGAACCTATCATTCTGAGGCACATTCCATTCCTTTATTCCATTCTCCAGGTATACTTCAGAAGCATAGTCCAAAAGGCCTATCTTCTTCCCTTGTGCACCTCCCTTTTGGTCATCTCCACCTTTAGAAAATTAAACCTCAGAGTGACATATGTCCTTGCCCTGCCTCTTACCCCTCCTCATCTTCAGTAGGGCTGCTACTTCTTTACAAAAGCACAACAAACCCCTGCCTGTTCACAGTTGCAAATTTGTTACCTGAAAAACTCCCAGACTAATTTTTGATTTATTTTCCCCTCATGATTGCGTATACGGGCTTCTCTGCCACTTCTCTGAGGCACTGCTTTTCCACTGCATTTCCAAGAGCAGTCAAATCCTTCATCACCAGAAATGAGAGACACTCTGCCCCTGGACTGAGCTCCACTCCCACACAGCATTTCCTTTCTCCCCATCCGTGTTTTGCTCAGAGAGCTGGAGAGCAGTGAGCTGCCTTTGGGCTTTGCAGACAGTTTTTGGGTGGAGCAGTGGATGAGCTCACTGGGGCTGCACTGGCCACAATGTCATGAGGCCTTCCCTCATTCCGAGAGAACAGCTGAGGCCCTTTAACCTTTGTTGGCATTTAGAGACAGACGAGTGCTCAGCCACTTTGAAAACAGTGTGTAATTAAACTAATTGTTCTCTTCAAAAATAGTGTTGTAAGATCTACAGAAGTAATTAGAATTGCCACACCATTACTGACAAAAAGCATAGAGATTAATCTGATAACCACCTTCATTTACCAAGATCATATATCAATGTGTTTGGGGTTTGGTTTTTTTACCTCCTCAGAGCACAGAAATTCCAGAAGTGGGGCTACAAACCATCCAAGGTTCCTTTTATGGGGCTTTTGAAGGTCATAATTCTTTTGGAAGGGTGAAGCTTTCCTTGCTCTTTCTGCACCAATATCTCTCTTTCTCCCTTTCTCTAAAGGGAGCACATAATGCACATAAATATATATATATATATATATACACACACCTCTACATACATACACAAATATATATATGTGTGTGTACACGTGTGACATGAACTCCCTGGGAAGCTGCTAGGCTCCTAAGGACAGAGAACTTCTGTTGCATTCCCTGCCCACTCCTTGTAACGGACAGAAAATGGTAGATCTGCAGAATCCACTATTTCACCTCCCAGCTAATGCCTTCAATCAGGTATTAAAACACTCTGAGATTATAATTATAGAAAGATTCTTAATGTGCATTGTAACTCTTGAAAAGTGACCAACTTTTCTTACATGTAAGGATCAAAGACCAACCCGATATCCTAAAGCTTGTATAAGCTGCACAAGAAAATGAGGATGGGACTAAATATGCATGAAATGGAGGTGGGTAGAGTGCTGACAGCTAGTTGCCTTTCTTCAGATGAAATCAGCAAATTTCAGGTGTGCCTGAAAATATTATACCCAGATTATACTGGTCTTGGAAAATTCTCACTTCAGTGAATTTCCACAAAATGAAATGAGCAACTGCTGTTCAAGTAAAGAGTCAAGGATCAATTCACAAGTCTGTTGTGTGAGGTGTATCTCAGATGAGAATGGATGCAGAAAAGAGATGTTGTATGTGAATGTTGACAAAGAGATTTATTAGCACAACTACATTGTCCACACCATAACATCTCCATACATTATTTTTTTTAAATTAAACCAGACTTTAGGTATTGTGACTTTGAAGGCAGTGTTAAGTATTTTTGACCAATGAGCTTTTTTGCTCCTTCAGAAATAGAAGTTTAGGAGAGTGCTGACAGATAACTTCCTAGAGCAGACACTTTATGTTCAAAAAAATGTACCTTTTCTTCCTTGCTTTTATGCTGTGCTATTACACACTGCTAAAGTATGGCTGTGGTATGCTTGTATGTACTTATGAACCTTTCTGAAAACATGCACTTATTGGAAATTAAGGATCTTTATAAAGACTGCACTTTCTGATTTTTGTGCATAAAGTTTTTCAGGAGAGGTTTTTTTCCTCAAAAAACATCTCTCCTGATTTATGTTGGTTTCTTCCTCCCTCTGTAGTCATGCCCTCATAGGCTCACTGAAGTGGGGTTCCCAATGCCCCTGATAGTGTAGCTCCAGGCTTTGCAGCACTAAAAACTTCCACAAAAATGCAATTAAAAAATCCCCAAGATCTACATTATCTCTTACGCTCTCTCCATCCAAGATCTTGCATTGACAACATACTTATCTGCACACTGTGATCTTGGATTTCTAGGTTGACAGTATTAACGACCATTGGTTGAAATCTGTTCACTGAAACTGAACACTTTTCTCTTTTTTTTTGTTAGTTTGGTCCTTTATGGAGCAGAGAAGTGGTGGAGAGGCTGAGGCTTGCAAAGGGATGGGCCTTGGGGAATAGGTCATGTTGTTTTTCTGTGTTGAACTGAATGCAGCTGCAGCTTAAGAAAAACAAATCAGAAAAGCCCCAGTGGTTTGCACAAGACTTCCACCCAAGGTAAGGGAATCCTTGTGAGACAGTCTGAGTTTTCTGTTGTTTGCTACATTTTTTTAACTGTGAATTCCTGACTCACCCATTTTTATGTGCCCTAAAAGTCTGACTGATGCTGTTTAGTAGAGACAAACAACTTGATAATTCAAATCTCGACAAAGCTAGTAATTAAAACCAGTTCCCCTGAAGTCTTTTTTTGATACAGCCTGTGTGAAATGAGTTTGTAATTTTCACCCAGCCCTTAAACTCTGGCATAACTGGATTAAGGCTAATTTGAAAAACATTCCAGACAGGAATAAATCTTTACTGGAAGAAAGGGCAGGGAAGTTTAATACATATTATCCAGAGAAAAATACAAAGACTTCAAGAGCCTGCCTTGGTCAGCTCATCAAAGTGGAGGCTGAAAGGGGAAGACTGCTTTCTTTGCTGGGCTCTGAAACACAAATAAGGCAAGGCTATATGAAAAAGAAATGGGTCAACACCTGCTGCTGGTCATAAATTTGCCAAGGAAATAAGAGAGAAGTCGATGACAACTAGAGTAATAGAACAGCTTTATAGGAACCAAAGAATCCTAAGTAGTTTTAAGACAGTATCAGGTCTGTCTCTGGAGAGTCTGTGATGTGTTTGTCTCTAGCACATGCTGCATTCCCAGTGGAGCAGGTATGATTAGCTCTCTTCGGAAGTCGCTCTCATCCTTAATTTGGAAGTGGTCACAGATGAGCACTTCTCATCATCTCTAAAATAGAGAGGTACCAGTTACAGAGCATGCCAGTGTTCTTTCTAGAGGAAATGAATATCCTCACAGACAGTCTTTTTTTCTGCTCTGATCATAGGTATTTAATACTGATGCAGCATGAGGGAAACAGACCACAGAAAGTGGTCAGCTTCACATGTACCATCAGATTAGCATCTCACAGTGCCACCACCAGAAACAGTGTGCTCGGCAAGAGGGTCTGTTACTCTGACCTTCCTCAGCATTTTTTTCATTTATTTCATGTTCATATTCTCATCTATAAAACGTTCCTAAAAATTAGTTTTGCAATCATGTTTGTAGAGCAGTATCTGGAAGTCTGACATCAGATTCTCTGGGGTGGGTGCACTGTACACAGTAGCTTTTCCAAACTACCTGCCACAATTCAGACTGGGGTTCATCATCAGAACAAGGGTAAGAAGTCCCAAAAACAATGAAGATAGAGGGGAACATGAACTAAATCACAGGTATGCACAGTTATGGACAAGGTATGGGATATGGACAAGGATTTTGAGGATAATGAGTACCTTATACAGACAAACAGATGCAAGATTGTTTACAAAAGGCTTAGTCAAAGAACAAGAAACAGTCCAAAGAAGTCTGAGTGCCCTCCCAGCTCTATTTTTCACAACTCAGTGATTTCTGTGACTGTGGTTTTGAAAGGGTAGCTGATGTCAGACAAGTTAGACTGCAGGGGAGCAGAGGAATATGGATACCATTCATACTATTCCCAAGAATAGAAAGCAAAAGCGCAATCACTCTCAGACTCTGGACTCTGTGGCTGCTGAGGTTTCTGTGCAGATGAGAGCAAATAGATTGAATTTGATGTGACTGGAACAGAGAAGCAGCATGAGGGATGGAAAGGCAAAGAAATGTCAAGAGCAGGAGTACCAGTAGAAGGTTATTAGGCGTGCCTGTTGTCTTTAGACAAAGCTGTGAGGAACTAGCTGTGGCATACTACAATATACAGATTGAAGCACGCAAGCACAGTAACTCATCCAACTATTCCCATGTCCCACAAACACTGAGCCAGTGGATGTGATAGACAGGAGCAACGGGAAGATGCTGCAGTCACTGCTGTGTCCCTGTTCAGGCAGCAACATGTCTGCAATGGGTGCAGTCCAGTCACAAACTCAGAAGCACGTTTGTACCCGCACTCATTTATTCATCATCAGCAACACATTGCAAACAATCATAAGAATGCCAGTTCCTTGCCAAGACACAGAGATTTCTGCTGTCTGACACTTGAGCTGGGCACGGCAATAACAGTACCAGTTTCCAGCTGGGTGCTACACACAGCTCAGTTTGAGTTTCACATCATGGAAGCATTTGTCATGGTCCCATTCAGCTGAGCACGGCAAATACATGAGCGGCACACCAAGTCCTCGCTGCCCCCATCAAAGCGTGACACCTAAGGATGAGTGCAAGCACTGAAAAGCACAAATTGGCAGCAATGCTAAGGACCTACAAGAAGGTGTGATACAATCATGATGTCTGTTGTTGACCATATGCATTCATACAGTTAATAGGAAAGCCTACAATCAGTTCCTCCTGCTGTGCTTTTTGTTATTCATTTGTAGCACAGCAACCCACAAAAAAGGTTGGGATTTCCCTGTGCTGAGAGATGTACAAACAGAGAGCAAAAAAAGGTGGCTTCTATCCACAAATACTTCTCATCTAACTGCTTGGTGAAATGTCACCATCCATATACAGCCATTTGCTGAGCAATTCATCTGGCATCTCCCCAGTCTGCTAGGCAATGTGACCATCAGCTTTGCAACGCCCAAGAGCCTGCACTGTTAAAGAGAGTATTCAGCCAACTCCTCTCATGTAAACGCTGCTCTCTGCCAACTCTAGGTTATCAAGCTTTTTGTATATAAATGTTTTCACATGAAAACATTCTTATGAGAATGTGTTAAAATGCTTTGCTGAAGTAGCAGCTGCAAATGCTTTACAGAACAAAGCCTACAAGTGGTTTCTCTGTTTCCAGCCACTAAAAACTGACTCACAAACTCATATTATCTTGTACCCCTGAGAAGAGGTGGAAGTCTCATGTGTGTTAGAAATGTTGAGCAGTATGGTGTATAAACTATGTCCATGCCAGGCCTCCCAACCTGCCTGTTCTGCAGCTCTCAGTACAGTACTCATTTTCTTACCCAAAACTTCCACTTGGTGGGTTAGTCTTCCTAATCATCCATCTTTCTTCCCTTTCCTCTTTCCCTTCCTTCTCATAGACCAGAAGTGTTTAAGGACTTCTGTAGAAAGTGCTGAAGGCAAGTCCCAAGGCAGGGTGTAGGAGCACCTGATGTTTCAAGATCTCAGCAGCAGACTCAGCATCAAAAGGAGCGACAAGGAACCATGGGTGTGTGCAGGGGTAAAGAGGAAGCCTGAGCAAAAGCACTCCTGGCCACCTGTTAGAAGTCTGGAGACTGTTAAAAACTTAGGAGAGGAAGCAGAAAGAGGAAGATGAAGATGAAGTGCAGAAAAGATCTTGGCAAGGCATCAAAGGTAGAACATCAAGGTTGAAGAGCCTGGCTCACTTTTTCACAGCTTTCCCCAACATGACTGGCTATTGATCTAGAGCCTCACTGATGAGACAGCAGAAGCTCAAAAAATGAGGAAGGAGGAGCTGGGCAGGGAGGTGCCCTTTGGAGTAGAAAGGCAGGAACAGCAAGAATAACTGGAGGGCAAGTTCTCACCAGAGGCATGGGGCACAAGCACTCTGGAAAAGAAAGGCTGGATGCAAAACACATATGAATATGTATTGTGTGAGATCAAGAAGAAGGAAGAGGAAGGCACATCCAGCTGTTGCCACAGGAAAATCCACCAAGGGTGGGATACTTCCCCACCCATCCCCATCCCAGCCTTCACCAACATGTCTCTGACAATGCTGGTATGTTTTTTTCTGACTGTGAACAGATTTCTTACTGTATCAAGCACACTGCAGCAAAAACAGCTCAGTTATTTCATTAGAATTGAACACACTTAATACAATTGTGGCAGAAAACAGACTCAGCAAGGAGAGGCGAAGCTCTGAGGTTTGCATGGAGGTCTCCAATCCTCCATACATTCAATATAAGTCCAGAGTGTTGCTACTCTTATTCATGTGACATGGTTTACTACAAGAACAGTCTTACTGCAGCCAGCAATCCTGACATGCAACATTTTTATCCCAAGCACTGCAAAAAACAGTCAGCAAGGATGATATTCCTTGTCAATGCAAATGCAAAAAAACACTACCTCTGAAGTGAATGGTGTTATATTCCTGTGTGTTTTTATAATGAAGCAGGACTGCTGTTTAAAATACAAATTTGCCCTGGAGCTCTTTTAGCTGTTCATCCCTAGAATAGGAATCCAGACATTTCCTGGACAGTGTAGCCCAGCGGCAGTAGCAGGGGCCAGCAACTACACTTGATGAAGCCATGGAATAGCTGAATCAAACACTTTCAAATCCATGTAATAAAAATGTTCCATCTCATCTTTTTCCTATGCTGAAAGCTATGCAATTACCTTTTAAAATAGTTTTTCATACCTTCAATAAAAACAATCATTAAAAAAATTTAGCAAACCTGTAGAATTGCTTTGGAAAACATGTTAATTGGTATTCAGAAGCCAATTTTCATAGTTTATTGTCAAAACTGGTATGAAGAAATTCTCTTCTGTGCTCAGTCAGGGACTGGCAGATTTTCATATTATTTTTTCCTTTTAAAAAGATAGAACTTTGAGCTTGAATTCAGGGCAGTAGTCCTGAAAAATGTTGGATCATATAGCCATTCCATCCAATAAACATGCAGAAATTGTAATTGATATTTCATAATTAAAGTCCAAACTGAGAAGGAATAGTAATAATTAGTGGGGAAAGTACATAATATGATCAGAAATTACATCATAGCCAAGAGATTTCCTTTAGGCAAAGGAAACATATTACTATCAAAATTTCTCAAAGCAAAATCTGTATTTTGCTTTTTTGGGGAATGGTTTTTATGGTGTTTTTTCTTCTGAAGCACACTTCAGATTCCAGTAACCATTAAAGGGATTATGCATTTGTCTGAGGAAGAGTTAATATTCTCATTTGTACTGTCTTATTCCCAACTGTCCCAAATAGGAGAGAGTCATTCTCACTGCTAAGTGTCGTGCGAATACAAGGCAGGAGAGAACATCTGTCCCTCTGGGCTTCCCAAACAACCTGATATCTCAAAACACAGAGTAGGTTCTGAGAGCTAATAAGAATTTTTCATCTTTTACTTCTAAACATTTTATTCTCTTCCCCTTCTCATTAAAAAAACCCTGGCAAACATGCAGACAGAGGTGGTGATCAGGGAGGATCTGTAGGAAGGAATGTAATGCCTGGCTTGGCACAGGGCAGTACAACATTCTCAAGCAGTGGATGCCTGGGCAGATATGTTCTGGGCTCGGACATTTTGCTGTCCCCCCAGTCATCTCACACATCTGGAGTTCTTGCAAACCTGTTTCTGTGAAGGTCTCCATGAACCATGAGAAAATACATAATGTTAAACTCTTTTCACCACCAGCTCTTGACATCCTTCTGCTGTGGGAAGGAGTTCTGGGGAGCAGATACTCCTCACTTCCATCTGCTGTCTCTCTGAGCCTTCCATACCACATGACAGGTCCAGGGAGAGATACAAAAAGGCTTACACTGGCAGCTATGTATTGCCTTGAGAAAATGTCATTTCCACTTTGCAAGGTTCCTCAGACACTTGCTGGTGCCATTTATTCGTGTTTACTCCCTGTTATGTGGTACAGAAAATGGAAAGTATGGCTTAAGAGCTCTCTGAAGAACCCTTCTCAGCAATGGCTTCCTCTCATTCTTCTATTTTTTTTTTTTTAATTTCATTTAAGGCACCCAGAGTGGTAACAAAGACATTAAAATCTGAGAAGAATGTGCTACAAGAAAACTACTTTATTAAAGCATTAAAAATTTCTTCTTAGCTCTATCATTTTTGAAGGTTTTTTGGTCATCATTCTCCTTTTCTTCACACCCTGCAGTTCTCCTTAAGAAGCTCTTTCAGACAGGCTTCCTTCCATCACTGGAGGTTTAAGGTCCAAATAAATTTTGTTCTAGAGGAAATTCTATGCTTTCCTGGCACTTATGACTTTGGCCTCACCACCAATCCAATGCAAATCCAATCCAGTTCACCATTTACTTACCTTAATTTATCAAAGTTTGCCATTTTGAAATAATAACAGTAACCTATTTAGAAAACTACTTGGTGGCTTTTTTTTCCTTTACCTTCTCCACTTACAGACACTGATTAAATGTAATCAAATTATGAGCAACATTGCCAGCTAATGTAACAATAATTTTCGTGTTAGGAAGAACGTAGGATTATGAGTCACACACAATCTAAGGCCTAACTGCAAAAAATGTGGTCATCCTGCTACACTGCACTATACCACTGAAGTATCTGACAGTATTTCTCCCTAATAATACTGCAATCTCTGTACATTTCTAAATGTAAGAAATTGTCAGACACATAGCAATATTCTGCTAAAACCTTTTCAGCTGTCCTTCTCTGAACTGAGTTTGACTTAAACAGATTCTTCTTTCCCTATATTTTCTCATAATTTCTTTCAGTCATATTTATTGCACTTTTACAGTACTCCTACATGATCTTTTTCTTCATTTCTGCTACTCCTCATCAGTGCATATTTTTCAATATCTGTTTTACAATTTGGATGACTAGTGGGACATATCTCTATTATCTTAACACTTTCTAGTTTCATATCTTACACTTTTGAGCCTTTATCTTAGTTCCTGGGTGTTCTGCCCACCAGTGCTGTTCAATAGCTTAATTTAGGCTACATATTTCCTATTTCTTCAGAAGAAGATTCCCCAGTCACAAATACCCACTTCTAGTTCCTGCATTTCCCAGCTTCTTTCTCCTCTGCTCCCCATTCTGATTTCTGCCTGCAGGTCACACTCCAATTAGTTTTCAATTTAAGTAGACATGTGAGTAATCAGAATTTGCCCATTCATTGTCCACATAGGCATGTACAGGCAAATAAGGGCAGGATTTCTCAGTCATGTTCACAGGCACCTGCATATCCTTTATTGTTATAGCCAGTGGTTCTTCAGTCAAAACAACCACCAGAGCTTGGGGAATGATTCAGTTCATCCTAAAATAGGCATCTAAATATTTATTCAGTTGATTCAGTATAGAGTATATAGGTCATCATTGTAGATGCTCTGTCATGCCCAACACAGCACCTGGTGCCTGTCCCAGAAGGCTGTGCATCCCCCAGGGTTCCTGCCCCTCATGTGCCTCAATGTCTTACTTGCAACTGGGCTGGATCCCAACATCTGTTGAGCTGAATTGTGTCCTAAGTAGCTGCTGGGCTGAGTCACCTGCTGGCATCACTGCCTGTGAGGACTAGAGCTCAGCTGCCCACACGTTGCAACCTGTGCCCTTTTAGGTGTTTCTGTTTGTCTCACTTTACAAGAAAGTCTGCAGGTTGTGTCCCATACATGGAGGCCTGAGATGCCTTTCATTCACCCAGACGTTTATGTTCATCTCTCCAAACCTCTGCCACAGCTCTCCTCTGACTCCAGCACACCAGAGAGGTCTGTCCCGTGGTTCCCATGTCAGCACAGGCATCTGCTACACCCCATCATGTCAGCGCCCCAAGTTAGTCACCCCAGGCTCCTTGGCAGCCAGTCAGTCCCCCCCATCAGATCCAAAAGTGGATCAACCATACAAAGCAGATTAACCATGTACCAACATCTCTGTGCAAACAAATGCTTCAGACTTCCCAGGATTCAAATATTCTGCAGTGAAAACAGAAAGATAATTTAATATGAAAGTGGTTAATAAGAATGTTTTTGTGCCGGAGCTGAAATTTATCAAGAAAATTTTACAGATACATGCTAATTATTATGGATCCCTAGTTGCCTTCTTTTAATTTCTCATTCAAATAATACAGTTATCTAACTAGGGAGAAGAAATTATGCTAGGTGACCATGGCACATAGAAAATCATAAGTATTTTGTGGTCTAATAGAAGCATTCAAAAATGCTTTTCGCTGAATTAAAGACATGTCAACTATCAAGAATATTTAGAAATAATGAAATATTTTTAGATATAAGTTCTGTACTGAAGCATTGCGGGCCGAGCTGACTTTATCTGATAATTCATTCACAGTGAATAATCCCACTGCCTCTACTGAACATCTGAACATCTCTGCATGGTCAACATGGACAGACAAAAGGAAAAGCAAAGGAAATGTATGTCCATTCAAATATCTGCTAAAAAACAAATATTACAATGCTGAGTTTTCCTTGAAAATATGAAACAAATGTTTAAAGATGCTCAGTATCAGTAGGAGGGAGAATAAAAGTACATGCATTGATTGCAACCTGGTAGTTTAAGAGACTTAACCTAAAATGAAAGTATATTTCTTATGCCAGGCAAGGGCCAAACTCAATTCTGTTAGAAATTAGAAATTTAGATTAGAAATTCGAAATTTAGAAATTAGAAATTAGAAATTAGCAGGTTAGAATTTTATGATGCGAAACTGGCTTTTATCTTTGAAATACTGAATGCTACTGAGGTCACGGTAACATGTAACTGACAGCAGGATAAATTCCTCTGTCAAATTTGAATCTGATTTAAATTGATATTTCAGAGAGCAGGTACCTAAATCCCTATTTTTAAAAATGCCCTTAAAGGTTTAATCCTTCCCTCAGTTATGGCATTTTAAACTGGCTTCAGAGAGGTTATTTTGGATTTACATTAGCATGAGTGAGATTAGAATCGGAGCCAGAGGCAGTTCACATTCCATGCAGTTCTCAACAGCAGAAAGACAAGAGTTGAAGCACACTGTCAAGTAAAATAAATTGAATTTTCATCTTACATATCTTAAGTTATAAGATATTTTGAATGTTTGTCCCTTTGTGTTCGTTCACCTAAAACACTAGTTGCCATCCAGAGCATATTATTTATTTTTCACTCTTAGTTAAAAAAATACCAGCAACAAGAAGAAATAAAATCCACTGAAATAGATTTAATTACTTGATAGCTTGGTCTAAGGTGTTTCTTTATGGTATTTATGGATATTACTGCCTGGTACTTTAAAAGCAGAAGAAACCCATTGAGAATGGGAAAGAAAAGTGAACATAATGGTTTGTGTAGAGGTCACAGGATGAAGAAATTGTAAGGTTATGAAGAATGTCATGGTATATTGAGGGCTCTCATGGGAATTAATCAAGTAACAGAGAGTCTGTAAAACGCCATTGAATCTTTCTTCCCAGTTCATGGTGGGATCAATTATTTCTTTGTGCTCTCTGCTAGGTGTTTCATCTGTTCTTCAAAACCTCTCCCATGTCATTTAGAGATGCTTTCTCTTTCACAGTATATTTTTGTTTCCCTATGACACTTGTCCTTTGAGATTTTCTAATCCCACCATAGCATTCACTTAAAGGTTTAGTTAGGAGTACACTTGGCACTTCATATACTGGCTGAACCATCTGTCTCCAGAGAACTATAAAATTCAAATAAATCCCATTACCTGTTTTCCATCTCAATTAATCTGCATTAAGTGGATTAATTCAGGATTGGAAAACTGCCTAGGTTACTGAGATTGTCTTTACTAGATCATCCACCACAAAAATCCAAGGGTTCTCCAAGCATTCTATATAGTTTCCCACAGGCTCCTCCCAGAGAATCTGATGTATTAGGGTGGAGACAAGGGGTCTGTGCAGTGCTGGGCACTGACTGCCTGGCCACACACAGAGGGTGGTGGTAAATCCTTTTTAAACTGGACACTGCCACCAGCAGGATCTCCAGGGATTGATAGTGGGCCCAACACAGTTTAACATCTTCAGGAGTGATCTGGGTGATGGGATCAATCCACCCTGATGGAGTTTGCCAATGATACCAAACTGAGTGGGGAAGGGGACACTTGGGAAGGGAGAGTCACCCTGCAGGAAGCCCTGGATAGGCTGTAAGAGGGGGCTAAGAAGAACCTTATGAAGTTCAGCCAGGACAAATGTAATGTCTGCACATGGGGAAATAAAATCCAGGAGTGCAGCACAGGCTGGGACCTGCCTGGCTGGAGAGCTGGGGTCCCAGTGGACAGCAAGCCCAGTGTGAGTGAATGTGTGCTGCTGTGGAAAGAAAGCCAATGGGATTGCATCAACAAGGACATCATCAATAGTGTTAAAAAACTTTTATCCCACTCTATTCATTGCTTGTCAGACCACACCTGGAATACTGTGCTCAGTTGTGGTCCCTGCTATGCAGAAAAATTGTGGATAGACTGGGGGAGGTCCAGAGAAATGCCACAATGATGATCAAAGGACTGGGAAGATTTGCATCGAAGGAAGTTATGAGAAAACTGTGTTTCTTCATCCTTGGGGCTTAGGGGAGACCTTATCAGTATTTAAATACTGTTCCTTTATTTAAAAGGTGGCTACAAATAAATTGGTTACTCCCTTTTTGCAAGGAGTCACATGGGTGACCTTACATAGAGTAATGGGTACAAGTTATTCCTGGGGAGATTCTGACTGGACATGAAGAAAATATTTCACAATGAGAATAATCAGCTGTTGGAATAATCTCCTCAGGGAAGTAGCAGACACTGTTAAGATTTCTCTGGATGGGGTGCTGACCTATCTTGTCTAGACTGTCCATCTGCAAAGAAAAGTTGTGCCAGATGGTCCTTGAGGTCCTTTCCAACATGATATTCTATAACTTCATGGTTCTATGAAAATCATCGTGTAAATTGATCTAGTTATTTCACAAGCAAGGTTTGCTCTTGCAATATGAGGGATGGGAATCTCATATATTCCAGTTATCAGAATTATGGCTCTAAATCAGTCCATACTTAACTGAAAGTGATAGGAAACTCCTGACATGACTCAGCCTCTCTGAAACCTGAGGCAGCGGGATGACTGCCATCCATGCACTAAATGGGAGGATGGGTTTCCCTGTCATATTTCAGACAGAGTGTACCTATCAAACATATGTACCCAGTGACATGTAGAACACCTCAGGCACCTTTGCCAGGCATCCAACACTGCCACAGAG
Organism: Cisticola juncidis; assembly: GCA_013400215.1. Lineage (NCBI taxonomy): Eukaryota > Metazoa > Chordata > Aves > Passeriformes > Cisticolidae > Cisticola > Cisticola juncidis. The sequence goes on from VXBR01001112.1 coordinate 914,373, forward strand.
TGTGCAGCTCTCCCAGACTCTCCTCTGTGTCATCTCTGTCTGGTCAAGAATGGTGTTTCAGGTATCCTAGGATATTTTGAAGGAGTCCAGAAATCTGTGGTTCAGTGCTAGAATCACTCCTTAAATGTTTAGATGCCTAAGCATTGTTCAGTATCTGGAATCCCCATTGAATTGAGTCTCCAGTTAGTCCTTGATGGCTTGGGGCTGCCAGAACATGGTGGGGAAAGCTGGACTGTGCTCCCTGAGGGAGTCAAGGGGAGTGTCAACAGACACCAGTTTACCATTGTCAGCAAAATGCAATGAGTCTTGCACGGTATCATTTTTTCTAGATGCTAAGTTTGTTGCTATTATTTCTTTCTAATACAGTGTCTCTCTGTTTCCTTTGATGCTGGCCAAAACTTTTAAATGGCCATTGTCTTCGCTTGAAATGGCCTGACACCTTCCTGAGTTGACTGGCAGCATTTCTCTGCCAAGCCTTTGAATGGTGCACAGCAGAGGGGGCAAAGCTGAGACTCTACATGTAAATGTGATCATGGCATTTTTAAAGTATCAGCCTCTAAACTCAGCAGAAGAATTGAGTCTCTCTGTGCTCTCCAACTCACTGATTTCACTGGGGTTTGGGTCAGGCACTAGTATTGCACCTCTTGCTTAATCTTCACGCCATTTCCGGGCAGGGTGACCCGACTGCTGTGCATCTATTTTATACATTCTTCCTGTATTTATTATATGGTTCCTTGCATTCCTTTTATTGTACAGAGTATTTGTGGAAGCAACACATATTCTGGGAAGAATCAGATCCTAAATTACTAATTCCTTGTGGCAGAAAAACAATCTGGAAAGACATTAAATGACTAAGAAAAAACACTAAAAAAATTATTGATTGTGTCAGTCTCAGTCTCTGGACTCACCAACATATTTCTCTGGGGTTTATGCTTGTAGAAATATGCTGAGTTAGACAGAAGTATTCTGTAAAATAAGAGTAATGCAGTGATGAATCAAGCCCTTGACTTACAGTTATTCAGGCTAAATCTCACTGTTCATGATTTATCATTTTATGTATGTCTTGTTAAATGGAAAATTTGCTATCACGATGATGTTTAAGGAGTGTTTGCTTTCTCTATTAATTTGCTATGCTAGTGTATTGGCAATGGTCCCAGAGACACTGATAAAATAGAGTGCATATAACATGTATCATAAAGTTTGCCTGGTATAAATAGAAAGGTCATGACTCTTTTCCCTGTTGCTTGTCTGTATATTTTGTATTTGGTTTCTCAATATTGTGCTGCTCCTTGTTATCTGTAGAGGTATTTTTGCTAGTAGCAGTAAAGGGTCATTTAGGAAGCTGTTGAAAGGATTTCAGAACATCTAGCTGAAAAAGAAAAGTATCCTGAAAAGACCCATGGAACCAGACAAAATGTCATTCATTCATACATTTTTCATAAAATAAGCTAAGTGTCAATGAAATATAATGGAGATTTTGATTTGAAAATGCAGGAATATTTATGCTCCAGAAAAGAGAACATACCTTAGTTTCAGAGTGACAAAAGGAACTGCTTCAGAATGAATCTTCCTGTCTTATCAGTGACCTTCAGCTTCCTCTTTATTGTACTGCCTAAGGTAATGAAAATGTCAAAGAAACATGAGGGTAATTCCTAAGCTCCTCAAACTTAGTTTTTTCATTAATTGAGATGCATTCCCCTAAGCTCATTGGGTTACTTCTAGGAAAGACATCTCAGCTACCTATTTGTACAGAGCAGTTACTCAGCTAAGCCTGAAACTCAGTGACTCCTGAAGGCATACCCTGTCCAGCCTGCTAGATACTGGGAATCCTCATTTGGGACACAGAGCAGTCCCTACACATGGCACAGGACTGATACCTGCTACCAATTTCTTATCAAGTAGTTATTGCCTTTGAAACTCTGATCTGCATACAGCATAAAGGAAATTACCTTTTCTGCACAAGCAGAAAAGTTTTTGCCTGATTTCTCTCGGAAACAAAATTTTTCTTCCTTTAACCAAGAAAAAAGTTGCACATTATAGACGTTATATAGATGCAGTAAGCCTTCTCAAGTATGAATACCTTATATATAGTTTCTTTAGGTATAGCTGTCTCTTTCATCCTGTTGAGTAATTAGGGTTACAGGATTTTTTCCAACCTTAGCAATTCTGTGATTCCATGAGCCTGAAGTGAACCCAAATAAACTACTGCCTTACCAAAGCCCACAGCCAGGTGCTTGAAATCCACTCAGAAAAGGAGCAGCCACGATCCCAGCTTGTGTAATTGACACTGCTGCCTTTTTAAACCTCTTTCACCTCCTGTTTCTGAATACCTTGTGAGAATAGTTCCCATTCTTGGCTGGTACTGAGCTACCTTCCTCCTCACTCTGCTGTGCCTTGGACAGATATTTCCCAGGAGCAGGTTCACAATGACACAGAAATCCCAGCTTGAAATTGCTTCCTCATTTACTCCAGATGGTCACTGAAACACAAGGTGTGCTGTCGTGCCTTCTCCATCTTCTCTGTATTGCTCTAGTGGTAAGAGGAAACAAGACTCTATTTCCTTCCTTCATATTCCAAATCCTACATTTCTACCACAGTCCCCCCAGGCTGGCAATGTCCTTCACCATCCCAGAGCTGGTGCTGTGACACACCATGCTGGGGAGGAGATTAAAGGCATGTGTGAAGCAGGGAGGTGAATATGCAAACCAAATCAATTCATAACCATCTATCTACCACCTTACAACCAGCTGGGCACCTCCCAGGTTAAAGATCGTCAGTGAGCTGAGAAGGGAGCAGTTTAGGTCTTTATTAAACAGAGAGTGAGCAATGTCAAGCCTTACACCTAAACCTTGCCCTGAAGTTTTTGCTGCTTCCACCACAAAAGCTAATGTTCCATAAGTAAATGTTCCAATAAGTAAAACAAATTTTGCATCAAATTTGGACATATTTTCCTACACATTTCATTAAAAAGTACCAGGCAAAAGGAAAACTGAGTGTTTCACACAGTGCTGATCTGATGTACCTTCTTTCTTTACGTATGTTATTTGAACCCATCCTCTGTTGTCTTGCGAGCTGTTGATGATTACATCCAAAACGTTATCTTTGAAACACAGCACAAAACTAATTACGAAACCTGCATTTGTCTTCGAAGCAGCTGTATGAGAAGCAATGCCAGTGACCTCAAAAAATTACCTGAGAATGAATCTGATGTCAGTAAAGAAAAGGTCTTATGTCTCTTTTTCGGAGATGCATATTTGCTGCCAGATTAAGGCTTCAACTTTCCTTTTTGGGAACTTTAACTTATAATTTATTTGGTGTCCTAAGCCCTTTAAATCCAGTCCAGTTAAATCTGAGATATTAAAATCTTTTGAAGAATATGAGAAGTACCAGAAGGTTGTTCAAAAGGTAGATAGTGCAACTTGTTTGAAAGGAGTAAAGCCAAGATGATCTCAGGGACGACACAGATGGCAGTTCAACTACAGCAACAGTCAGCTACTAGCTCTCTATACCCTAGAAAGAAAGAAAAGAAAAAAAGANAACAACACACCCACAACAATATACAATATACCCCCCACAAAAAAACCCACAAAAAACACCAAACAACAAAAAAAACCCCAAATGAAAACCAAACCAAACAAACAACCTCCCCAAACAAACAAACAAACAAACAAACAAACAAAAAAGCAAAAACCCCAAAACAAAACAAAACAAAAAGAGAGAAAAAAGGGGAAAACATAGGTGTGTAACTCATGTACATTTGTCCAGGGGAAATTGTGTTAAACTTAATTAATTTCCTGCTGAAGCAGAGTTTCAGGCTTTGCAGATAAAAACAAGGCATTGTTGACTTATATCTCAGCTTGGAAAGGCTTTTTCCATGTCCTACACAGATTCTCATAAGGAAATTGGGGTGAAGTTATACTGGAGGGGTGAAAAATAAGATTGGAAAACCTTCCATTGATCCAGAAGTGAACAAACAAACCAAAGAAGGTAGGGAAAGTTTACCAACAAGCAATTTTTATGGGTCTCCCTCCTCGTCCTTCCACTTTCTCTTTTTTTTTTTTTTTATTTTATTTTTCTGGCTGTTTCCTCTGTCCCATCTTGCAGGAGCTGATGGCAGCTTCACTTCTCTCCCAGCTCAGTGACAGTATACCAGCCCAGAGGTGCTGAAGATAACTATTACTTTCAAGAACTGAAGGATGTGAGAGAGATTTGAGCGCAAGTTCTGGCTACATCTGACAGGTATTGTCACCCGGAGGGGATTAGCAAAAGACATTTAATTTTCACTTATCAACATTAGCCTTACCCTACAGGGAAACATGTGAGCCCACCTCAAAACCCACTGTTTAATTGCTTTGAGTTCTCCATCCAGTGCTGCCTTTCACCTCCAGTCTCAGAGGGTGTTCCTGGCTCACACATGCATTCTGGGTCCCAAGTGTTATGCACAGCAGCACAGTACAATGCCAGGCTGACCTGTCTTCTGGTCAGAAGGGGCCATGGCACTCACTGGCTTCCTTTTTCCCAGCTGCAGTGATCTCCACTGCTCTTGGCTGTGCTCAAAGCACCCAGCCAGAGACACCAACCCAGTGCATGGACAAGTTTGGAGGAGCACAGCACTGCCATCCCTCTGTACATCATGGGTCACCCAAGAACCCCTTGCCACCTCCCCTCCACCACAGCCTGGGAGCACGGGACTGAGGGCACACACTGCTCTTCTGCACATCAGGATGGAGGGGAGGTTTGGTTCATCTGAAAGTATTTTCTTTTTTGCAAACATTCTGCTTTGGAAATGGATTTTTTTCTCCTTAGGGACAGTCACCAGAACCAGAGCAGAGTGGGAACAACTGGCAGAAAAGACAAACAGAGCCACCATGTGTTTCCAACCATGCCCTGCTGTGACTTGTTTCTACAGGACCCTAGGAAGCTGCAGTACCATCCTGACATGAGCTGCATACACATTATTCCATAGGATACTGTTTGCACCTTTTCTGACAAAATATTTAGTGTTTCCATTCTCCCGAGTCTTCGCACAGGAAACTTGGCATAAATTTGCTTCTTATTCTCTGGAGAAGGTGTGAGCAACATAACTAAAATGCACTTTACACAACATTATTAAAAAATAACAACAAAACCCCGAACCAAAACAAAAAACAGCACAAAACTTGCCAAAGCATATTTAAATCTGGCTTTATTTTTCATTCCTGCTATTTCCTAGGGATGAAATAATGCTTTTAATGCTGTGGTTGCAGATGGTTCTGGAATATGTGAGTCCCAGAGATGCTCAGGGAACAAACTTTGTTGCATGAACATGTCAAGTCCAAGAACTCTCTAGAATAAGTAAGCCCAAGGACCCTCTAGAGTAAGTGGCCAGGCCACAGGTTTGATTCATTGATTTGTTACAGGTCAAAGAGAAGCTAATTGTGCGACACTGGGCAGGATGTATCATCATTACCATTATTCATGTTTAGCATGCCAGTGTCTTGAGACCAGCCATGGATGAATCCTTCTACAAGATTTTCTGACAGGCTCTGAATCATGGAAGTTACAGTTCAATAGCCAGAGAAAAGGTTGGGAAAACATCTAGCACACACAATATTCATTCATAGTGATCTCAGAGTGCTTTATTTTATTTTTGTCTTTCTGTGTGTAGGTTAAATAAGGGGTGTGATAAATGGAAAAGTGAATGCAGAATAGATGAGAAAGAGCAGATGAGAAGAACAAAAGAACCAAAGGGACAAAATACATGTTTTAAAGAACTGACTTTCTTTTTAACCTTGAGACCCTATGTTTTCACCAAGCCTAGAATCCAGTCCACATGTTCCCACACACATTTTCCGGTCACAGCCCAATCCACCTCAGCAGGGCTTGAGGAAGTTGCTGCTTGAGAGACACAGGTTGTCTGTCAGTTTGCAGGTTTATAAATTGTTCTGCCTATTTAGATCTTTCATCCAGACATGGGAACACAGCTCCCAGTTTGATTTCTATTACTGGCAAGTATCCATCCTCCAGTCCCATCTGTTGTGCTTAGCCTGGCTGACACACGCAGCAGACTCCGTCCTGAGGGCAGGCTGACAAGGGGCTGGTGCACGCTTGCATTTCCTATCAGTGACTGAAACGTGTATACCAGCATTTTCTGCGGATGGGAAATGTGAGAGCACCCAAATGTCAGGAAGAGGTTTGACATCAATACTTCTGAACGTTGATACCCCACAGACAAGATAGCAACACAATTTGGACCTTTTCTTGTAATTCTACTCTTAATCCTGCCTCCAAAACAGGTCTCCTCTCATCATGTTTAGGAGCTGTTGGGGTACTTCCAAATTCTCTTCTCTGCCATTTGGGAATGTTCAGTGAGTTTCCTCCTGTTGTACTTTTTGGGTGCAAATGAAATGAGAGAAATACACAGGAGTATTCATCAACTTTGAGTTTCATCAGTTTTCAGCTTCCACCTTCTTGGACGATTCAGTTTCTTATGACCCTTCCTTTTGCCTCAACTACCAGTACCATTTATATGATGAAGATTTGTTCATGTTGAAGATTTATTTCTGGCCCTCAGATTGATTGTGAAGCGGTCTTGTGCTGTCTTTAACCATTGCACCAGCAACTGTGTCTTGAAGTGCTGAAAGTGATCTGGAGAAGTCAGCAGGTAAAAGCATTTTTCACCACAGCTGGTGAAAGCACTTCTACTGAGACCTGAGAAATGAGACACTTAACTCTTGTAGTAGTATAAGAGCAGTATTAGAAAGACTGAAAAAAAAAGTGATAATAGACCAACAAGCAGAAAAATTACATCTTTCTTCAGCTGAGTTCTGAACAAGATACTGAAAGTATAGTGTGGAGGAAACTGAATGGACAAGACAACATCCAAATATAATATTCAGTGATATGACACTAACTGAATAAAGGTATTGTTAGTGATTGTAACATTTTTATGTATTAAATGTATGGATATTTATCCAATTAAAACAATGTAAAGTAGGTGTGTGATAGAAGATTGTGATGAAGGAGAACACATTATGCAATGTAGAGAAGATTAAACATATATATTTACATATACACATAAAGAAAAAGCTTCTTTGAACACGAGTTGCTGGGCAGCCAGCCCCCACCTTGTGCTGCTTGATCACTTGCACAAAGTGCATCTGTAGCTTTTCCCCATTGAGTGCTGGTATGGAGACCTACCCAATGAACATGGTGTGCAGCTGAACAGTGGCCAAGTCTGAGGTTAAGACTAGGGTCTGAAATAACTGACCTGTGACAAGGATGGAACATTTCCAGCACAGAATGCTGACCAAGGGGAACCCTGTGCTGCCAACAGGTTCCCAACACTCACGTTCTGGAAAAGGCTGCCTGGAGCCCAAAGATTGTCAGACCTGTGAGCCAAAGCCTTTCAAGAACCCCCAGCTTTTGTTTCTACCCTCCTTACTGTGTGCATGGTCAGCTCCATAGATCTGCTATATTGCTCAACCTCACAAGGAGACTCTGACCTTCTTTCATTAAACCAGCTGAGAACTGTTTTCCACACTGCACCAGCAGAGCAGAGCAGCAGACCTGCACCCAGTGTTTTGTAAGGCTGCAGCTAAATGACACTGTACAGCCATGTAGCAGGGTTTGCCCCCATACTCACTGTAATGCAGTTTCTTTTAAAGTATTGAGCTACCGTAAAGATACCAGTCTAGCTAAAGTAACAAATAAAAATCGAGCAGTTTTCCTAGTCAGATTTGGTGTCTGATAGCAGCTCTGAACACCAGTTCCCCCCTGTGGCTGACTAGCAGGGCAGTATAGCTGAGTTCCATAAAAACTTTGCACCGCTCATTGTATTAATTAGTTTTTGTGCAGGTCATGGCTCCTTCCACACCTTCTCATTTGTCACACATGGAAGGAAGACATATGGCTCATGCTCATTACTGTTTTGTGTCTTCCAAATTCATGCATGGATCCTGTTGCCACACCACTTGCAAGCTGTTGTTTATTAAAGCAGTGGGACACAGGTGTTTCTTCTGTCTTTGTGCCAGCATAGGCAAGGGAACCATGCAGAGATGGAACCCCATCTCATGCTCCACTGCATTTTCACTCATAAGCTCTTTGGGGTTTGTGTGGCTTCCACAGACACTTGCAAACCAGGTTGCTGATTAGAGGAAAAAAATCCCCCTTCTTCTGAGTGAGTTCTGCCAGGTAATCAGAGTGGGTCACAGGAGCATTAAAAACATCCTGTGGTTCTGCATTTCTGTGCAGGGTAGCTGGTGGACAATCACAGAGGAAGGAGTCAATGACTCCTTGTCTTCTGAAAGTACTGTGCCTCCAGAAAAGTCTGTCAAATGAGTAATAACCAAAGAAGAATAAGAGATCCACAGAAACACCAGGAAGAAGCACTATGTCACTCTGTCATCTCCACTCCTAGCAGGTCATTGGATTCAGTAAGTTTTCAAGGTTAGAGCTCTTCTTTTCTTTGGCAGGGGGAAATCTCCTTGCTGAGGGAAATATGTGACAGTGGTTCAGGATGATGTCTGTGGGATTCAATGTGGGATTTAATTTGTCTTTCTCATGGTTTCTCTAAAGCCCAAACCAGTGATTGTCTTGAGAAAACAATCAGAACCTGCAGTGCTGCATCAAAAATGCCAATTACACAGGGTAGTGGGAAGGAAGAGAGAACATGATGGGGAAAAGGAATACTGAGAATAATGCAAGATGAAATGGATTACCTTGCTGACAGACCTGAACATTTCCAGCCCAAACGTTACATTTTATGTACTCTCCACAGGGTATGCTACAGGGGAGGAAATCCAGCTCTAACGGCAGATATTTTCTATGGTTTCACAAGGTATTTTGACTCTGTTGGTCTAGATTTTATGCAACAGATTGTCTAATGAAGTAGTTCTGCAGTCCTTTCCAACAGTTTTGAAGTACAGCATGTGTTGATTATCTCAGTTGAATGGATCTGAGTTCATTTATAAGTTTCTTTGTTTTGCCTTTTTTTTTTAATTTCTTTGTTCCTCCCTTCTCTGTCTAAAGCACACAAATTGTTTGTAGAAGGAAAAAACATATAAACAGTGTGATTCAGTACAATAAAGAACAGCTTGTTAAAAATGTGCTTTCGATGCATGTGGAACACAAGCTTTTCCTCTTTCTATCACGCCGTGGTACAGAACACATTAGCTGAGGTTGCTCTGGGAGTTCCATTTTTAAACACTCTTTTTTCTTGTTCCCATAAAAGCCAGAAAAAATCTTCTTTTCAGTTGAAATTATGTGTGTTTTCCTTTAAGCCAAAGACAATGGTTAACAAAAGTTTGAATCAAGCTCATACACCTCTTCGTTTTATGGAACTCATGAAACTTATCACAAACAAATCTTTCTGAAATGATTAGACAGGGCACAGAAAATCTCTATTTTTTTTTTTTTCATTTCTTCTTTTTATCCGGTTCAAAGGAAGACAATGAGAGCTCTTCTATCTTTCCACTGAAACACAATCAAATCCCATCCCTTCAGCTGAAAAATTGCATGTGACTCACTCTTATGACCCAGACCAACCTGTGTCATTAAAGTGGTGCCATTAAAGTGGACTTGAACTCATGAAGAGTTGAAGTGACTGAACATCTGTTTAGCACACACAGAGTCATAAGCATTCACTGAGTGTCAGCCTATATATCTGGAGCTGCACACTGACATAAATACATTGAACACATCCAGTGAATGTTTATTATGAGGCAGGGTTTCATTCTGGAGATCTATCACTGCATAAGCTTCCTTAAAAGAGTACAACTCTCTTAGCATTGAGACTGATGTGTTTGAGCCTGTTCCTACGGCTGCACTTGCCCAGGCAAGCTGCAGAGGCAAGAATGCTTTGAATAAAAAATTCAAAGCTAACATGCTTTGAATAACAAATAAATAATGGCAGGCAGGAAGGGATGCAGTTCTGACTAGGAATCACCCAGCCACCGGGAATGCTTTGCACCAAGGGGAGAGGCACAGCACTGAAGCCAAGGGCAGATCTTGGAGCCAGGGAGGGGCCATGGGCCCTGGAGCCCCCCAGCCCTTGCGTCTCCCATCTCCCTGTGCCCCGGAGGCTCCTGTTTCCCAGGCAGCAGGGTTTGCCTTGGGTCACAGGGACAGGGGTGGAGAGTGAGGGTGGATGGACAGAGGTGGCCGGGGTGGCAGATGGAGTGACCATGGCCCGAGGCTGCCCTGTGGAGCCGGCACTGGCTGTGCGTGTGGGCACGGTGCGGCCTCCTCACCATGGCTGTCCCCTGTCCCCGTGCCAGGCCTGCATCTGTCACACGGGCAGGGCTGGGGACACGGCCATGTGGAGCTGCGCTTCACTGGAGACAGACATTTCGTCTGGACCCCTGAGGCAGGAGCCAGCAGGAGCCAGCAGGGCTGGTGGCTGCAGCTGGAGAGAGCAGGGCTGCAGATGGGATCTTGCCAGGCACTTTGGCTGGGCTGGGGAGAAGGGAGAGGGGAGCAAGGCTGCCTTTGCTGCAGAGTGGGGATCAGAGGTTTTCTTTGAGGGGAAGCAGACAAGTTCCATGTCAGATCAGGAGGAGATGGCTGGAGGCTGGGATACAGAGCATCAGGGTAGGCCAGAGCAGGCAGTGGATGCCAGAAACAGAGAAAGGGCTGAATGCATATGAGAAGAAAGGGGAACGGGAACTAAAAATATTACAAACCACTGGTAGAGAGAAAGTATTTTAGGGCCTTCTGTTCTTTCTTTTTATAGCAAAAAGGAAAAGGGGACAAATTTGGAAATAACAGCCCTTTATTTTTGTCAGAAAATAACATATTTTCTGACAAAGGAACCCATTTCTGGCCACAGACTAATGAAACATGTGGAGGTACTGGTACAGGAGCTCCCAAAAGTCAGGGATACAACAGGATTTGAACATAGACCACATTTTTGCACAGTAGTCAAGGTGGTTCATGGAACATTTCTGGCCTGGTAAGGATCAAACTTTTCAGAGATTTCAGAAAAAAGCTTGCTCTCGTGAGATTTTCATCTAAATTTGCAGATGTTAGAGGCTGAGGTGATTTATAGGTACATTTTGAAAGAACGTCTGAAGTTTGGATGCTTATGTATATGTAGCATCATCCAGCTGGGTCTTTGCTCTCCTCTGGCAGAATCACTGGGATGAGGAACAGCTTTTGCTGCTGCGGAGACTCGAGGAAAGCAAACGCAATCAGACTCACCAAGCTGTTCCCTTAGCACGGCGTGAACTTTAGCTCTAGAGTTTCTGAGAATTGATCAGGCAATTCTCTTGAAGATAGAAATCCTTAGGTAATTAGGAAGCTGGCATTATTCAGAAGCCTTTGCTTTTAGTACCCTTTGCTGAGCAGGTGGGTCTGGGTAATAATAATCCCTGGGGGAGAGGTTTCAGTGACTGACAGTCTCCAGTGATGCTTTGGCCTTCATCCTCCCAGCCACACAAAGAAGTGAAACTGCACACAGAAGCAGTTTTTGTTTGAATTTGCACCAGCAGGCATTTGTCTATGTGCATGTGTGTATGCCTGTGGGTTTATTCAGGTTTATCAGTTTTAAATACAAGACATAGGTTGTGTGTACATTTGCCTTATGTCAGCACCAATGCCATATTTGGAGTCTATGAGTAATTAACCTACCATGATATTTTAACTCCTTTCTTACTGATAAGATGTTGTGAAATCTCACCAAATCAAGTGAAAAATCTACTAACCTATATGTACCATAGGTACAGAATACAAACCAAAGAGCAAGCTTCTGTTCACCTGTTTAATGGAAGAAAAATATTTGCCTAAATTAATGTACATGAAATTATGCAAGACTCCTGTATATGAGAAAATCTTTAACTATTTAGCAATTATGTCTTTCTCAGCACACTACATATAGATAGAAATAAGTACTAATGGATGCTGTGCACTGGAGTTTGCTACAAAGAATTTTCATTTTGAGCAGAACTAGCCACACTTTCTGTTTTGACTAGTCCAAGGTATTTCTGTATACCTGGAATTTTCACCATTCTTTTTCTGTGAAAAACCTTTGAGTTTTCACATATTTTCTGTTGAGTTATTTGGTGTTCTTTTTCTTTTTATTTCAAAGTGAATTTTGTATTTCCTGGGTTACAAGTACCTTTCTGATATAAGATATTACTCATCAGGTTACTGATGTGAATACCTAATTTGAACAGCAAATTAGGTGAGAGGATTGTTTGGGTTAGAACCTGTCCATGGGACTTTCTTTTCTCATATTAAACTAACATCTGTGCATTTTTAATTAAGATTTTATAATATCCTAAACAATGCAGGGTACTTTCTTATCATGAAGGAGTTTTAGATGGACAGATTGCAATTAAATGTGAGCTGCCCAAGGAGCCATTTTGACACTCTTTATTTTAGGCCAAACTATCTAAATAAACAGTTATCAAAGTGAGAAACAAGGACTTGGATTCATAAAGCAAAAGCCAAAATTGCATCAGAAATTAGGTCTGTGGAGAGGTGGAAATTTGCTTCTATAGGTGTCTTGCAAACATTTGTTATGTGTGGACTTGGCCGAGGGGTGCATCATGCAGAGGCAGCTCTGATCAAACAAACCCTCAATAAAATCCAGCAGCATGAGTAAATTACATTAGCAAAGCAACTGTCTGTGAGGGCAGTATGGCATTGCCTGAGTGCACCCCATGACAGCATGGAGACAGGGAGAGTGAGGCTTGGCATTCTAAGGGAATGGAAGATTTGATCTGAAGATGAGTAGGTAAGGTAAAATACTCCTTCCTCAATTAGAGTAAAAGGCAGCAACCACACATCTGGCCTTTCACAAGTATCAGCATTTCAGTCCACACGCAGGGATGTATTTCCATTTCTTGCTCTCCATGATCTCTGTACTTCATGGGGGCTGCCTTCCCTTCATTGCTCTGTGGAACACAAACTCTTCGCATCCAAGACAATTTTAGGAGACTAACAGAGATTAGTTAAATACCAGTCAAATACCTCATGGCTCCCTGCAGCATTTCTGATCATCTAGCATAGGAATGATGTATTATCCCAGGGACTTGCATATGCTGAGAGCTCAGCTTCCCACAATACCATTTTCTCTGCATCCATTTATCCCTTAATTGCTGTGATGCTACATGAAAGCCCATGCTCTCCCACATTTTCTCTCCTCATTGAAGATGTTCCCAGTGTAGTTATGTCCTTCTTACAAGCACAGCACAGAAATGCTTTTTTGTATTTGCTCTGCTGGGGTGGTAAAATCACGAACAAGGGGTGCTGGTTTGAAGCAGGGGCAAAGAGGAGCAGGAATGGATGCTGTAGACTTTGGGCTCACAAATATGTGCTCAGTAGCCTTTAGCCTCAGAAACGTGGCAGTTATTTGAACCTGATATTTTCTGACTTTCTGAGGCCATCAAATGCTAGGTTCATATTATGATGTAGGTCTAGCTAAAGACATTTTCATGCATATGAAAATTCTTCAATGTTGTGTGTGGTGATGCATATTGTGCTGCTCAGGGTCATTAAAACCACCAGAAAATACAAATGATATCAGAAAAGGGGCAAAACAAGTTACCAGAAGGCACTGTGTGGGTAGAAACATAGAGGATAAAAACATAGAATCACTGATGTTGGAAAAGACCTTTAAGATCAAGTCCAGGTGTTATTCAAGCACTGGCAAGATAGCTACTAAATAATGTCCCTAAGCACCACATCTACACATCTTTTAAATACCTCCAGGGATGGTGACTCCATCACTTCCCTGAGCATTCTGATCCAATGCTTGACAATCCTTTCAGTGAAGAAAGTGTTCCTAATATCCAACTTAAACATCACCTGGTACAGCTTGAGCCATTTCCTCTGTCTTGTCACTTGTTCCCTGAGACAAGACATTGACTTGCACCTTGCTTCTCTGGACTTGCTCCAGCACCTCATTGTCTGTCTTGTAGTGAGGGACACAAAACTGAAGACAGGATTTCAGATGTTACCTCACCAGTGCCAGGAGAATGCTCACTTTCCTCGTCCTGCTGGCCTCACAATTGCTTTTACAAGTCAGGATGCCATTAGCAGAAAAGATCAGATCCACCTCCATGCCAGCACTCTGTAGGTCAGGAGAAAAGAGGAATTATTTCTTCAGCTGCCAGGCCCTGCCTGAGTTTGTTAGGTGCTCTGATTGGTGTGAGGTGCAAAGGCAAGTGCTCAAACCTGTTCCTGTTCCAAGAAATTCCAAGAAATCTTCCACTGCTGAGAAGACCCACATTTACACAATGGATAAGCTTTGAGGAAGCCCAGTAGATCCCCCTCATGAGCAATATTGTTGATTCACTTGTACAGATACTAGCAAACACCTTAAAACCTCACTGGAAGATTTCTTGTTGCCTCACTGTCTGATTTAAGAGGCTTCCCACTTGCTCATAAATTTGGTTATTTGCTTTTGGTTTTCTGTAACCATCCTTTCAGCTCATTACATGTCTGCAACCAACAACCAGCACTAGACCAGTGAAAGTTAACCTTAAAGTTAAATCAGTGAATCTTGCTGGGAATTTAATTCCCTGAAGGAATTGGACTTTCCGTTTTAGAACACTGTTGCTGAAATGTAGGAATTTTCCTCTGAACTATTGCAAGACTCACCTGACTCCTATTAAGATGTCTTTGATCTAACCCACCAAAAAATGTTATTCATCCCACTGAATAGACACGGTTTTTGTTGCCCCTGTGAGAAGGCTTAGTAGTGCTGGTCAAAACTGAAGCAGCTGCCTTAGGTTTTGCTTGTGGCCCAGTCACCAGAGGTGGAACAAGAACATGTAGGTGCACTCTCAGAAGAAACAGCGACACTACACAAAAAAAGCAGAGGTCTTTAGTTTATACAGGTATCCAGCAGAACACTCTCCAGCCAAACTGGGCAATCTTGTTTTACTTGCTGAAAGATGGACCAAATGTTTCTCCCATGAGACTGATTCTACTATTGAATTGTGGTGACTACATCCACTAGTGAGAAGTGAATTAAAATGTAGAAGATCAATAAATATAGTGACTTCCAGTGACCTGGAAGCCTGGATAGTGTTCATAGGATTTTGAAGGACAAAAACCTATATATTGAAACAAATATATGGAAAAGAAGAACCAAGGGGTTTAGTGTTACTAAATGGACTCTAAGTACGCTGCTATCTTTGAAGTAAATGACAGGAACTGTGAAATTAATTTAAAAGACAGTATTTTCCCTGTTTGGATTAAAGCTGTACTATGTCTGTCAACTTCCCTCATCATCTTTTTGAGACGCAGGGCATCCTTGCTAATCAAACCCTCGAGGAGTAAGAACTACATACACAATTATCTTAAGAGTGTTGTACTGCACATCCTAGCCCCCAGCCTGTT
>VXBR01001115.1:276-25561 GCA_013400215.1 Cisticola juncidis
TTCTACGGCATCCCAGTGTCACTCAGTGTTCCCGCAGAGCTCATTTAAGCCTTGCAGTGTCCCCCAGTATGTCCCAGCATTCCCCAGTGCCTCCCAACGCATCCAGTCACACTCAGTGACCCCCCAGTGTCCCCTCCAGCCTTCCCAGTGTCCCCCAGCACATCCCAGCCCCCCCTCCCAGCGTCCCAGCCCAGTCCATCCCAGTCCATTCCAGTCCCCCCCCAGTTGCGGTCTGGGCAGAGACGGAACTGCCTGGGGCCCTGGGAGGTGCCACCTGGGGGTGTCCTGTGTCACCCCCACCCCCCCAGCCTGTGCCCTCCCTGGGGATAAAGTGGCTCCAGTCACAGCATTGGGACAGCCTGGGACCATGGGAGTGCAGTGAGTGGGGACACTGGTGGGCGTGGGGGACATGGGGACATATGGGACATGAGGCACTTGTGGGACATGGTGGACACAGAGAAATACAGGGAACCAGTGAGGACACATGGGGACATGGAGGGGGGACATGAGGGATGTGGGGGGACATAGGGAGGACAAGGGGACACAGGGGACATGCAGGACATTGGGGGAGACATGGAGGGGCATGGGGAACTTGACTGACCCCAGGCTTCTGGGAACACCTTCACCCTTCCCTGGGCACTACCAACCCCTCAGATGCAGCTCTGAAACCTGTCCCACATCCCCAGTGCCATCAGTTCCTTCACCAGCTCATTCTGGTCCCATAGCATCAGCAGTGTGGCCCCCAGACTCCTGCAGTCCATGTGGCTCTCAATCCATGGGCTGTCTGCAGCCTTTTGGGGCTACCTGAAAACAGAGGCCAGACAAAATTAAGAGAATAAAAAGTGATTATGTTTACTGAGGGGCCTTCACGTACATTTGGGCAGATTAAGCCCCCCAGGGACTACACCCCAAATGAACGACGGGTCATGGGTTTTCACACTTTTGTAAGTTTGGTTTATTTGCATGTTGGGGGTTAATATTTCTATTACAGCTTCAGGTAATTAAGTCATTTACCCCAAGTTTGTTCCCCCCAGCTCACTTTTGTTTACATCTCTCAGGGCCTCAGACAGTAAGATATCCTTACTACACCCCTAATGCCAGGGATTCCCAGGCCTAGAGAGGAATTGTTGTGTCTTGTCGTCATCTGATTAGAGACGGCAGAAAACGACGACATGGACTCTCCATTTTCAGTAGGCAAAGAGAGCCGATCTTTATTGTTTCTCCATTCTTTTACAGACATTGGACATTCAGAACAACACCCCTTGACCATTTTATCCAAGTAAATACCAACTTAGAAAAACACCACCTGCTAACAGTTTTTCACCGTCCAAGGATTGTTTTTGATTCCTCCTCACACTTTCCCAAGCCAGTGTGAGAAAGCTATATGACTTGATCTCACACAGACTCAGTCTCTGCTGTTACTGCCTGATTTCTCTCTCTGATCAGGTTTTCAGCATCCATAGTGTCTGACTAAAATAGGAAAGCAGCAGCTAACATTATATATGGAGTTTAGTTATACACTAAAGAATTACAGGATTACAAATATATGAAAAACATAAAAGCTAAAATCTTAAGGTGTTGCATATAGGTAAAACCTTATAAAATAAGGCCTTGTTACCCTTGTAAAATCATGGCTCAGGCCTGCTACTTTGGCTAAACAGAAAAGGACTGGGGACGTGACTCAGCTGAACTGGAGGTAGAAAAACAAGTTATATAACCATGACATCGTGGTGTATGGTGATTGGCTGAATTATATTTGTTACACTTAAATGGAATGTAACTGCTAACGGCTTTAAAAGGCCTGGGTTTTGCAATGAAGTGGCTCTCCTTCGCACCTACCTGGGGCCTCTGCGTCACTTTGCTTCCTATACTAAGGCATCAGAGACCCAATAGCACTTGGTACTGCCCAGCAGCCAGCCCCCAGGGCAGAGCCTGCATGCCTCACCCCCTGAAAGATAGGATCAGTGCCGGGTTAAGCCATTTCATCCTCTGCACACCCAGAGAAGGGTAAGTGTGTAAATCCCATTTGCTCCCCAGTGACACCCTGAGCTTCACTTAAGTCTCCAACCAGCAGGTGCCACCAGCTTTTGGGAAAGCTGCTAGAGCAGAGACACCTTAGGCTGGGGCTCTTCCCTGGTGACTGTGACAAGCAGAGGACTTTCCTCCCAGAAGGCATTCTCCAGGGTAGTGTTACCGTCTCCTATGCAGCTGCTCCCAACGTTGCAGCTTCCTCGGCTCTCTGACTGCTGGTGGAGAACTGCAAAGGAAGGGTGAGCCGGGGAGAGGCTCCTCTGGGCATGATGCCCACCAAGATCCACCTGCATGTGGCCCTGGCCATCTGGGCTGGATTCTGACACCAACCAGGAGCTCAGAGCTCTGCTACCACCCCTGCCCTCATCTCTCCCCTCCTCCCCTTCCGTCATTCTTCCCCTCATCCCAACTCACCCCAAACTTTGGCCCAAGCCAAGGTACCTCATGAGGGGTCAGGATCAGTCTTGGGGTCCCAACCTAGAGCAGACCCCAGCCTGTCTGCTTTTGAGGGCTGGGCTAAGCACCCATGAACTCAATCACCCACTCAGAACTGCTGCTCTGCACTGTGACTTTCTGCTGGTGACAGGATGTGGCCCCTGAGAGGTACCACTGTACCTCGAGTGCTATTGCACCCAGGCAGCCCAGAGAGCCCTGGAGCCTCTGACCCCATGGATTGAACCCCTCCTGACCCCCAATCTATGCAGCCAGAGGTGTCTGACAGACAATCTCAGAGCATGCACAGGAAGCAGGGGTGAGAAGTTCAAGCTCCAGGAAAGCTTATGGATCTCCATGCAAAATGACTATCAGGAGGCTGACGACCACCTCATGTAGGAATTGTGCATGTGCTACAAAGGCTTTATGAGATTTGACAGTGGTTAAAAAGAGGTTTTCAGGCTTCAGGGACTAGCTTAAGCCTGTGGGAAAGTCAAGGACACATCTCTCACTTTGGCCTGGGAAATCATAATAAGGAATCCAAACAATCCTTGTAGAGATCCCACTTCTGACACCTAACTTGTTATTTACTTAGAAATAACAGTCAAGGGGTGTTGTTCTAAATTACCAATCATCTTCATTGTACCAAAGTGCTGTATAAAAGGAGTGTGTTTCCAATAAACTTTGCTATATGCCCTCCAAAGATCGGAGTTTTGTGTTGTTGTCCATCACCATCCCTAATCTGATGACAACAAGGTTTACACAATCGTGATTAGAAAGTATTTTACAATATGAAAGTTAGAAAAGTATAACCTGCACATTAAGTAAAAAAAGTATAAAAGCCCCTCACTCCTGGCATTGAATAAACAAATACTTGCTTTATAGGCCTTATACCATGGAGTACTGTTTTCTTGCCTGTTTTTTGGGCATCACAGCTCCTGCCAGAGCCGGGCAGGACTCGGGGACAGCGAATGGACACGGGGGGACAGCAAAGGCCTGGGGGCAGCGGGGATGTTGGCGCTGGGGCCAGCGCCAGCACAGAGCTTCAGCCGTGATTAACCCAGAGGGAACCGCTGGGGAAAGGCTCCATTTCAGCCTTTCTTCACTCATGGCTGTGAAGGGACTGAAATAAAAGGAGAACAAGCAGGGCCTGACCCCTTCTCCTTTGGGAAGAGCCCTGTGCCTGGGGCTGTGAGAGGTCATGAGGGTCCATGAGGGGCCATGAGGGGCTGTGAGGGGTTATGAGGTGCCTTGAGGGTTTGTTAGGGGCTGTGGAGGGTCATAAGGGGCCATGGGCTGCGAGGGGCTGTGAGAGGTCATGAAGAGAAGTGAGGGGCTGTGAGGGGCTGTCGTGGGCCATAAGGGGCTGTGAGAGCCATTGAGGGGGGAAAGGGTCTCTGAGAGGCTGTGGGAGGCTAGGCACCTCATGGAACCAAGGGTCCATTGTGGTACAGCAAGGCCTTATGGACAAGACAATGAGAGATGATGATGCGCTACAGAACTCATGGAACCAAGGGTCCATGTGACACTATAGGGCTCCAAGAACTAAGAACTCATGTAACAGTGAGGGGCCTGATGGAATCAAGGCACCATTCTGTATTTCAGGGCCTCATGGAACCAAGGAACCATGGAACCAAAAGAGACCATTGTGACTGTGGAGCCACATGGAATCCTGGAGTCCATTAGAGCACTTTGAGGCTTTGTTAAATCAAGGGACTCTGCAGGGCCTTGTGGAACCAAGGAGCCCATTGTGCTATCATGGGGCCTCACAGAATCCTGGAGACCATTCTGACACTATGAGTTCCCATAGAACCAAGGCACATTTATGACACTGCAGAGCCTCACAGAACCAAGGAAACCACTGTGACACTCCAAGGTCTCATGGAAACAAGGAGCCTGTGTGACACAGCCAGGCCTCATGGAACCAAGGGGCTATGGTGATCCTGAGGAACCCAATAGAACCAAGGGGTCATTGTGACATTGCAGGACCTTGTGGAATCATGGAGACTATTGTTGCACTCTGAGATCTCATGGAAGCAAGGGGCCATTTGTCACTGTTCAGTCCCATAGAACCAAGGAAACCATTTTGAAACTGCAAAGCTTCATGGATAAAGGGACCAACCACTGTGACACTGTGGAGCCAAGGAGATCATTGTGATATTGCTGGGTCTCATGGAAACAAAGATCTGTTGTGATACTATGGGGCTTCATGGAACCAAGGGGCAATTGTGATGCTGCAGGGCTGTTGACTGGACAGGGGTCTGGACACTTCCCTTGGAATGTCTCCAGGGATGGAATGTTGAGGCTGCTCTGCTCTCCAGCCCAACAGCTCTGCCAGGGCCTCAAAGGGACACAAAGGCTGAGCCAAAGGGTGAGAATTGCAGAATGGGCTGAGCTGGGAGGGAGCCACGGGGATCATGGACTCCAAGCCCTGGCCCTGTCCAGGACAGCCCAACAATCCCAGCCTGTGCATCCCTGGGAGCAGTGTCCAAAGGCTCCTGGAGCTCTGGCAGCTTTGGGGCTGTGACCATTCCCTGGGGAGCCTGGTCAGTTCCTGAGCCCCTGTGGGGGAAGAAGCTTTTGCTGCTCTCCAGCCCAGCCCTGCCCTGGCCCAGCNTGGTGGCCACAGTGCTGATGGAGGTGGAGGCTGTGCTGGGCACGGGGCCCTGTCAGCCCCAGATCTGTGGGGCAGGGGCTGCACCCCCTCCCCAGGGTCCCCTGGCATGCGGTGACCCCTGTCCTCACCTGAGGGTCCTGCTGGAGGCACAGGCCAGGAACAGCCCTGGCACCCCTGTGGTCATCTCTGAGATGTCAAGGGTCAGGCAGAGAGCATGGACTGTGGAGGGATGGGGCTGCAGAGGTTGGCAGGGCCCTTAGGGGACCCCAAAACCCCCTGGAACCCCCTCAAACTCAATCCTACTTTAGGGTGCTGAAGGAAGCAGGATCCAGGGGGACCCCCAACACTCCCTGGAACCCTCTCAGACACTCCACTGTCTTGGAGGTGCCAGAAGGGCCAGTACCTGGTCAGGAGCAGTGGTGGTGTGGGCAAGGAGGGCATCCAGTGCTTGTCCCCAACAGGGGCTCCTGGAATCCAGCTGTGGCTTTGGAATCTTGGCTGTGAGTTTGACATCCTGTGCTTGTCTTCAACAGGTGTCCTGGTCATGGGCTCTAGATCCCAGCTGTGAGTTTGGGGTCCTGGCTGTGGGCTTGGGGTACCAGCCATGGGCTTGAGGTCCTGGCCAGGGGCTCAAGGTTCTGTGCCCATCCTTGCTGGGAGCTCCAGCCCCAGTCTTCGTCCTCAGGCATGCTGCCTGTGTGCTACCCACTCTTCACCCTGGTCACAGAGGATCTGAGCTGCTGCTTCCCCTCCACAACCATCTCTGCTGCATCAGCAAGTCCCACAGCCAGGTCATTATTTCCAGGATCAGGTACAGCCCCAGACTAGCTCCCTGGGACTCTCTAAGGGCTTACTGGGTGTACTTACAGTACTTACAGTGCTACTTACAGTACAGAGACCCCTCTGCTCTCCCCATCAGGTTCTTCTTCCCCAGCTGGTGCAGACTGGGACAGTCCCACCATTTCCAGCTGCTGAACAACCGGGCCAGCCCTATCCTGGACTACTTTGTCACTGATTATTCCTTTGCCCAAGTGAGCCCTGCCAGGCTGCCTTCTCCTTCTCCCCCTCCTTCTCCTCTTCACCCTTCTCCTCCTTCTCCTCTTCCTCCTCCTCCTCCTCATGCAGTACCCACCGATGCCTGCAGGATGTGGATCCTCTTACCTGGCTCACTTCGAGCTGCTCGTGGGACTCCCACAGTGGGCACAGGGCACCCCAGATTGCCAAGATGGATGCTGTGTCACACCCTTGGGACAGCCTGGCATCCATCAGGACAGTCTGGCAGCCACTGGACAGCCTGGCACCCATGAGGACAGTGTGACATCCACGGGAACAGCCTGGCACCTGCTGGAACAGCCTGAAACACATAGAGACAGAGTGACACCCATGGGCACAGCCTGGAACCTATCAGGACTGCCTGGAACCCATAGGGATAGCTTAGCACTCATGGGGACAGCCTAGAACCCATGGGGACAGAGTGACACTGGGACAGCCCAGAAGCCATAGGGACCACCAGGCACCCCTGGGGCCGGTCTGGCATCCATGAAAACAGCCTAGTACACCTGGGGACAGCCCGGGATCCATAGGGACAGCCTGTCATCCGCTGGGAGAGCCTGACACCCACGGGGACATTCTGGCATCCCTAGGGACAGCCTGGGCACCCTTGGTGACAACCCGACATCCCTGGAGACACCTCACCCTGGAGACACTCACCCGTGCCTCCTATCTCCAGCGCCTCTCTCGAGCCAGATCCACGGGCACAACTTCCTCCTCTGCCAGCGCCTCCACCACAGCTGCAGTAAATCCCTGCGGGAGTTCGGGGGTGCTGCAGGGACGGGCCCCGCCTGAAGCTCCAGTCCCTGCTGGACCTGGAGCGGCTCCAGTGCCTCTGCAGCGAGGAGACTGCATGTGCCCTGCCCGGGCTCCTGGCACGGACATGGCCGTCCCCATCGCTGGGGAGCTGCAGTGGCTCGGAGGTGATGGTGGTGGCAGTGGCGGGGGTCCCGCGCAATAGGGAGCTGGGTGGCGGCAGTGTCACAGAAGGGCCAGCACTTGTGCGACATCCCCGTCATCAGCACCGAGGAGGCGGCGAGCCGGGAGGGCGGCTCCTTGGAGAACCGGCTCGTCACCCTCCCCAAGGCGGACAGCCGGGTGCTGGGGAGCTGGAGGTGTTTTGGGAGCCCTCGGGGGCTCAGGGGGGACGTGGGGCTGCCGCCCCGCCTGGCGCAGGAGGGGGAGTACCCCAGGCTGCGAGAGGCTCGTTCCTTCGTGCCTCTCCTCGATGGTCGCTCCCGGCTGAGGGCGAGTGTCCAGCGCTCCTTTCGCAGGGAGGTGGCCCCTGCCCGGCTCCTGGGGCACGGGGCAAACCAGTGCCGGGACCCCCTGAGCGATGACGGGGGAAGGGAGGTGACAGAATCCCCTCGGGAGGAACGGGTCCCCATCCCGCCCCCTGGGCACCCCGGGACCTGCGGGGATTGGGGACACCGTGGGCAAAGGGGTGGACACAGGGAGTACTGGGTGTCCCCGAGGGGGCCCACGGCCATATCTGCCCTTGGCAGCTCCCAGCTGGCTGTGAGCAAGCTGGAGGCGGCCGGAGGTGCCCTGGGGCTGTCCCTGCTGTGCCACGGCCCCCAGGCCTTGCACAGTTCCCTGCTGAGCGTCTCCATCCAGGTGACACCGCCGCGGCACCCCTGGGGGTTTGAGGGGCCGGGACAGTGCAGGGCCCCGTCCCCAGGAGGGAAACACAGCTCTGGCACCTGCGGGGAAGGTGACACAGGCGGCGCACAGCCCTGGGGCTGCTGCAGGCACCAGCGGGGCAGAAGGGGTATGGGGGCTCCCGGGGGTCCCTGCCCCGCTGAGCCACGCTCCAGCCGGGATTCGAGGTGGTGCCAGGTCTGCCGGGACGAGGATGGACACTTGTGGCTGTAGGGGTGGTGCGGAGGTTCTGCAGCCTGTGGGAGCTGCTGGGCACCTCTGGACTCTGGGGACTGCAGGCACAGGGGGCCAAATGCATGCAGCGGCTGCCTGCCCACCCTGCCCCAAAAGTGACATAGATGTCCCAGAAAAGGTTCCGTAAGGTCACAGAGCAACTATGACATAATAGAGAGGCTGTGTGATATTACAGAGCAGGTGGTGACATTGCAGGGTAGCTTTATGACATCATAGAGTAGGGTGTGACATCACAGGACAGTGTGATGCACAGCAGTGATGCACAGCAGTGTGCATCATAGAGCAGATTTTGACAATGCAGGGCACCTGTGTGACATCACAAAGTGGGCTACAAAATTACAGAGCAGACTCTGGCATCATAAAGGGGGCTGTATAACATCAGAGGAAGGGCTGTGCGAGGTCACTGGGATGATTAATGTCTTGGTTTAAAAGACAGGTGTCTGCCAAGGAAGGTGGGAACCTTCCTGGAATGGAAAGAAATCCTCTCTCCAAATTATTATAACTTCAAAATTATGGGGCTTTCAGGCAAAAATATGGAAGAGAATTAATAGTTCTTCATTAGCAAATATAAATATATATAACAGATGAGAACAAACAACAGCCACATCATATGAGGCGTTCCCAACCCATCAGGCTCCCCTTCGCCCTTGGGTGCAGTTCTGGCCACAGCCGGCAGGGGGCGGTGGGGGCGGGGCAGGCGCTGTCTCGCGGCCAGCAGGGGGCGCTCTGGGACCTTCCCCAGCGGCGATGGCGGAGGAAGGGACCTGGCGGCAATGGCCCGGCCATGGGTGGCACCGCAGGCACTGGCTTCGGGCTCCTGGGCAGCAGAGAGCAGGGAGCAGGGAGGAGCAGGGAGGAGGAGGGAGGCTTGGGTGGCAGTGCTGAAAACCCTAGGGCAGCAATACCCTGAGCAGCGCCATGAGTGGCTCCATCACCCACGCGGCCGCTCCTCAATCCTGAATGGAAAGGGCAGCCTTGGCTCCACTCCTGCAGGGTCCCAGAAGAGCTCACACCCCCACTGATATCCTCCAAGCTGCAGGGGCTCTGGGGGAAACAGTGACAATTCCTGGCACAAATGGCCATGGGATACCCTGAGAAACAAGACAGGGTTGAGGTCAATGGGATTTTGCATTGCATCCATTGGGTTTTTGGGTTGGATCCAATGGGATTTGGACTTGGATCCAACAGGATTTCCTCTTGGATCTACTGGGATTTGGGGTTACATCTGATTGGATTTTATGGTGGATCTGATGGGATTTGGGCTTGGATCCAATGGGATTTGGACAAAAAGGGCATATTCTGTGTGAAATCTGGGAAGATCCCAATGGATCCTTGAGGAAAGGAAGCTCCTTGCAGTCGTCCCTCAACTACCCCAAACCAGAGGCATTTTTTGATGGTTGTTGGAGATTCCCGGAGATTCCCAGAGATTCCCAGAGATTCCCAGCTACTCCAGAGATGTGTCCAGCACTGGCCAGAAGTTCTCATTGCTCGTCCTCATCATCTTCAGCCTCAAAGGGCTGGGCAGGGTCTCCGCAGGATCAGGATCTTCAGGAATGCTGGAGCCAGAGCTGGATGTTGACAGCACCGCAATCACCGGTGTTTGGAAGCTCCAGGGATCCCGAAGATGGATCCACTTGGATTTCTCTTTCTTCTTCGCCTCTTCTCTGTCTCCTTCTCCTCTTTCTCCTCTGGAGCGCGGAGCTTTGGCTGTGTGCATCTGGCGCCGGTGCCCCAAGTAGTCCCAGCGCTGTCTGGCCTTTGTAATCTTGGGATGATCCCTGGAAGAATCCAATGAGAAAGATCATCCTGAGCTGGGGGGCACCAGGTTGTCCCCAAGCCTTCAGCCTCACCTGTTTAGGGACTTTTCCGACTTCTTCTTCCCCTTAGTTTCCAACTTTTCCAACTTTTCCAACTTTTCCGACTTTTCTGACTTTTCTGACTTTTCTGCTTTTTGTGACTTTTCTGATTTTTCTGACTTTTCCAACTTTTCTGGCTTTTCTGACTTTTCTGGATTTTCTGACTTTTCTGGCTTTTCCTTCATCCCTTTGGATTTGGACTTTTCTGACTTCTTCCTCTTCTTAGTTTCCAAATTTTCCAGGTTTTCTGACTTTTCTGGCTTTTCCTTCATCCCTTTGGATTCAGACTTTTCCAACTTCTTTTTCCCCAAATCAGTTTCTGACTTTCCCAATTTTTCCTTCCTCTCCAATTCAGTTTCTGACTTATTTTTCCCCAGTTTTGTTTCTGACTTTCTTGACTCTTTCGCCTTCCCCTGTACTATTTCTGACTTCCTCTCCTTCCCCTTCCTCCCCTGGGTTTTCTTGCTTTCTGGAATCCCTTCATCAGGTTGTTCCTCTGCTCCTGATATTGCAGAAGTTGCCTCTTGAACTGAGAAGGAGAGGTCAAGTCAGAGGTCACATCACTTGTCCTATTTCTTTGCTTTCCCTTGCTATTTTCCCTCTTTCCTTAATTTCTCCCTATTTCTTTCCCCCATTCTTTTACTTTATTATCCCAATTAATTCCCATTTCCCCAGTTTTTTTCCTAGTCCACTTTGTTTTTTCTTTTTTCCCATTCCCCTTTTTTTTTTTTTTTCCTTTTTTCCCATTTCTTTACATCGCCCCCTGTGGAATTCCCCCTTTTCTAGGAGGCTGAAATCTGATTTTACTCTCCTTGTGNCACTTGTCCTATTTCTTTGCTTTCCCTCCATATTTCTTCCCTCTTTCCCCCCACATTTCTTCCCTTTCTCCCCACATTTCTCTTTTTTCCCCATTCCTTTGCTTTCCCCCCATTTTTTCCCATTTTTATCAATTTCTTTGCTTCTCTCTCATTTCTTTGCCTTTTTACTCTCATTTCCCCTTGGCCTTTCCCCCCATTTTCTCNCCTCCCACTCATTCCTCCCCCTCCTCAGTCCAGGGGGGGAAATAAAAATGGATCCTCCTGCTTAACCAAGGCGAGGCTTGTCTCGTCTCTTTCCCTGCCAGCGGCTGTAGCTCTGGACACGATGGTCACTCTTGCCATGGAATGCAACACCCCCCCGCCTCCCCCCTTTTTTTTTTTTTTATTTTACCTTTTCTGTCTCTCCCAATTTTCTTGTCTTTCCCTTCTTTCCTGATCTGTGGCCCCAGTTCCCTCCCGAGATGTGGGGTCTCCTTGGGGAGGTTCTGGAGGCTCTGGAGCAGCAGCGCCCTTGGAAGTGGTGCCTTGACCCTTTCCCTCTTGAACCTGGGGGGGAATACCGTGATCATCCTGGGATCACCACAGTTTTCCCCAAATCCATGACATTTTCCCCTCCATTCATCTAATATTCCTTAATATGCCTTCTTTTTTCCCAAATCCACCGTAGTTTTCCCCAAAATTCACATTTTTCCCAAGTCCACCTTGGTTTTCCCCAAACCCACCATGTTTTTCCCAAATCCCCCGTTAACCCCAAATCCACCAGTTTTTCCAAATCCATCATATTTTTCCCAAACCCACCTTGTTTTTCTCCAAATCCAACACATTTTCTTTAATATATTTGTTTTTCCCCAAATCACCATTTTCTCTAAATCCAGCCTTTGTTTCCCAAATCATGTTTTTCCCAGTTCCACCACATTTTCCCAAGTCCACCATATTTTGCCCAAATCTCCCATTTCCCTGTAATTATCTGCATTTTCCCTAAATCCACCACATTTTCCCAAACCCACCATGACTTTCCCAAATCCATTTTCTTCCCCCCAAATCCTTCTTTTCCCCCAAGTTAACCCCATTTTCCTAAACTGCCATGGTTTTCTCCAAATCCTCCTTACTCTCCTCCAAATCCACCATATTTTCCCCAAATGCCCCATTTCCCTGTAATCGCCCACATTTTCCCAAAATCCACAAATTTTCCCAAAATCCACCATCCCTCAGACCCTCCCAGGGCAGAATTCCAGGTCCTCTAAATCCAAGGAGTCCTGGAGTGGTTTGGGTTGTACCCTTTTCCGGTCCCATCCCAGAGCCCCAGGATCACCCCTGGACGCACTCAGGGAAGACGATGATAGAGCCAAACGAGGTCAGAGCAGCCACTGGGACTCCCTGAGGCACCACCATGTCCAGGAGCTCCTGGATCTGCAGCGGAAGAGAACAGGGATGGGACATTCTCCATGGGGATGAGGAACTCAATGTTAGAAGACCCCAAAGTCAGTGGGACCTTCTCATGGATGAGAAGATCAGCATTGGACGAGTGCCAAGATGGCTGGAGTTTCCTATAATGGATGAGGATGTCAGTTGTGGAAGACCCCAAATATTAGGAACTCGGCATTGTAGGAGCCCAAAGAGGACCACAAATATGATGGGACCTCCTACACATGGATGAGGGAATGTTGGAGGAGGCCAAAGATGATGGGATCTCCTCAATGTGACCAAGGGACTCAGAGACCCCAAAGGTAGTGGAACCTTCTCAACGTGGATGAGGAACTCAGCATTGAAGGAGACCAAAAATGCTGGGATCTTCTCCTCATGGATGAGGAACTCAGCATTGGAGGAGCCCAAAGAGGACCTCAAAGACATTGAGACCTTCTCCATGTGGATGAGGAAATGTTAAGGGATCCCAAAAATTGTGGGATCTCTTCAACATGGCCAAGGGACTTGAGAATCCCAAAGACGGTGGGACCTTCTCCCCATGAATGAGGTAATTTTAAAGGATCACCCTGCTCCACTACCCCCATCCTCTCAACTTCTTCACCTTGAAGACACCATTTTCCAGGTTCTCCTTCCCAGACACTGCCTCCAGGAAGTCGTGGTAGAATCTCATCCGGACCTTGCGCTGCTCCACCAGCAGGACTCCAATGTCCCTCAGGATCAGGGCCACGTCCTCACCTGTCCCCAAGCACCGCGACAGGAGGGACATGGTGGCCTGGAGGGCGCCCTCCACCCTGTGCCGGGGCAGTCCCATCACTGCTGCCACTGCAAACGTCTGGAGTGGATCCAGGTTCTCTGGAAGGACATGGAAGATGGGGCAATTTAGAGTATCCTCTGGAGGTTTGAGGTTTTCTCAAGGGGGTTTTTGGGGGTTTCTCAAGGTTTTATGGTGTCTCCTTATGGGTATTTGGTTCCTCTCATGGTTTTTTTTTTTTATTTCTCAGGATGTTTTAGCATCTTCTCAGGGTGATTTTGGGTCTTGTGAGGGGTTTTTTTGGCTCCTTGTAGTTTTTGAGGTCTGTTTGTGGGTTTATGGAATATTCTCATGGGGTTTCTTTGGTATCTACTTGATTTTTTGAGGTATTTTGACATCTCCTTAGGGGTTTTGGAGCCTTCTCATGTGTTTTTTTTGAGGGGGGTGGGATTCTTATGGGTTTTTGAGGTTTTCTCCTGTTTCTATGGGGTTTTCTCATAGTTTTTTGGGGTATTCTCTTCATTTAGTAGGATCTTCTCATGGGTTTTGGGGTCTTTTCATGGTTTTATGAGGTGTCCCTGCATTTTTGGGGGTCTCCTCAGTGATTTATGTGCTTTTTTGGGTTGTCCTCATGATTTTTGGTGTATCCTCATGGGTGTGTCATCTGATGGTACTTTTGGATCTGCTCATGATATTTGGGGTCTTCTTGTGTTTTGGGGAGTTTTCTTGTGGGTTTTTTAGGTTTTCTCAATTTTTTGTGATCTTACTGTGCATTTTTTGGTCTCCTCATGATTTTTGGGGTCTCCTCATGGTTTTCTGAGGTCTCCTCAGAGTTCTGGGGTCTTATAGGTGTGTTTACGGTCTCCACAAAACTTCTGGGGACTCCTCATGAGTTTTAGGGTCTTGTGATTTTTGACAGCTTCTTGTGGGGTTTTCTGGGGTCTTATCATGAAGGGATTTAGGGTATCCCCATGTTTTTGGGGGTTCTCCTTGTGAATTTGGTATCTCCCTGCAGGTTTTTTTGGGGTCTCCTCATGGGTTTTAGGGATTCTTTTCATGAGTTTTGGGGTCTTCTTGTGGGTTTTGGGGTCTTCTTGTGATTTTTTGGGTCATCTTCTCATTTTATGAGTTTTTTTATGAGGACTTCTTATGGTGTTATGGGGTATCTCTGTCTTTTGGGAGATCTCCTCATTTTTTTATGGGATCTCCTTGTGGTTTTGGGGTCTTCTTATGTTTTTTTCAGGTCTCATGGGTTTTTTTGGGTCTTTTCACAGGCTTTTTCTGAGGTCTTGTAATGTATTTTTGGGTCTCCTCACAGTTTTTTAGGGTGTCCTTGAGATTTTTGGGCTGTTCTTATGGGACTTTTTAGGGTGTCCTGATGGGTTTTGGGGGCTCATCATGGATTTTTTTTTTTTTGGGATCTCCTCTTGGTTTTTTGGGGGAGTTCTCCTTATGATATTTGGGATCTTGTGTTGTTTGGGGGTTTCCTTGTGGTTTCTGGGATCTCCCTGTGGACTTTTAGGGTATACTCGCATTTTTTTAGTTTCCTCTCACACCTTTCATCTCCCCATTTTCCACTCCCTCCCTCAAGCCTCCCCCTCCATCTGTGTCTACCTCAGAATCCCCATGGTCCTACCAGGCCAGAATTTCCCGTCATCCATCAAATTGTGTCTCCAGACTAAATTCCTGGCCAGGCAAAAAATTGGCCTCCGTGTTGTCACCTCCATGTCCCCAACCTTCACCCGCCAGGGCACCACATCCAGGGCACCAAATGTTGGGATTCGCACCCCCTGCAACCAGAATTTTGGGGATTTTGGGATCTGCTTCTTCCTGGAAGCAGAATTTCAGGATTTTGAAATGGGAATTTGGGATTTTGGGGTCTGCACCCCATGGAACTTGGAATATTGAGACCTTGGGATCTGCACCCTCTGCAAGCAGAATCTGGGGATTTTGGGATCTGCACCCCTCTGGAAGTGGAATTTCAGGATTTTGGGATGCATGCTCCCTGCAAATGGGATTTTGGGATCTGCACCCCCTGCAAGAGGAGTTTCAGGATTTTGGGATCCAAACCCCCTGGAAGAGGAACTTCGGGATTTTGGAATGAACCAGAGGTGTCTTGACCCCCAGGAGGGGACATGGCAGGGGAACTGGGGTGACCTTGTTCCGCAGCAGGAGCTGTTCCATGATGAAGTCAGCCACTGCATCCCAAATTTTCTTCCACTCTGGAAATTGAGGAAAACTGAGTCAGGATCCTGACAAATTCTGACACTCCTGGGGATCCAGGGAGTGCTAGTACCTTCAGAAGGGGTGGCTGAAACTGCTTCTGTCCTTCCCCAGAGCTTCACCTTGGTCCTCCTGGCAGTGGGAGGGCAGGAGCTCATTCTGCACTCCCTTGGGATTTGGGATCAGGATGTGAGATCAGGATATGGAATCGAGATATGGGGTCTGGGATGTCCCACCACCATACTAGCTCCTGCTGTGTCCCCTAGGATGCTCACTGATGCTGCTGGTGGCACTGTGACTTTGGTGGGGCCTCTATGACATGGTGGTGACACTGTGGGGACAGGGGTGGATACGGGGACAACATAGAATGAGGGCCACAGGCTGGGGACATGAAATGGGGAACATGGGGGCTATGAGGGATTGGGATGAGGGACACAAGGGGATGTGGGGGATGGGGGACATGAAATGGGGGACCTGGAGAGGGTACTTGAGGATGTTGGATGGTGGACAAGGGAGACATGGGGGACCTAGACCAGGTGTTCAAAGACATTACGGTAAGCAGACGCAATGACAAAGCAATTTTTGAGGTATTTTTCTTATTATCAGGTCCTTACACCTGGTCAATGCCCAAATCCTGGGACAGGAATCAGAGTTGTTTGGCTTCACTGACATCCAGTTCCACATCGGACCTGTGATGTCCCAGCACAGAGCAGCAGGGTCACCAAGGGGCTCTTCCAACTGGCAGCTGAAGTCTTTTCACACATCTCGCAGCTCACCTGAGCACAGGGATTGGATGATTGTCTCTGGCCCTGACTCTTCCTCCTGTTGTGAGAGCCCTGCTTTTCTCTTCCTCCCTCACTAAGGGATTGGTGCTGATTTGGTCTTGGATTTCTTCTTTATAGCAGCAACTGCTCTCAGCAGGGGCTGTTCCCCTGGTTCAGGAGTGCCCACGGTGCCTGCTGCTCTGCTTTCCATCTCCTCCCCCTGAAGGTCCTGTCCAGCTTCCAGCAGTGTCCCAGAAACAGCAGCCAGGGCCTGGCAGGTTGCATCACTTCTCATCTCTCTGGAGCTGCTGTGGCATTTTTCCTTCCCGTATTTTATCACTTCAACATGGTCCTGTAGCTGTTCAGGGATGAACTTCTAAACCATTGGAGGAGAGGAGTCCTCCAAATACTGGTCCATGTCCTCCCACATTCCGTGCCACTCATGACTATCCACCCTCAGGGCAGATCTCTGAATGACCTTTCTAGAAACCTCTGTCCCGACTTAATGTGGTATGGACCACACTGGGGAGAGCTGGCAGACTCAGCAGCAAGAAAAGAGTTTCCTTAACACCCAAAGGAAATTCAAAATTTTCAAAAGTTGTTGTACCAGGCCTGAAGGAGGAAAAGGAGGTGAAAGGCACGAGAAAATCATACTCCTCTGTTCCCCCACTGTCGGAGTCCAGGGCATCCCTCTGGCTGCTCTGGATGGTCCAAGACAGAGGGGTTTGGGACTCTGGCAGGGGGTCTGAGACCCTGGTACAGGGCCCAAGGGTACATTGTCTTTGATCTGAGTCCATGGGGAAAATTACCAGCATTGCACTAAGATTACAGACCCCAAGAGTGTGATGCAAATAGTAGTTAGTTTATCACCGGGTGCTGATGGGGAAGGCAAAATGGAGGAATCAGGGTGTGGCCCTGTTCTTCTTCCTTCTTGTCCTTGTCCCCCATCTTCTGCTGTGGTAGGTCACAAGGGATTGGTGTAGAACAGAAGTGACATGTTTAGTATAGGTAGCAGGTATTGGTATTAGACTGTAAATAAGGAATACGTTGTGGATAATGGTTGGGTCAGAGAAAAGGTACAAAAAGGTCCAGCATGGCTGACCTGGGGGGAGTCACCTCATGCTCTTGTCACAGCAAGGACCTTTGCTGGGCACAGAATGAATCTAGAGATAAAGGACAATAAACAACCTTGAAAAACCTGAGCTGGCAACTTCTGACTCTTTCTTCTGCTTCTGACGTGGGCATTCAAAGGAAAAGACTCTAAACCAATATTTCTCAGGGAAAATCCAGCCGAGACCTCACAGGCTGGGTACGATTGTTAATGGAGTCCCAGAGGCAGCAGCCAAGGCAAGGGCAGGAGAGCAGCACTGAATACACATCCCAAATGACCCTCAGTGCCCTTGGTGTTCTCACATCATAAACTCCAGATACCCCACAGTAGAGCAACAGAGCAATCCTGATCCCTCTCCCTGCTCAGAAAAAGATCCCTGAGAGGGACACAGATGGGAATATAAACAGGATGAGCTCCCACACCCATATGAGCAGACCAAACAACATTGTGCCCAGGGGCTCTGGACCTAATACAGCAAATGTTCAGATCAAATTTGTTTCCAACCTGCTCTGGGCAGATTTGTTGTTATTCAACCCATTGTGCTCCACAATGGCCCCAGAAAAGTGCTGGGGCCCCACAGCCACATAGCTCCTTTCCAACCACATCCTGCTCTAACTTCCCATTTGCTCTTTGTCTTTCAGTTTTCACATGTTGCTTGTGAAGCCACTTCTGCTCCAGGAGCCTGACTGGGAAGCAATTTGCCCCATAACAAGATATTAATCAGAAAAATGCTCATCCCAGCAGGGACAAGATGGGCAGAGGAAGGAAGAGAGCCCAGGGGACATGGCTGGAATGGTGATGGCTGCAGCAGCCTGGCTGGCCCTCAGTAGACATTGTGGCCAGAAGTGTTGTGAGGTCACCCAGCACATCAGAGAACCCACACAAGGATCCCATCCCTGGGGAGGTGAAGGGGTGAGGAGGGTGGGAGAGGCCCTACCTGGGCTCTGATTCTGGGGCACCTCTGTTACAAACCTGACCAGCCCTGGCCCACAGGGAGGCCAGCTGGGCTTATGGCCACCCTGCTCTGCACCAGCCCTGCAACTGGGTAAAAATCTTTCCTCATCGCCAGGCTGAACACCTCCCTGTTTCACCAAACACCCTTTGGATTTCATCCTCCTCACATGCTCCAGCCAAGCTTTCCCTTCCTAAACACAACAAACTCACCATTTCTAAACTTCCCCTTTGCAAGCTGTATTTGCTGTCAAATGGCCCCTGCCAGAGCCAGCCCTATTCCTGCCCTGCCCCAGCTCTGCTGCCCCACAGTTGCTGCATTGGGAAGGGGAGAGCAATGGGGGAGGGAAATGCACAGGGACTGCTCCTGGAAGGGACCTCAGGAGGTTTCCAGGCCAGGCCAAAGCACAGTCGGTAGAGAAAGAGACACAGGGAGGGAGGGGCTGTTTGTGTGCTCTGCCATGGCAGGATGAGATGCAGAGCTGCAGAGACACCCAGACCATGTGGATCCCTGCAGGAGTTGATCTCACACAACAGCTCCGAGGCCTCTGCTGCTCGCTGGTTGCTCTGGTTTGATGTACCCTGGTGGTCACACCCAGCCCCACACACACCAGTGCTGTGTGGACACACACCAGTCTCACCAGTGCCTGGGCCCCAAAGGACACAAGACCTGATGATTTGTGGTCCCCACTCCAGTATCTGACATTTGGATCCCATCTATACCAAGAGCATAGAGCTGCCTCACCCCAAAAACTTCTTAGAAATGGAGTATTCAGGAAAACCACATGCCACAGGCTGTGGGGATCAGCTGTAGAGCACTCCCAAAGCAGTGTCCTGACCAGCCAACAGTGTAAACCCTGTTTAAACATTATGATCTCCTCTTAGCCTTCTTTCTCTCTGTTTTCTCATGCCTTGTCCTCAGTAAATGGCCTTGATCCTCCACCCTTTCCCTTCCTGGCGTCCTTTCTTAGATATCCCATGGAAATCTTGCACATTCCCCAAATGCCCTTTGTGGATTTCCATCATGAATCTCAGATGCCGATGCAGAACACCCTATGCTCAGCTGGCACGGTCATCCTGGAAAGCTCTGCCATTGACCCCTTGGTGAGTCTTTCATGCAGATGTGGCAGAACTTCCCTTGAATTTTTTTTTTTTTTTGTAATGGCCCTGAAATATCATCTACTACACCCCCATGGCTAGAGGAATGCACAACTACACAACTACCACTAGACCAGATTGCTCAAATCTCCTGGCCTTGAACACTTTTTGGAATGGGACATTGACTTCTATGGACAGCCTGTTTCTCAGTCTTGTCACCTTCATCATAAAATATTTCTTCCTTGTTATCCAACATAAATTTACCCTTGACCATTTTAAAGATATTGCCCCTTCATTTGCCACTTAAAAAAATAATTAGTCTTTTTTTGGGTTATATATGACTACAAAGTTTTATTCTGAGAAGACCTTGAAAGGACACAAAAATCTCCCCAGATGGGATTTGGAGGCCTCAAGCACATGATCTATGAGACTGAGGGCTTTGGGCTCAGTGGTGTGAAGACTGAAGACCGAATAGGAGTAGCCTGAAAGGGCTTTGAATGGAGGTTTCAGAGATGATGGAGCTCTCCTCACTGTATGACACAGCTTGAGAAAGAAAAGATGCCACAAAGGGCAGCGAAGAAGGTCCAAACTGAAAACAAGGAGAGAGGAATTTCCTTCCCAGGGCAGGGCTGTGGTCCAACACATCCCCCAGCAGGAGTCTGGAGCAGCCCAAGGCTCTGTGTGCCCAGGCAGAGGCAGGCAGGACGCAGAGCTGGCAGCAAAGGAAGGGCCCAGCCAGGTGGGGCAGCCGGGGGATGACGACAGCCTGCAGGGACAGNAGCAGGGGCTGGGGCTTGAAAATAACAGGGCACATGCCTTTATTAATATTCAGGTCTTTATTAAAGTGATCAGCTCTTTATTAAAGTCATCAGCTGGATTGTAGAGTCCAAGTGGAGTTTTTCACACTGCTGTGGCAAGCCAAAGGAGCAGGTACTGTTGCGGATCTTCACTCAGCTGCCCCACAGTAGGTGTTGAGTCCTTGTCTCCATGGGAACAGCTAGAAGCTCTCTCTGGTCAACCATCAGAAGGCAGTGCGTGAGGGATCTGCCACTGGAGTGCAGAGTCAGCTCTTTACCCTCATGGAAAAACCTTGAGTTTGTCATCCTCTGTCTCAGTCACTTGGGCTGGCCAGCTCACATTCCATTCAGACTCCTCATAGGTCATGGTGAATCTTCAAACCAGACCATAGGGTGCATCCACTCCTTCCTTGACCAGGGCACCATCTAATTCTCCTCTGATGCATCTATCTTCTCATCTTGGGGTGCAGTTCCTCTCAAAAAAGCCCTCCCAGGTGTGGGCCTGACATTTTATCTGAATTTAGGCTTCAGGCTCTGTCAGTGTCTGTGTGAAAGGCAAGTGAGCAACTTTCTCAAGTTGGCCTGAGAAATCTTAAGGAGGAATTCAAACAAACCTTGGGAAGTGAGAAACCATCTGCAGGTGGTGTTTGTCCAGCATGTTTACAGGAAAGAAATGTTTACAAAAGGATGTAGGTGCTGAATAACCAATCATGTTCTTTGTACCGAACTACTCTATAAAAGTAGCATTTAGAAGAATAAAGTTTGCTATCATTTTTACCATCATGGAGAGTCATGTTGTTATTCCTGTGCCGTCCGAAATTCATAGCAACATCTGGTGGGACCCCGACGAGGAAGTTCAGAGTGCAGCTGGGACTGATTCATGCAGCAAAGCCTGAAAATTGCTACCTGCCTCCTCAGAGAGCTAAGCAAAATATCTCCACGCTTTTTCTAAAGAATGCTGGTCCTGCTGACCATGGAAAAAGATCAATCCTGCCAAAAGACAGCAGGTTGGACGGCACCCAGCACAGCTGGACTTTAGTTTCTAGCACAGATGGCCGGGAAGAGGTTCCAGAAAAACCTGGGGAGCTTGTGCCTTTTTCAACAAGAGCAGCTGGAATCCTTCATTGCTGACAGCTCCTTTCACTCCCCCGAGCTCTTTCACTTCTATCTGGCTGAGATCAAAGTGAGCGTCTGCAAGTCTCTCAAGGCCGGCAGAGATGGCGCTTCCTTGGCTTTTCCTTCTCCTTTCTTCCTACCACGGATGGCTGGCAGTGGTTCCTGCGTTATCAGCCACTGCGGACGGGACCGGGATCGAAAACCTTTGATCCCTCTGTATCCTTCTGTGTGTTCAGGGCGAAAAGTTCACTTTATGAGTGTTTTATGCTTTTAACTTTAATTGTGCTTGTTTTTATGATTGCCTGAGTGGGTTTTGGGCTTGTGTATCTTTGTTTGTCTCTGTTTTAACTTTGTTCTTTCCCTTGCGCGGGGGTGGGGTGTGTGGTGAGACAGAGGCATGGCAGCACGGATGTGATCTCCCTGCCTTCTCTGTCTCTTGCCGTGCCTAGTCCCTCTTTCTGCCTGCAGTGGAATGGGGTCAGACTTTCCCCCCCAAACACACACACCTTTTCTGTTTTCCCTATGGGCAGTTCTTTCCCCACACCCATGGTTTCGCAGGCGCGATGAGAGAGGGGAGACCCGTGTCCTGGAGGGAGGTACTGGCCCCCACGTTCCTCTCCAGCTTTCCAGCGGGCAGCAGGCACTCCAGGCCAGCGACACCGGCGGCCCACGATTTCTCTCTTTCTTGCCCTCCCTGTTTTCTCCCTCTTTTGCTCAGGTTTCCTCTTGCCCTGCCCCAGGGTGTTGTGCCGGATGCAGCAGCGGCTGCAATCTCTCCCTCTCTCTCACTTTTCTGTACTCGGTTTCCCCCCGTCCCTGCTGAGGCGTGCAGGTTGGGGGGGCACACATGGTACTGCTGAGATGGGCGGCTTGGAGCAGATTTGCCTCTTTGTTCCCCCCTTTCCCCCTGGGGCAGTGAGGGGGTGCCGCTGGTTCTCCGCTTGAGACAGGCGGTGCAGGGCGGTGCGGGCTGAGCCCCGCCGAGCCCCGCTCCGTTGTCCCGTCCCCGTTTCCCCCCTGGCGGAGGCTTCCTCCCGCCGTGTGCAGCGGCGATGAGAGCGGAGGCAGCGGCCCCTGCCCCGCAGGCACACACTTCACCGCTGTTTTCATTTCCTTCCCGTTGTGATGTAAGGACCACCATCCTTTGCTAAAAGGCTGGAAAAGCCCTTGTTGTCTGAAAGGATGATTCCTAGAGTGATGAATCTTGACAAATTAGACTGCCATTTTTGAGCAGGCCAATGATGTTTTGGTTTCTTCTGCAATGAAATTGGTAAATAGCTAAGCTTGACGCTGGTGCATCTCTTTTTATCCTTTCCAGAACACAATGGATTTCTTTCACATTGTGATGAACACTTACCAAGGACCTTTGTCGATTTTTCTTGATTTTCTCTAAAGTTTTGCTTAGATCCTGATGGAGCAACAATTGCTTTATCAAAGTAAGGTTCATCCCAATCAGGGTAGGCCCTAGCTTGTGGATCAGTGTATAATTAGATTGTAAAAGGTGGTAAGAATAACTGGATCTGAGTAAGAAAAATCACAGCCTTTAATTTTGATACAGTTACAAACACAAAAATTCGAATTATTTTTACTGTCCAGAATTACATTTTCTCCAGCTACAACATCACAAGCAGTCCTAAAGCATGCACATCCATGGCCTATATACACAAGAACTGTTTCAGAAGTCTCATTAGGACATATTTCAAAATAACAGATATTCTGCTCTGTGCCTAAACAGATGTCTTGAGCTACAATTGTGTTACTTTCACAGATAAACCCTTGTTGTTCCCGAACAACAGAACACTCTAAATTAACAGTTTGCCATTTTTCACCGACTTGACGGGCCCACTCTCTATGCTCGAGAGGGTAGAGAGTCTCTCCATCATGTTTCAGTCCTAATACAATCATAGGGAACATTGAATACACTGAAGCATTGCTGATAGTTTACACAAAAGCTGTAGCTGTATTTGTTACTGAGTTGTAAGCAAAATTGACCAAGTTCCACCAGGATTGGAAATCTCATTTGAAATCATTGGCATTGTCCCAAATTATTTTCCGAATTTCAGTGGAAAAAATGCCTTCTTCACCTTCTCTTATAATAGAGACGGCGACTGACTGCATCCACAATTGAGCCTGGACACAGCTGAGAGCCAGAGAGACATTGTTTTGTGTAGCACCAAGTGCATCAATTATCAATTTGTGGTCATTCACATTTATCTTTTCCCAGTTTGGTAATATGTTTGATAAAAGCCACTGAGTCGTCCCCAAGGCCAATAAGGACGACTGTAAAGGGTGTTGTAATTTGGTCAAATCTCTGGCTTAGACAGTCAATTTGTTCATTAGTACCTCTGAATTGATGCTATTTAAGATTCCCAATCCTGTTTCCACAGCACCAGTAATGTCTCTTGGCAGGCGTCTCTTAGGGGGGCTGTGCCTTCCCAACCACGTCGTCCATCCTTCAAAAGAAGTTTGCAGGAAAGGTGAACAAGCAGGCTGAATTTCTGAGACATTCGTTTGCATCAATAATTTAACTTGTTTGAGAGACCGTGCCAGATTGAACAATATTTGTTGTTGGTCTGTTTTCCTGATTATATATGGTCCAATTTTAAAGAGTCTCGGGCTTAACACAACTGGTGGTTGGGGTTGAGTGTTAGTACTGACTGTAACAGGTTGGGCTATGGCATTTATTGTAAACTTTAAAGAAAGCAATGGGCCCGAAGGCAAACTACCTCCAAAGTTTGTGTTAATGTAAAGTTATACCAGCAATCCTGTACACTAGGGGACGTGCAAACCCTTTCATGCTTATTTGCCTGGTCTGTTGAAACGGCAATTTGGATTGTCTTGTCTTGGATGGTTCCATTAATCATCCTGCATCCTACACTAACTCCTTCTCCTACTGTCCCTTGCAGTTGCCAGATCCTGTCTGGGTGCTCCCATTCCCACCTAGTGTACATCTGATTCTCATGCATAACAACAGCTGATAACTTCAGGCCCTTCACATTTCCCATGGATCCAGTGAAATGAGTAAAAGCCTGGGACCAAGGCCATTCAGTGTCAAATGGGTTAGGGGAGCTATCAGTCCCCTCTACCCCTTGGGAAGTGACTGAATGGCAAAGGGTGCTGTCAGTCCCCTCTACCCCCAGGGGTGTGAATGAGTGATTAGAGGTGCTTTTAGTCCCTTCTACCATTTGGGGTGTGATTAGATGGTTAGGAGTACTCTCAGTTCTTTCCACCATTTGGGATGTGGCTGCTACAACTGATGTGGCTGCTGTACTCGATATAGGCTTAGCTTTAGCGTTGATTCTAAATTTATGAGCTCAGCATCTCAGACCTAATTGGTTTGATGAGGTATTATGCCAACAACATGTCACGTCAGTTGTTTTGGTTAAGATAAAATTATGCCAACAGTCAGTGGGTTCATTTGTGCATGTTTTTGTAATTACAAAACTATGGGTCCTGAGATCCTGTCCGTGATGCCAATTTAATGTCACGATCTGTTTAAGGGTTGTGATGGTTCATTTTAATTTCAAAGTGCAAAAAGAGGCAGGGAGAACTCAGTTTTAACTAAAAATCAATATATCTTTTATTGATACCCACAAACAGTGTGTGATAGAGAAAAAAGGAGATAAAGAGAAAGAAGTGAGGGAGAAAAGAAAAAGAGAGGGTTTTAGTTTACAACGGGGGACACGAGTCCTCGTGTCGCACGCCAATAGATCCGTCTTGTCCATCGGGGAGGCCACAGAGGTGGGGGGGCTTCTTATAGTCCTGTTCAAGGCAAGGGGCAGCTCACCAGGAGGGGTGGTAGATCTCGTGAGCAGTACGGTCTCCCTGCTCCGTTGAGGGCACAGGTCAGTACAGCACAGCTGGTTTGGCCAGCAGCAAACACAGCCCAGGCACCCGTGACGGGTCCATTGTTCTTCCCATGGGCCTGTGGGCAAACCTGCAGGACTTGGGCAGGTTTCCACTCAGCCTGTGCCAAGCCAGGAGAACTCAGTCGGGGGTCTCTGGTCTCAACCCCTTCCCCACGTCCTTCTGCAGCAATGGGGAGGCAAATGAAGGGTCTTTGGACCAACTCTCCCAACAGCTCAAATCCTGTTGATACCTGGGATCAGTGGACTCCTCACCTTCCTGTAACATCCTTGGAGACGCAAGAATTAGAACTCCTGGGTTCTGTAAAAATGGATTTTTCTGTTAATTTTGATTTCACAGGAGAAAATAAGTCCAAAGCTTGGGATGTTTCCCCCTACAGTCCTGTGTATAAGAATCAGATCTTTTGGTGGAATTACATTTCTAGCAGTCCTTCTAAATCCAGTAATGTCCCACTGAGGTTGCCATCAGGAATGTTTCTGGTT